>JAAEAF010000380.1:0-32381 GCA_011037195.1 Triatoma infestans
TTTTTGTTTTGGTTCGTTTCCTTTTCGAACGGTTGGATAAGGTAGAAACGTCAGAATCATAACGTTCTTGTTCTTCGTCTGAAGAATCTCCAATATTGGAGTATTAGACTTTAAGAATAGCAAATCTTCCTTACATCTGATTATATTGTTTTATCGTACGCCTTGTTTCTAATGAAAATATTACCATTTATGCCAGGCTGCCTCTATCAGGTTCTGTTTCTTAAAATCTCTGACCATCATGAAAATTTTAAAATTATATGATGACAGTAGTTCATTAACATTGATTTTTCGAGTGCGATCCTCAGAGTATAATTTCTTTTTATTTTTCTTAGCCATTATAATGAATTTATTTTTAACAGAAGTATGTATAAATTTTATTATAATCGTTGGACCATTACGCTGTCCAAATTTTCGTCTATAAATAAAGTCTACCATATCCTCTCTGAGATCAATACCAATCACCTCACACATACTGTATATGATAGTAAGAAGATTTTCATTTTCAGTAACAGGGAAATTATCTATTTTGACGAAGTTTTGGATAGATGCTTGAGAACAAGATGCTATTTTTCTGCTATTTTTCTATTATATTTTTCTAGACATATGCTTAGAGATTTTCTTTTTTGCTGAGTTTTAATTCTTTTTCTAGATTAGAAGAAAATTTATTAAATTCAGTTTTTAGATCTTTTAATTCAGCAGTAAATTGAGCTGCTTGCTGCTGGCTATATCATTGTTTAATTTGTCTAATTTTGAGAGAATCAGAGAGTTGATATCAGTGTGATCCCCACCACTCTGTCGCCGTACTGGTAACCTCCTCTTGCCTGACCACTATTCCTCTTATCACTCATAATGTCAGCTAAAATTCTATTGTTATGATGAATACTTTTGTGGCAACTTTGTTTGTATTGAAATTTTATCTTTTGTTACGCCCCTTAACTTCCGGGGCACAGAATAGGTGTCAGCTTTCTCAGTGGAGAAGGGGGGGGTCTGTCATAGAGAGATAAAAGTTGAGCGCCACGGCGTTTTTAGTAAAAGAAAGGGGAAAACGACGAAACCCACGAAAAAGAATAGGAGGAAAGAAAAAGGAGAAAAAAAAGGCGAATAATAATAATAATAATAAGTATAAGGATAAAGGGAAAAAAAAAAATAAAAAAAAATAAATAAAAAAAAAATTAATTAAATTATGTTGGCGAGGTCCGGAATTGAACCTGCGATGTTAGCGGCGTGAGGCCAACACGTTACCTGTACACAACTGACTCAAATTTGACAATGCTGGTTTTATTTGATTCAACAGACTACTGTAGTTCAGCGCCTGCGCTCTGTATCACCAAATAACCTAGATCCTTGAAAACAAATTTAAATAAATAAAAAGGCTTTACAATTAAAAGTTAAATTCTCAGTTAACAAAAAAAACGGTGACGAAAGAAAACAAAATAATTTACAATACAAAAAAAAAAATTGAACAATTCTTATTTATTTAGTATAAATCAACACGATAGAATTTGGTAATATTACAAACATAAACCAAAAAAAAAATGGCAGAACAATTTCTTAACTCAAATCAGATTTTGACTTTCAAATAAATTCTAATTTAACGGTAATAAATGTTAATTTAACTAGTATTTCATTACTGAACAATTTAATTATAAAGTGTTTGATTGTGGTTAAATGTATTATTGTCCACTCAATGTTGTAGGTATCTATTGGCCTCTGATAGATCAAAGAAGTAAAGGAAACTTAATGACTGTAACAAAGTTCTTATAACCTTTCTGTACGGAATTATTATTAATAGAAAACTCACTTTTTCATAATCGTACGATCGTACCTGTAAATAAGCGCTTCATATACGTTCCTTTTGGGAAGGCTAATGGATTCTGTCTTTAAATCCCCTTTCGGGTGTTACTTCTTCTCTTCTCAAATTTCCAGAAGTTCAACTTAGCACAGAATGCAAAATATTTTTAAACCACAAAGGAATGCCTTCTCCTCAGACTCTCATACTCAAACTGCTCTCATTTTTTTTTTTAAATTCAAAATTTTCGCCGTTGCTCCTTTTCTCCACCGGTGCGCTAGTGTCGTCTTCTAAAAATTGTTGGCCCCCCTCACACTCAATTTGTTATTTATTATTATCAACTATATTTATGAACACAAATTAAAAATAACAATTCAATTGTACATTCGAATTATTCTATTTCCCCTTTTTTTTCTTATTGATTTGATTATCAGTAGTCAATAAAACCAGCATTGTCTTTTGTTCAGTTATTGTTCTTTAGAATAGTTTCTGTTATTTTTGGCTGACTTAAAGTCGTTACAAACTCTCCACCTTCCTGGAGAAAAATAACAGAAACTTTGTTACTATATCGTTTGGATAAGGAAAAATAAATGTAACATAGAAGGAGAAAGGTTAAGATAGGACAGGAAAGGAAAGTACAGGATATAACCCCTTCAGTATTAGACTTCTCCTGGGTGATCTTTTAAGTCTTTCACGCTCCATACTCCAGCGAAGCTCCCGTTTTCAGGATCTTCTAATTCATAAGCGGCTGATGAAATTTTCTTTCTCACTTTTCTCTGTACGAAGCGAGGTGCCAATTTCCCAGAGTAGTACGCGGATGCATCCGATTGTGGGTGTGTCCTGCACCAAACCAATTGTCCTTCGTTAAAAGTTACCGGTCTTCTTCGGAAATTGTAACTTCTTTGTCCTTTTTCGTAAGCCCGATCAAGCCTATCCTGAACCTCTTTATATAAAACGGGCATTAATTTTAACTTTTCCTCATGCCGAGTTCTCTCCAAATGTAACTCTCCTGCTGTTGCTTTATCATTGAAATCAGTGGCTGTGCGAGGTAGTTCTCGGCCGTGATTGAGGTAAGCCGGAGTGTACCCCGTGGCCTCATGTACAGACGTTTTCATGGCAAACTCGAGTTTGGCGAGGTTGGTGTCCCAATTTCGATGCTTTTCTTTTACATATGAAGCTAGCATGGTTTTTACAACCCTGTTTACTCTTTCCGTTGGATTTGCCTGCGGGTGGTAAAGGTTTGTGAACCACGGTTTCACGCCATATTCGTCCAGCATGCTCCTGAACTCACGTCCCTTAAACTGGACACCGTTGTCACATATAACCGCTTGCGGCACTCCAAACTGGAAGAATACCCTCTCTTCTATCATCTGAGCCACTTTCTTCGATGTCGCCTTTCTCAGAGGAAGTAGAATTGTGTATTTGGAGAAATAATCACAAACTACTAAAAGCATCCTGTTCTGCTTTGTTGGCAGTGGGAAAGGACCCATCAAATCAGCTGTGATAATTTGCCATGGTCTCTCTGCTACTCTTTGTTCTCCCATCAGTCCAGCAGGACCCTGTTGTGATGGCTTCATAGCAAGACATGTAGGGCATCTTGCTACATACCTCGCTACGTCGGCTGCTACGCCTGGCCAATAATATTTTTCTTTAATACGCTGCAATGTCTTAAATGAGCCTAGATGTCCAGAAATTGGGCTATCATGAAAGTCGAACAGAACTTTCTTCCTCTGTGATTTTGGTATTACCAACTTCCATGGCTGGTCTTCTCCCAAAATCTTATGAGAATCCACTATCCTCTTATATAGTGAAGATCCTTCCACTTTCCAACTAGGATACGCTTCAGGGTGCTTGCGGACTTTTAAACACATGTCTCTATACCAGTCATCTAGTTGGTCATCATTGCAGTCTATGGCTGATAATTCCTCTTGGTCTTCTCCTATCCTAGATAAAGCGTCAGCGGCTTTATTTAATTTTCCCGCACGATGTTGGACCTGAAAATCAAATTGCTGAAGCTTTACCGCCCATCTCGCAAGTCGTCCTTGTGGGTCCTTTAAACTGTTGAGCCACTTTAGCGCCATATGATCTGTGATCACTGTAAACACCATTCCTTCTAAATATGGTCTGAACTTTTCTATAGCCCACAATACGGCTAGGCACTCATGCTCTGTTGTGGAAAATTTCTTTTCTGCGGCCGTTAAACCTCTGCTTGCATAAGCTATTGCCTTTTCCCCTTCAGGGAATTCCTGGCTAAGGATAGCTCCCAAACCAGAAGTCGAAGCATCCGTTTGCAATATGAAAGGTCGGCTGAAGTCTGGACAGGTAAGAATAGGTGCTGAGATGAGCTTATCCTTGATTTCTTCGAAGCTGTGTTGTTGTTCCTCACCCCAATGCCATTTCTTCCCTTTCTTCAATAAACTATTAAGTGGAGCAACAACTGTAGAAAACGATGGAACAAATCGGCGATACCAAGAAGCAAGTCCTAAAAATCTTCTTACTTGTTTTACATTCTTAGGCATCGGGAAATTCATGATCGCCGAAACCTTTTCAGGATCCACCTGCAATCCCTCTTTGTTCACGACGTAACCCAGGTACTTTAATGATGGTCGGCAAAAGCTACATTTATCCCAATTGATGGTTAGGTTTGCTTCCGTCAGCCGTCTGAAGACTTCATTTAAAATCTCGACATGTTTGTCAAAGTGCTCGGTTACGATTACGATGTCGTCTAAGTATACGAAAACGTGTGGCTCCATCTCTGCTCCCAAGACGTTATCGATTAAACGTTGCCACGTGGCTGGAGAGTTATGAAGACCGAAAGGCATTCTTGTGAAGTGAAACAAGCCTCTTCCTGGAACAGTGAAGGCAGTTTTTTCGCAACTACTGTCCTCCAGCTGCACCTGCCAATAAGCAGACTTAATATCAATGGAGGATAAGTAGTGTCCATCTCTAAGCCTGTCCAGTATGTGGGAGATGAATGGAAGTGGATACGCATCCCTCTTGGTGACGGCGTTCAACTGTCTGTAATCGACACAGAATCTGTGTGAGCCGTCCGGTTTCTTTACTAAAACTACAGGTGAAGACCAAGGGCTCTTCGATGGTACTACGATGCCCTGCTCTAACATTTCATCCAACTCCTTATTTAAAATGTTCTGGATATGTGGCGATACGGGGTAATATCGCTGCTTAATGGGTCGATGCTCGGTTTCAATTATATGTTTCACCTGGCTCGTGCATCCTAACTTTTGTGGACGGATCCCTTTCCATTTGTCCATTACTTGCTCCAAAAGTTGTTTTTGGTGTTCTTCTAATGATGACATATCAATCAGAGCAGGACCAGTTTCTAAAGCCAAAATGGCATCATCAAAAACCCAGGTACCCTGTTGAACATTAGGAACAACGCTCATCTTATTCCAGAAATCAATCCCAAGTATTAAATGATATTTAAGCTTTGGGGCTACTAGGAAGTCTATCATCCTCATTTTCCCACAAAGTTCTACTGGGAGAGATATGGATCCAAGTACTGACATCTTGTATCCATCTGCCACGGAAATAATCTTGGTACTTGCCGTCCCCAGCTGTAATCCTAAATCTTCAAATTTTTGCCAGGTTTCCTGATCTAACACAGATCTTGTAGCTCCAGAGTCAAGAAGTCCAATTACTTCCACTCCTAAGATTGTTACTCTGAGATAGGGACGATTGTCATTACTAAAACAGTGATTTAATTGTTGGGAAGGCCGTTCGTATGTTTCTTTAACAGCTGCCAACCAGTTTTGCCATTCAGTATTGTTTCTGTTGGACTGAGGGGTTTCATGCGAGCTGCGCCCATTCAAACTCGCCCCTCTTATGAGTTTTCCTGGTTCCTCTTGCAGGAACAGTCTTCGGTTTTCACCGACTTCTTCCCACAACGCTCGCAAAATACCTTGCGCTCTACTTTGCACCAGCGAAAGGAATGTCCAGGCTGATTACAATTCCAACACTTGCTTCTCGATCTTGAGTTAATCTTTACTGGTCCTTTACTACAAGAGCTTTGGCTAGACGAGAACGATTCGTTTTCGATCTCCGCCAATGCAGCATTTCCCTTCCGAAGATTTGATTCATAGGCTAAGTCTGGTTCCAAAAGTGTTTTCTTATGAGGAGGTGGTCGATGCATCCGGATTCGCCAGCGGTTTTGCTCTAAACGCCGCCCTTGTTCTACTAATTCCGCCAATCCTGAGATGTCCTGCAAGCCTAATCTGTCCATATAGTAGGGGTGTAGATTTCTCCTTACAATTCTGAGCATTTCAGATTCTGTTGGCATTTCCGGGAGTCGATAGAAGTAATTTCGCATCACGCTGACGTAAATGCCAATTGGTTCTTCTTCGCCCTGCGTTCGCGATCGAATTTCATCCCATAGTCGATCAGAATAGTCCTGTGGCTCAAATTCCTTTTTAATTTCTTTAACTAATTGCTGCCAGCTATTGACCTCCCTTCGAACTGCCTTGTACCAAATTAACGCTCTTCCTGTGAAAAGGTCATAAGCACAGTTAAAGAGATCTTCTTCTGTGGTATTTCGGGCTGATTTCATTTCCTCTATGGCCTCTAAGAAGGCATGTACGCTGAGCCCTTGTCCATCTCCTGAAAATTTGATTCCCCAATCTTTCAGCGGAACTTGTGCTTTTCTGATTGTCGTTGCATTTATCCTTTCTGATTGGTTTAAATTTTCTTGACAGCGTTGACCAAACACTCTTTGACAATCTGCGGTTTGCTGTAAACATTCCAATCTTAATTCTTCTTGCTCCGGGGATCCGAAGTCAAGATTAGTTAATTTTAATAGCAAATCTGCGATCATTCCATCTAACTGTTTGCCAACCTCACTGCCACGATTACCCATAAAAACATCAACCTGAATCCTAATGGAATCCAAAATTCTTTTATACTGTTTCATCTCCGTTGAAGTGGTTGATCCAGCAGGCTGTTCGTTTGCGGACATCTTTTCTTCAAATCGGGTCCACAAAAATGCACACTTGTCCATCAATTCCTCTTTCACTTTCCACGAATGCTGGTCCTCTTCTTTCGGCATGAACCTACGCATTCTATTAGTTACATGTTGTAACCCAGTATCAATTTTTCTGATATCTCCGGTCGACGATGTGTTGCTAAGAGACATGATTTTGGTTTCTAAAAAATTTAATTTTTCTTCACACACCACCAGTTCTTGGACAGCTGTAATCTCCACCATCGGGGGTGGAGTCTTTGCTTCGCACTCCAATCTTAAAATAGGCCTTAATTTTTTCCTCATTTCTTCGACCGAAGTACCTTCTGACAATCCTCTAATCTTTAATTCATACTGTAACTCGTCTTTTGATAGTCTGTCGACCTCCATGGTGCTTGAAAAAATTAGAATTACCAAATATAATTTGATAAAAACAAGTCCCACAAAAGTCCAAATCGAATTTCAGCACCAACCTAAGTACTAATAGGGGAAACAAAAAAAATTTTAAATTCAAATTTCATGAAAAATTTCAAAAAAAATTAATTGAATATTTTTCTGCTGAACTCTTCCACTTGAATAAATAAATAAATTCTGAAAAACTTCCAAAATGAATTTAATTAATATAATCTCTCTAATATACAAGATCAAACGAAGCCCCACGTTCGGACGTCAAAAATCTGTTACGCCCCTTAACTTCCGGGGCACAGAATAGGTGTCAGCTTTCTCAGTGGAGAAGGGGGGGGGTCTGTCATAGAGAGATAAAAGTTGAGCGCCACGGCGTTTTTAGTAAAAGAAAGGGGAAAACGACGAAACCCACGAAAAAGAATAGGAGGAAAGAAAAAGGAGAAAAAAAAGGCGAATAATAATAATAATAATAAGTATAAGGATAAAGGGAAAAAAAAAAATAAAAAAAAATAAATAAAAAAAAAATTAATTAAATTATGTTGGCGAGGTCCGGAATTGAACCTGCGATGTTAGCGGCGTGAGGCCAACACGTTACCTGTACACAACTGACTCAAATTTGACAATGCTGGTTTTATTTGATTCAACAGACTACTGTAGTTCAGCGCCTGCGCTCTGTATCACCAAATAACCTAGATCCTTGAAAACAAATTTAAATAAATAAAAAGGCTTTACAATTAAAAGTTAAATTCTCAGTTAACAAAAAAAAACGGTGACGAAAGAAAACAAAATAATTTACAATACAAAAAAAAATTGAACAATTCTTATTTATTTAGTATAAATCAATACGATAGAATTTGGTAATATTACAAACATAAACCAAAAAAAAAATGGCAGAACAATTTCTTAACTCAAATCAGATTTTGACTTTCAAATAAATTCTAATTTAACGGTAATAAATGTTAATTTAACTAGTATTTCATTACTGAACAATTTAATTATAAAGTGTTTGATTCTGGTTAAATGTATTATTGTCCACTCAATGTTGTAGGTATCTATTGGCCTCTGATAGATCAAAGAAGTAAAGGAAACTTAATGACTGTAACAAAGTTCTTATAACCTTTCTGTACGGAATTATTATTAATAGAAAACTCACTTTTTCATAATCGTACGATCGTACCTGTAAATAAGCGCTTCATATACGTTCCTTTTGGGAAGGCTAATGGATTCTGTCTTTAAATCCCCTTTCGGGTGTTACTTCTTCTCTTCTCAAATTTCCAGAAGTTCAACTTAGCACAGAATGCAAAATATTTTTAAACCACAAAGGAATGCCTTCTCCTCAGACTCTCATACTCAAACTGCTCTCATTTTTTTTTTTAAATTCAAAATTTTCGCCGTTGCTCCTTTTCTCCACCGGTGCGCTAGTGTCGTCTTCTAAAAATTGTTGGCCCCCCTCACACTCAATTTGTTATTTATTATTATCAACTATATTTATGAACACAAATTAAAAATAACAATTCAATTCAATTGTACATTCGAATTATTCTATTTCCCTTTTTTTTCTTATTGATTTGATTATCAGTAGTCAATAAAACCAGCATTGTCTTTTGTTCAGTTATTGTTCTTTAGAATAGTTTCTGTTATTTTTGGCTGACTTAAAGTCGTTACACTTTATAAATCAAGTTTAATGCCAAAGGTTACTTGAAAAAGAAGTTACCTCAGCAAACGATAATCCAAGGGGGGGATTATCTTTTCTATGTCTGTATCCCCACTTAATCACACACACTGACAGTTCATACTAAATTTTTAATAAATTATTAATTTTTATAATTAAAATTCTCAGTTATTAAGCAATAAAGTTCCGTAAAAATTTATCTTAGAATAGGAAATCTAGTACTTCACTTTACACATCAGGATAGTTAAAACTAGGCTTAAAAACAAAAAGAATAGAGCACTGTGAGAGTGATGTTCACTCAACCAAAGCTAAGGCGCATCTAAATTGGTTCAGAATGAATGATTGGTTGCAAGATATAGGTGCTACAACAGAGGGGGTTGGCTAAGTGATGGTGACTGGCTGGGCAGAAAAACTGGAAGCATACTGGCTTTGAACGGACCCGTAGAACTAGCGAGAAGCCGCATCAAGTTAATTAGTAAACTAATTAACTTGCTTTTTTATTAAAATAAAGTTAGCATACTTACCGTTCGTCTTGTACAAGGGAAAGTCTCCTCCGGATTCAGTTGGCAATGAGGTTTTATCAAAATCCTGGATGATTTCTTCAATTCCATTTGCAGTGATGTACAACTACACATAATTAAGAATATATAAATATATATATATATATATACTTCTAGACCCTGCGTGTTTAATATAGAAATGTGACCAACACAATTACGCACCCTTTCCTTTATTTTCTTTGTCAAGAAAGGGATGACTGCATGATTCAGGAATGTTGCGATAAAAGTTGGAGTGTTTATGAGTGACAGCCTGGCAGGTCGACAAGGCAGCACTTTCTGCATGACAGAAACATAGAATTATTTGCCGGACATTATACTCACAATACATACAAAAACACAGATCGCCAGTTATTGCACGTTCGCCGAGTATCTCTAAAAATATCACTCCATCAGGAAAGAGAGGAGTTTATTTAAAATTAAACCACCATATATTATTTTAATTATAGTGTACAAAATTAAATTTGTCATGGCTTAGTCGGCTGAGAAATTTCTGATCGCACCTTTGTCAAACAAATGCAACTACTAGGTTCATGTAGCAATGTGTGGTGCAAAACACACACACACACCTTTCTCTTGCAGGTAATAGACATATACACACACACACACACACACACCTTTCTCTTGCAGGTAATAGACATACACACACACACACACACACACACACCTTTCTCTTGCAGGTAATAGACATATATCACACACCACACCCACGACACACCTTTCTCTTGAGGTATAACAGACATATTACACAACACACACACCACACCTTTCTCTTGCAGGTTCATAGACAATACACACACACACACAACCACACACCACACCTTTCTCTTGCAGGTAATAGACATATACACACAACCACACACACCACACACAAACACACACCTTTCTCGTGCAGTAATAGGGAACCCTACACCCACACACACACACACACACAAAATTTCTCGTGCAGTAATAGAATCTACACACCACACAACACACACACACACACACTTTTCTCCTTGCAGGTAATAGGGACATATACAACACACACACACAAACACACACACCTTTCTCTTGCAGGTAAATAGACATATACACCAACCCACACACACAACCACAACACACACACCTTTCTCTTGGCAGGTAAAGACCTATACAACACACACACACCACACACCTTTCTCTTGCAGGTAAAGCTACACACACACACACACACACACACACACAAACAAACACTTTCCTTGCAGGTAATACGAACATCACACACCACACACAACACACACACAACATTTTCTCTTGCAGGTAATCGCACCCTCTACAACACACACACACAACTTTCTCTTGCAGGTAATAGACATACACACACACCCCCACACACACACACACACTTTCTATTGCAGGTTATAGAATATACACCACACACACACACACACACACCACACACACACTTCTCTTGCAGGTAATAGACACACACACACACACACCCGTTTCTTGAAGGTAATAGAAATACACACACACACACACACCTTTCTCTTGCAGGTAATAGACACACACCCACACCACCACACACACCACACACACACACACACACCTTTCTCTTGCAGGTAATAGACATATACACACACACACACACACACACACACACACCTTTCTCTTGCAGGTAATAGAATTCAAAAAGAGAAATTTTCTTTATACTAGAATTTTTACTTAACGTTAAGTTCTCCCAATTTGGCAATTCCCTACTGGCGTAGGTAATAGCATTTTTCTCTGAGCCATTGTAAAGGAAAGCCTTTGTTTCATAATTTTTTCATAATAAAATGGTTTCAACAAAAGTGAACGTTTATATTATATTATTTTATCTTACTACTCTGTTAGTGAGTAGTGCAGCAAATTTTCGAATTTGGATTTTCCCCTGATATAAATATTTTGAGATTCCCTAAACACCAAAATATATTAATCGCAAATGATCTGTTTAATTAACTCGTGTATAAACAAAAAAATAAAAAATAAAAATAGCGACAAATCGCAGGAAGCTGAAACACGGTATTCTGTTTAAGTATTACCATAGCATCCGAGATGAATGTTTTGGTCATTAATCCGAGAACATAAAGTGCCGCTTTACTGAATGTTTTTAACGGTTTACTTTAATCTTAGCATACTAACTTTACATATAGCGGCCATCTCTTTCAGTTGAAACTATTCTAGAAATTGTGTTTTGGAGGGCTGTGGGGGGAAGCTGCAGTACTGCGTCCTCACAATCGCGTACAGGATAATATACGATTCTTATTAAAGTATACTTGTATCTGTTATTGAAGTATACTTTGGGGGTACAATGCACTGCGACCAAAGGAGATCTATTTGTTCACCCTACAAGTGCCATTATGAGATCATCCACCCTAGAGCCCTTCTTATATATTATGATCTCTGAGAAATCTCATAATCTGGAAAGGTAATGAGGATTGTAAATGTACCTCCTACATTTGGTAACTACTCAGGCTTCCAAAACTTCTCCGTAAGATAGAGTCGCAATCCATTAAAAGGTGCATTGCAGTCTACTCCATGTCGTGTTCTACGCCCAGCTTCTCTAGATCCTCGTGAGCACCATCACCGTCAGCATACAAAGTCTATTTTTATTCTAGATGAGGCCGCTATATATCTTTCTGGTTTTAACCGCCCAGACAAGTCAGCTTTGCTTCAATCCTGGTGGAATTTCCAGAGCTGTGCTTTCTTCACTTCCTCCTCATTTCTGATCTGTTCCCGGAGAAACTAGACGCTTATCTTACAAAAGGGTTCTGGTCTCATAAAGGGGTATGTATACAGTGTCTTTCCTTGCCAGGGTTCGGCCATCTCATTACCTTCCATGCCAACGTGCCCTGGTATTGTACATAGATAACACAACTTCTACCTGTCAAGGTCATTGAGTTAAAGTTTTCATTAAATGTATTTCATTATGTATATTTCATATTTCATTCATGTTAAACATTTCCGGTTATCGGATACACGCACGCATACACAGAGAAAAAGAGAGAGTGAATAGAGACCGTAATTGTTACTATGGCACGTTACAGAAAACAAAGTATTTGCACGTAAGAATAATTAATTTTCAATTGTGTAATTCCATATTTTTATACAGTCCATTTGATGCACATGTATTTTTTAAAGTTTGTATCTTCTTTTTTTCTCAATACAGAAGTTAGCCGAAACGTTAGCAACAAATAATTGGATTTTTGGATTCTCATCCATCGTCACTACTAACAATACTGTGAGAGTTAAATCAATTTTTCGCAACGTTACTTTTCGTACGATGGATGAGAATCCGAAACCGTTCAATCAACCAAATGACGCATGCTATGACAGATAAAATCACAGATTAACCAGCGTTGCGCACCCAAACACATATTCATCAAATAAATTGCTTTGATTAAAGATTTTGGTTGATCAAAATTTTGGTTGGTTTGAGATATATTTTAATTGTTACGTTTGGTTCCGCAGAGCTGGAAAGCATCGGAGACATTTTCCGTGATAGCCTGCTTCTTTTTGTGGTCATCGACCGGTTTCGGGCTTCGCCCATCATCAGAATGTTGATGTTGTTTTAGTCAAACAATATAATAACATAGAGTAATAACTAAGAGCAAATAACATAAGCATAATAACATAGAGCAAATACAGTTGATGAGTGTATCAACTGTATTTGCTCTGTGCATGTCTATGTTATTACACTGACTCCTCCATCCTGATGATGGGCGAATGCCCGAAACCGTCGATAACCACAAAAGAAGCAGGCTATCACGGAAATGTCTCTGAGATATTTAATGGTTGGAGGGAAATTCTTTGTGTTTTATATGTAAAGTTAAGAGTGTATGGAGTTATTTTTATGTAGATTTGCAGTGTGTACAATATTAAGATAACAAAGACGGACTTTGATATCTAGGACGTGCAAATGTTAACAAACTTCCGTTACTGCTTGAATCTTTAATAACGAGTCAAGAAGAAGAGCAAAGTGTGATTTCGTTCGATTATTCGATTTTAAACAAGACGTAAATGCGGTAAATTGTGTAAAAAAATATTTGTGACGCATTTGGTGGAAATGTGGTTTACGTTCATGTTGAAATTGGTTTACCAAATTTCGAACAGGTGATTTTGCTTTACTGACAAATCTCGATTTGGCAGTCTTTCGAAAGTTGTTAACGTCCTTTTGAAACAAATGATAAAGAAAATCCACGCCGGTTTGGCCCAGTTGACTAAACCGTATACAAATGTCCTATATCATTCACACCAACTAAATTGTATTTATAAAATTGATGTTTGGTTACCACATGAATTAAGCCAAAAGATTTACTCGATCGAATTACACCTTGCCGTTCGCTTCTTAATCAAGTTCATTATAAAGCCTTTATTCACAGGATTGTAACCGGGGACGAAAAGTGGGCTAGAAAAAGACCCTGGTGGCACTTTCAAGGCGCCATTTATTTTGAGTTTGTTACAACTGATGAAAAATTTAATAGTGATCTTCATCTTTGTCGATCTCTCCAAATGGAAAAAATGAGATCAATTCGAAGACATGAAAAAATGTATAAATGAACTGTTGCAGCCAAACCTCGAGATTTTAACAGAAGTGAAATAGAATAATCACCCAGCGTATGGCAAGAAATCATAAATTATGGTGGTAATATATTTTAGTTTAGATTTCGAATAGTATATTTTATTTTGATCCTTAAAAACGTAAAGACTTTCCTAAAGTAAAATCAAAAGATAATACACTTACCAATGCGTAATAAATAAAATCTTTAAGCAGTAATGGCTTGGCCTTGATCAGATGTTGGTTGATAGTGGTCCTTTGGAAATCTGCCACTATATACACCTGAGCGCTATAGCCAATTTCCCTCAGCCATACTTCTGCTGCACTAATAAATAGTCTTAAATAATACAGAAAATCAAAATCCTCTTGATCTGCGTATGTCACTCCGCCGTACACAAACAGCAATGATTTGTCTTTTGATAATGCAGGCATTAATGTGAAATATCTAAAGGAAAATAAAGATTTAAACAAACTAACAATTCTTTACTATACGATATTAAAAACAAATATTGAAAGAGTAAAATTTGGCGCGAAATACACGCACCACTTCCTCTTTACAATTATAACAACAGATTTTTTTAAATTTTAATATTGCCTAATGCTTATTTCCCCGTTATTATGGAATATATTCTTTGTTTAGATATGTGAAATCGAATTCCGGCTTAGATATAAAACAAAACTTACAGCTAGACCATAACTATTATAAAATAAATTTTCCCAGTAAAATGTTTGGAATAAAAATTGCAGACTTAGACAATCAGCCTAAACAAAATCGCTGGAGTAGTTTACGAGAAAAATCTGAAATTGGAAAACATTGTAAAGTCGCACTTCCGGTGCACGAATTTCATGACCAACACTTGGCGGCAAATTTTGGAAACTGAATTTTCTAAGTAAATTTAGATCTTTCTGTGTTTGGTATTAATTTGAATGTGATAAACTATAATATCTCCATAAGAAGGGTGAGTTGCAATTAGGTAAACATTGATATTCTGTTTCGATTCTATCATCAAGCGAGCATGAAACTTCCGTCCAAAATCCAGATTGGGCTGCTGCCACTTTATTGTTTCCATTCCGTTTCACGAAAAGATTCCAACGACGCGAACTATGTAGGATGCAGGTCTATCACTTTTAATTAACATTTTCCTGGAAAATTGATTTTTTCAATTTCTATGGCTTAGATCCTCACGGAAGCGGTGATCCTCACATTTCCTTAGAAAATGCTATTTCATAACTCATCGTTCAAGGATAATTGAAGAAAATAAGGTCAGCTAAAGGTGGTAAAATTAGGATAATTGAAGGAAATAAGGTCAGCCAAGGTGGTAAAATTTGGATAATTGAAAAAAATAAGGTCAGCCAAAGGTGGTAAAATTTGGATAATTGAAGAAAATAAGGTCAGCCAAAGGTGGTAAAATTTGGATTATTGAAGGAAATAAGGTCAGCCAAAGGTGGTAAAATTTGGATAATTGAAGAAAATAAGGTCAGCCAAAGGTGGTAAAATTTGGATAATTGAAGAAAATAAGGTCAGCCAATGGTGGTAAAATTTAGAATTCTTCTTTGTAGTTTTTCGCAATTTTCTCGAAAAAGGCTCCAGAAAATTTGGAATATTTACACTTGGCTATATATCTACGCCACACACGTATCAACCTTAATTTGCAACATTTTCTATTAAACGAATTTTATGATAAGTTCTGGGGGATTTAGGGTTGTTCACAGTGCCAAGAGATTAGGGTTTCTCCAAATGGTGCGAACTAAACATTTACTAAATTCACATATTCCAGCACGTTCGGTTATTCAGCCCTGTGAATGTTGCCCAGCGTGACAAACTCGTGTGAATGTTGCACATCAAAGTATATTTATGGCAGTGGAATGATCGTATGAAATTATGAAAACTGAGCTTTCAAAGGAAATACATTTTTTGAGGTCAAAAAAGTATTAATTGCCTTGAGTGAGAAAAAGTAGTTTTTGGAAATTGCTTGATGAGGTCAGCACAACTTAAAAACGGAAAACCGCAGAAAGCTGAAATTTGGTATTTCGGGGTACGCGATAATAAGCCTTTGGAAAATGTGTTCTGAGGGAGTGATAAGTAGGCTTTCCTCTAAAGTGTCATTCTATAAATTATACCATTCTATAGCCTATACGATATTAATAAGAATGTTCAAACTCGGAGTTTGAAGAAAATAAGTTTATCGGAAGTAAGATTTTTATATTATATTTTGGATGCATATTTCGGATTACATATATATGCATTTTCATTTATATGTTAATTTTATATCCTGGTAATAGCCGTTTAAATAAATAATAAATCATAAATTGCACTAAGGGAAAGTCACGGTCCATTTCTTTCTCTTGTTTGCAGTGAAAATGTTCTTTAACTAGTAAAGTAACTTTGGGAATTTAAAATGTTCGTCTTACATTAATTCACTTATTTTTACATAGCCAGGATCCAAAGGGTCTCGACTGTCAAACAGTTCACTTTGACTCCTAAACGTATAATAGGCATCTAATTTTCTTTTCACTTTCTCCAGACTTCCTTTACATCCAGTCAGATACAACTTCAGAAAGGAATCACTCTCTATGAAGCCCAGTAAACATACAAGATCCAATTAGCATTGTAAATTAATCAGTAACTATATGATATCAGTATGAGAAAGATGAGAAAGCGACCTACCTGTTAACCTGGATGGAGGCAGATGATGCTGTAATTTCAGCCAGTCCTTGATGTGCTCCACATCTGAGTCCAATTCTTTCCTAGTGTAACCGACTTCGGCCAGCACTGCACCTTTCTGTTCTTCAGATAGTTTGATCATCCTATTTGGTTAACCTATATCTTTTATTCTGAAATATTCCTTAGGGCGATCTAACAAAATTGAAGATACTAATCTACTAATAGATGTAAAAGTGTTTTATCTGGTGACGTGATCGATGACAGTTTGGGAACTTGTGGACCGCGAGAACTGAAACCTCCTTCACACAATATTACAGAAAATCAACAGCGAAAGAAATCTACAGCTACAAACTGCCGGAGTTAACTTTCAAATAATTAACTCCTGAATAAACCTTGATTATTTCCTTTCCCACTTATTTTGATCTCCCACTTTAGTACAGCTTTTTGATAATTACTTCTTAAGAATTATTTTTTGTTTAAATCAGGCAGTCAAACTTTTACGTTTACTAATCGAGCGCCGCAATATTCAAATATCGGATTTGAAACACTCACATGATTTGCTCCTACTGCAGTTAGTTAATACAGTTGTTTATAAAGTGACAAATGTTCTTTTGTTACTTGAAATTTTGCTGATTTTTGCACTCATGTCTACCAAAGTGAAATGTGGAGGAGGAGGAGCAAGGGAGCGACAAACTTTTAGTGATCTCAGCATTACTGTACACACGGAGAGGGGATTTTTGTCATTTTATGAATAATAGTATGAACAGCAGTAAGAGGTAGGGAAGGGATTAGCTCGCTAAGGTAGCGCGCTGAACTAGCAGGCCAGGTTTTCTATTTCTGGGAGCCTTTTCAGCTCAATGTCTAATGATGGAAGTGTTGTCAGTAGAGGGGAAATGGCGGTTCTGGGCCACTTTTTTTTCAAAATGGCGGCCACCCCACCCCTCCTCCCCATCCCCACTCCTGTCCGCCCCACCCCTCCTTCCCATCCCCACTCCTGTCCACCCACCCCTCCTCCCCATCCCCACTCCTGTCTTCTCCACCCCTCCCCATCCTAAGCCACGCCCACTTACCCCCATTCCTCTCCCACTGACCAATCATCGAACTGGATGACACCCACTTACCCCCACCCCTATTCCAACGACCAATCATCGAACTCGACGAGCCCTTAGACCACGCCCACTTACCCCCACTCCTTTCCCTCTGACCATTCATCGAACTGGATGAACACATAGACCACGCCCACCTCCCCCACCGGCCAATCATCGACCTCGACAAGCACTTAGACCACGTCCACTTACCTCCACCACTGACCAATCATCGAACTGGACGAGCACTTGAGCCAGCCCACTCCCCCTTCCACTGACTCGACGAGCAGTTTAGCCACATCCACTCACCCCCTCCCCTTAACATATCATTCATATCGATGACTCCATTTTCTTTCCGCTCCCCACCTCTTAACTTATCGTCCAATCCGATGGCCGTATTTTCTCCCCTCCCCACTCCTAACCTAGCATCCAATCCATTACCCCCACTCATGAATGTATCATCCAATCCGATGACTCCATTTTCTTTTCACCCCCCACCTGAAACTTTCATCCAAACCGATGACCCCATTTTCTTTCCACCTCCATGGCCAATCCATCCCCACAACAAGATGGCGGAACCTAACACCGTAACACACCACCCCTCTCCTAACTCTAGGCTGGAGAGGTATTTTTTATTTTTATTTTATGTGAAAAAACTTGTCTTACCTGCGATTCGATCCTACAATCTATAGGTTGGAAGTCGCATCACCCTAACCACTCGGCCATAGTAGTCCTCTCGCTAGCTGTAGTTTTCAACGTACACTTAACGCCCGCACCATCATAATTTTATTTCCGCTCAATCCACTCACAAAAATATTAAATAAAATAAAAAAAATATGGCGGAGATGCATTCAACTGTCACACATAATAATAATAATTATAAAAAAAGATTGACTTACCCCTTCCAGCTCCCTGCTGCTGCTGCTGATATTAACACGACGCGCACTTACACAGAACTGAACTACATTCGACAATACAATGTACTATAGTAACGTTTATCCCCACTCCCCTATGACGTCATTGCTAGTTGGGGCATGCGCATATCTGCCGCCGCCTTATAGATTACAAATATTGATTTTATTATATTGTATAACAAAAACCACTGCCTTTTTAATATATTATTCGTGTGACGTCACAGCCAATAGCATTGCCAGTGCCTTATTTATTACCACTGCCTTCTAGACAATTTCTGTTCAGATAAGGTCACACAACCTATAGTGTACCACTGTCAATCGCAATATATCGATTGCAAATATCGATTATTCATATTGATTAATATCGATCTTATAAATATAATTTATTAATAAGAAAAACACTATCTATTACTTCTACCAGTTATTGCATCACCTTTTGAAATTAAACTTTGTACTAATAAAAAATATATATATATCTATTCTTACCTTAATCACTTTATATTCTTTTGTTTATTGAACTTTGTAATCAAAACAACATATATCTTGCCTGTCCGAACATGTTAGTTATTTATTAAGAAAAATACAAAGAAACTACACTGAGTCATCCAGGAAATGATTTATTAATATTTAATCCTATTATTTAAAAATACAACTTTGTACTCATTACCTTTCTTGCCTGTTCGGACATGTTAGCACAGGTCTTATTGACATGTTTAGTAATACTTAATCCTATTATTTAAAAATACAACTTTGTACTCATTACCTTTCTTGCCTGTTCGGACATGTTAGCACAGGTCTTACTGACATGTTTAGTAATACTTAATCCTATTATGTAAAAATAAAACTTTGCACTCATTACCTTTCTTGCCTGTCCGGACCTGTTACCACAGGTCTTAGCAGGTTTGTAATACTTAATCCTATTATGTAAAAATTAAACTTTGTACTCATTACCTTTCTTGCCTGTCCGGACATGTTACCACAGGTCTTATTAACATGTTTAGTAATACTTAATCCTATTATGTATAAATTAAACTTTGCACTCATTACCTTTCTTGCCTGTCCGGACCTGTTACCACAGGTCTTCTTAGCATGTTTCTTAATACTTAATCCTATTATGAAAAAGATTTGTATATACAATGAGTCATCATGCATGTCTCAACATGCATCAGCCTGCATTTATTTTTCATAGTTTCTTTATTAATTTTGTTTACCCCTCTTTGTTCAGCATTCGCTTTAAGCTTTCTCACCACGTCAAGGTGGGGGTAATCGAGAAAGTTTTATAATCTTCTTAGCATGTTTGTAATACTTAATCCTATTATGAAAAAAAGTATGTTTATATAATGATATACAATGTTAAGGCAATCCTCAGGAGAATATTGCAGACTACTATCTGCCCCCCACTCGGATTTTCTCAACCAATCAGAATGCAGTACTATACTATCAATATTTTATTTCGATTATGCGCATTAGCCAATAGAATTGCGACTCTCCTGCGCTTAGCCAATAGGAATGCAGTATTTAAATAATCGATTATTTTAAGTATCGATTGATCTGACAGTATAAATACCTTGCACTCTGTGTGCTCGTCCTCATTCTAGTTTTGCTGTGCCTTGTGACAACATCTGAAGAACTAACCGTGAGTACTGATTCCTTTATTTCTTAATCATTTTTAACTTTTCTTATCATTATTATTTTATTGCTTTTATATCTCTCTTTTATAGTATTATAATTATTAATATTTGGTTCTTATTTTATTTATTAACGTTCTAGAATTTTATTATTTTTCTATTAATCATTTTTCTTTGTTTTTGCTTATTATTATTTTGTTGCTTTTATTTATCTTTTTATTTTATCATTCCTATTTTATCTTTTTTTCAATTTTTATTAACGTTTTAAACTTTAATTATTTTTATTTCATTTGTTGTACATATATTTGTGAGTAGTTATAGTTTTTATATTTTATTTCGGTGTTGGGTTCTTAGTTTTAAGTTTTGTGCGTATTTATTTTTTTATATTTCTTTTTTATATTTTCTATTTCTATTTTACAATGGAGTGCCAGTATTGCAAAAAAATGTTTATTAGGAAGGATTTTAAGGAACGTCATGAAGCCGTATGCGAGGCACATGAGCAAAATCGGACATGTCAATCTTGTGGTGAAAGATATTCCTCCCGAAAATCTTTACTTGCTCATGTGCGGCGTTGCGGCACTGAAGCACCGGCCGTCATGCCCAAGAGAGCTCGACTACAAGCAGCTCAAGGGCAATTGTATGAGGTAGAAGCCGCTTTCGGAGGGACTCTGCGAACATACTTCCTTCCATGCTCCGGTGCAGCCGATGCATTAGAATTTCTAACTAGTCAGTTAGATACGTTGGAACGGCTGCTCACGGAGTACATGGCAGAGAATGAAGCTCCCTTAAAATATAACTTGGTCTTGGAGGCGACGTTTGAAAACATGAAAGGTGAAACTACTGATCGCGCCTTCAAGACCAAGAACACAGCCATTTATGAAGACTCCTCCATCCAGGAAACCCTCAATGGAGGTTTTAAAAAAATTATAGCTGAGATGGAGGAGTCCGCACTGAAAGGGAGCGGTTGGACTCTGAAGGAGTTCGACGGGGTCCTTCTGAGAGTAAATAGGTTTCTACCTCTAGGGGGTTGCAGCTTCATACCGTTGCCCCCACATATAGCAAACAAAAAAGCTGTCATCAATGTGCAGAACACTGACGACCGGTGCTTCAAGTATGCCATTCTCTCCCGCCTCGTGGAAACTAAACCACAACGCGTTTCCAAGTACAAGAACTTGGAACACAGTTATAACTTTGACTGTATTTCCTTCCCCACTCCTCTCCATGAAGTGAAGAAGTTTGAAAAGTACAATGACATAAGCGTCAACGTCTTCACCCTTGGAGAGAAAGGAGACGTGTACCCTCTAAAGGTCGTTAAGCAGGAGAAGGAAGACCATCGTGACCTCCTTCTCCTAACGCTGGAAAACGGACGGAGCCACTACACTTATATAAGTGATTTTGATAAGTTAGTGGCCCGTCAGATTACAAAACACGAACAAAGGGTGCATGTTTGCAAGCGGTGTTTCACGCATTTTAACACCGACGGCGTGAACATCGCAGAGCGGGTGAAGGAACATGCGGATTACTGTGGGGTGAACAGACCGAGCCGTATTGCACTGCCTGAATGCGGCGACGATGGGCATCCTCCAACTGTTTCATTTACAAAGATACAAAACCAGATGAGGGTTCCCATCGTCGTATACGCAGATTTTGAATGTATTTTAAAAAAAGTAGACAGTAACGGCAACAACGCGGGTCGGTCATACACCACTCCCTACCAGAGTCACCTTCCAATGAGCTTCTGTGCCTATGTGAAGGTAGCAGAAGACATTCCAAGCCATTGTCTGCCTGCCGACTTTCCTGCGGAGCCCTACATCTATACAGGTGAGGACGCCGCAGAGAGGTTTATGGCATACATAAAGACAGTGGCGGAAAAGGTGTCTCTGGTGTACTCCGTGAAGCGGCAAATGCTACCCCTGACACCTTCCCAGCTGGAACATTTCCAAAATTCCCAAATCTGCTACCTTTGCAATTCGTCCTACACCAATTCCGATCGTAAAGTGGCGGATCACGATCATATCACAGGTATGTATCGTGGTCCTGCTCACTCTTCCTGTAACATCCTCTACCGAACTCCCCGTTTCCTTCCCGTGTTCCTCCACAATCTGAGCGGTTATGACGCCCACTTTATTGTTCGCGAGTTGGGGTATGACTCAAGTCGTATAGACGTCATCCCCAACAGCGAGGAAAAATACATTTCCTTTAGTAAACAAGTGGACGCCCTAACCGTCAGATTTGTGGACACCTTCCGGTTCATGGCTTCCAGCTTGGACAGGTTGTCCAAGAATTTACCCAGAGACAAATTCAATGACACGGGTAAATTCTTCCCCGCCGATAAGATGGATCTGGTCGTAAGAAAAGGAGTGTACCCCTATGATTACACGGACTCGTTTGAGAAGCTTAGGGAGACGGTTCTACCCCCTAAGGAGGCATTCTATAGCACCCTAAATGAATGCCACATCTCGGACGAGGACTATCAGCATGCACAGTCGGTCTGGGAGGCGTTTGAAATTAGAACCCTAGGGGGGTACAGCGAGCTCTACCTTAAGGTAGACGTAATGCTCCTATGCGACATCTTTGAAAATTTCAGGGATGTTTGCATAGGAGCATATTCGCTGGACCCTGCCTGGTATTTCACGGCTCCCGGGCTGGCATGGGACGCCATGCTGAAGTGTACAGGGGTAAAACTTGATTTGCTCACCGACTATGACCAGCTCCTGATGATCGAGCGGGGCATTAGGGGTGGTATTTGCCAATGCAGTCATCGCTATGGTAAAGCAGATAATGCCCATCTGTACCCAGATCGAGATCCCCATAAGGAGTCGTCATACATTGCCTACCTAGATGCAAACAATTTGTACGGGTGGGCAATGTCAAATCCTCTTCCTTATGGCGGTTTCGAATGGGTACAAGATCCGGATACTCTAGACTGGGGCAATATGCAAGAAGATGGTCCCTTCGGGTATATCGTCGAGGCCGATATAGAGTATCCCAGCGAGTTGCACGATTTGCATAATGATTTCCCCCTCTTCCCGGAGAATAGGGTGCCTCCGGGACAGGTTAACAAGAAATTGTTAACCACATTAACATCTAGGGAGAAATATGTTGTGCACTTCGTCAACTTGCGGCAAGCCATGGGTTTGGGTCTGCGGTTGGTGCGCGTACATAGAGCGCTGCGATTCAAGCAGTCCCGTTGGCTAAGTTCTTACATTAACCTCAACACTCAAATGAGACAACAGGCGACGAACGACTTCGACAAAGACTTTTACAAACTGATGAACAACGCCGTATTTGGTAAATTCATGGAAGACGTACGAAAACGCATGAAAATAGAACTGGTGACCGACGAACGACGACTGAAAAAATTAATCGCTAAACCAACATTCAAAGACAGGACAATCTACTCAGAGACTCTGGCTGCAGTACATCTGGGCTGAACAGATTAAGATGAACAAACCTATTTACGTAGGAATGGCCATACTTGATCTGTCCAAAGTCCGGATGTACGACTTTCACTACAACACTATGATGGACAAGTACGGACCTGACAGACTAAGACTTCTCTATACAGACACCGACAGTTTAATTTACCAAATACGGACCGACGACTTTTACCAAGACTTGTTGACAATGCTGGACGAATTTGACACCTCTGACTATCCTGACGGACACCCATGCAAAGACAATAGAAATAAGAAGGTGTTGGGTAAATTTAAGGATGAAGCCAACGGTGAGGCTGTATCTGAATTCGTGGGCCTCCGCGCTAAAATGTACGCGTTACGCATCCGCGGGCTAGAGAAAAAACGGGTGAAAGGGATAAAGAGGGCAGCCGTTGAAAATAAGATCACATTCAACGATTATATGACTGCCCTCTTCGACAGAAAAGAGTTTACCACCATGTTTCGAACGATTATATCGAAGCAGCATAAACTCTTTTCTGTCGAACAATGCAAAATATCTCTTTCACCTTACGACGATAAGCGGCACATCACCGAGGATGGTGTGCGCACTCTCGCCCATGGCCACTTTACCATAGCAGCTGTGTAACGACGTTGTGGTCCTTGTAAATATGTATATACATGTAAAATAGTTTTGCTATGTACAGTATTTAGGTTATGTTTATTTTACTAATTTTCTAATTAAAACTTTTTATTTATTTATTTATACTGTTTGTAAATATTTTTTTATACATATATGAGTTTAGTTGTAGTTAATTAATGATAATAAAAAATAAATAAATAAATAAATAAAAAAAATGGTGGTGGGAATTTCTATTTTTATATATAGTTTTTAAATTTTGTAAATAGCGTGAATGTTGGTGGTGGTTGTTTGTATGAGTGTGAGTGTCCATAGTAGATAGAAACTGTACATAGAAGTTTTTAGAAATCTATATAAAGAGAGGCGGGAGAGCGTTCCTTATCATTCCTCATCATGCGGTTGTTAAAGCAACAACATAACATATCCATCACAAACCTTGACGGCAGGGCCTCTTTAAAGAAAGAATCTAAACACGGTCCACTCTTCCCCGATTCCATTAGATGTTTAATATGTGGGCCATCAAATTGTGGGAAAACTAACCTTATGTTGAGTTTAATCTATGATCCCAAGGGGTTACGATTTGAAAATATTTATTTGTTTGCAAAGTCCTTGCATCAGCCAAAGTATAGACATTTAGCTCAAATATTGGAACTTTGAAAGATATTAGATTTTTTGAATATGAAGACAACTCCCAAGTTCCATCACCTAAAGAGGCTCTGCCCAATTCAATCATTATATTCGATGATATTGCTTGTGATAAGCAGGATAATGTACGATCTTACTTTTGTATGGGGCGTCACAATGGAGTCGACATATTTTACCTCAGTCAAAGTTATACTAGAATTCCTAAACATTTGGTGAGAGAAAATGCCAACTTCCTAATACTCTTCAGACAGGATGAATTAAATCTGCGACGTATTTATGATGATCATATCAACTCCGATATGGAGTTCCAAACCTTTAGAAAAGTATGTCATTGGTGCTGGAAAGATGACAGGTACGGTTTTCTGGTGTTGGACAAAGATAGACAAATTAATGACGGACGGTATCGACAAGGTTTCGGAGCCTATATAATACCCTGAATGTAGGAGTAACAATCAGTCTACTGCAAGACATGGAAGAGTCAACTCAAGCAATGCGCGATATAATCGCCACCAGGAAAGCAATCCAAGAAAAGTATAACTTGCTAAGGAGAAACAGGGAAGAGACTGATGAATATTTGAAAATGAAATATCAGCCTTTGTTGAATCCTTTGAAGGAACTAATGGGTAAACAAGAGGATCATTCGCCTCAACTTAATCTGAAGAGAACACTGAAGCCGGAGCCGGTTGTTTCCGAAACACCACCAGCAAAAAGACCAAGATATCTAAAGCTAGAATCGGCTACAACACCCGGAATATCAAATTCCTCGCCTGAAGAAGAGCGGAAGCTTCCAGCAAAGAGACCGCTGAAGTGTACTCCACAGTCGGCTGGAACTTCAGTTCCAACTACACCGCTTCAAGAAGTACGAGAACTGGTACACACGCCCAAAGGAAAAGAAATTTCAGAAAAATATTTGAAAGAAGTAGGAGAAATATCCTCAAATTATATTGCGAAATTTATGAAAAATGAAACTAAGGATTTGGATATGGTATATGGCGTAGTTTATGATGGCCAGAAGTTCACCATTGGTGATACAGAGATCTCCATCAATAAAGACATTTTATCTGTTGGTGAACATACCTTTTATGCTACCCCGGGACTTTTTGAATTATTATTTATGAAATATCCAAACTTAACGCTGGCAAAAAAGACAGATTGCGATAATTATAAGCGAATACTACAACAAACGAACGCTCATAAAGAAGGACACAGTCCAACTGGAGCAATCAAGGAACTGAAAACAAACATGAAATATAGGAAAGTGATTTCAAAATTGTTTCCAACGAAAAAAGGTGCTGGACATGTCGACCCCAACAGGCTTGTAGACAGATTAAGAGTATTATTTGGCACAAAGAATGCTGGTGTTGAAATAAAAAGAATAGAAGATCAACTGAGAGACGGAGGTATAATAGCTTAGACTCACCTACAATACACCTCATTTCATCATGACATCCGTTAAGGAACAGATCGTGCATGAGTTGCATAGACCAGCAAGAAGAATATTCAAGAGAAGATCAGTTTTATTGAAGGGAATAGACGATTTGTGGCAAATTGACCTCGTAGAGATGCTTCCCTACGCCAGATTCAACAAAGGCAACAAATATCTCTTGACAGTGATTGATTGTTTTTCCAAATATGCCTGGGCTGTACCCCTTAAGAATAAGTCAGCACTTGAGGTGAGTAGAGCATTTGAAAAGGTATTGCAGGAAAGGAAGCCAAACAATCTACAAACTGATAATGGCAAGGAGTTCTATAACAGAATATTTGCCAAGCTGATGAAAGTGAATGGTATAAATCACTATTCAACCTTTAGTAATTTGAAAGCTTCAATTGTTGAGCGATTCAATCGAACTTTGAAATCTGCAATGTGGAAAAAGTTTAGCCTGCAAGGATCTTATGATTGGCTAACCATCATTAACTCTCTGGTAAAGAAATATAACCAAACTAAACATCGAACGATCAAAATGGCACCGGTTTCTGTACGAGGTAAGGATGTAGAAGAACGGCTGTTGCGTGATGTATATGCGAAGAAAACAATTACTACCGCACCTAGATTCAAAGTAGGCGATCATCTACGGATATCCAAGTATAAAGCACAATTTGCCAAAGGCTATCATCCTTCATGGTCCACAGAGATATTTAAAGTTGTAGAAGTTAAGAATACCACACCAGTGACATATCATCTGCAAGATTATAAAGGACAAATAATTGCTGGAGGTTTTTATCAAGAGGAGCTACAGCTAGTGAAATATCCCGACATCTATCTTGTGGAGAAGATTATGAAACGAAAAGGTGATAAAGTCTTAGTGAAATGGCTAGGTTTAAACAATTCACACAACAGCTGGGAGAATGTGAAGAATGTACTTATATAAAGCCGGACGAGGCTAACTTCGATTCAGTTCATCATGAGACGTGCTAGAGACAACAAGAAGAAACGAGTCATACCTACTCCTAAACGGATTGGTGGGAATTCTCCTAAATTGAGTGGTAAAGCTAAACGAATGTTGGATGGACTACCTCGTCTGCGGCTGAGTAATTTTGATCTACTCAGATTAGCTAAATCAAAGAAAATTCCCCATTTTAGAGGGGTATTCATGATTGATGAATTTCCAATGAAACCGTGGAAAAATGAGCGAGCCATTTTTAATTTGGATAGTAGTTGTGGGAGTGGAACTCACTGGGTTTGCTATAAGAAGAGAGGCGATTATGTTCAATTCTTCGACAGCAGTGGAGCCAGTCCACCTTCTGAACTAGTTCGCTATTTAAAAGGTTGCCGTATTTCCTCGAACAGGAAGCAGTATCAAAAAATGGGCAGCAACAATTGTGGACAGCTGTGTTTACTTTACTTGCTGGATCTGCTATAAAAGGAAGATTATAGTTGGGTGCATTCATTTGGTCGCCAGACAGCGATGGGTTTGGACTTTAGGAGAGTGAATAAAAGGACAACTGCAGAGAAGAAAAGCATCATTCCAGTGAGAACAGTTGACGAGAGAACATCGTTAACCAACAGCAATATTCGTTTTCTTCAAGCGGCAGGTTACTACGTGTTATCGCCAATATGGAAGTGCTAGATTTGGAAGAAAGACGTCTGTTCGACAATTCAATTGAATGCATAGAATTGCATTCACATCACCCTTATGCATCATCAAAACTGTTGCCTGGTGATGAAATTCGTATAAGTGTACAACATCAAGATCTATATACGCTGCCCAGTCAAAGTTTACTCTATTTGGAGGGTAGGTTTTTAAAGGAAGACGGCTCAACAATACCAACTTCATCAAAATTAACCAATAATGCATTTGCATTTCTATTTGATGAAATAAGATATGAACTGAGTGGCGTTGAAATAGATCGTGTAAGAAATCCAGGAATTGCTTGCACACTTAAAGGATTGGTTTCACTTAAGGACGGCTGTCAATACATAGAAAACTGGGGCTGGTGCTATCCTCAGAGTGATACACTGAACATCACTTCAAATGAAGGATACTTTAATCTGTGCATTCCTCTATCATCACTACTGGGATTTTGTGAAGACTATCAGAAGATTGTGATCAATGTTAAACAAGATTGATACTCGTTAGAAGCAGACAAGATGGAAATGCTTACAAATTCAACCGACAGAGAGCTGAAGATGCGGTGGAAAACTGTAAAATAGAATTGGTGAAACTATGCTGGAAGCTGCCCTATGTCACCGTCAACGAACATCAGAGATTAGCTCTTATGCGTCATCTCAAATCTGAAAAGGTATTTTCACTAAGTTTTAGAAGCTGGGAACTCTATGATTATCCACTATTGCCGGCAACTCAAAGACAAATCTGGTCGGTGAAAACATCAAGTCAGCTGGAAAAGCCACGCTACCTCATTTTAGCTTTTCAAACTGAACGAGCAAATAATGTGGAAAGCAATGCTAGCCATTTTGACCATTGTAACGTGTCAAATGTAAAACTTTATTTAAATTGTAAAGCTTTCCCATGCGATGATTTGAACACAGATTTCTCAGCTAATCGTTATGCACTATTGTATCACATGTACGCTTCTTTTCAAATGTCATATTATGGAGAACAGATGAAACCTCTAACTTCCTAGCGAAATTTTAAAGAGAAAACACCCTTAATTGTAATAGATTGTTCTAAACAGTCTGAATCTATCAAAACGGGTCCAGTTGATGTAAGATTAGAATTTGAATCAAAAAATCCATTCCCGGCCAACACAACTGCATATTGTCTTATTATACATGATAGGGTGGTAGAATATAACCCTCTAACTAGCATTGTACGCCGTATGGTATAAAAAGGTGTGAATTGTTGGCTCAGTGTTCAGTATGGCTCAGACAGGCATACTGATTGCTGACTTCCAGTGCTTTGTGGATAGTGTAGGAGGTTATATTGTTAAAGAGCTATCACTTTTTGATTATAACTATCAAACTGTTCGTCACTGGATATTCAAACCGCCAATACAACATAAACAAACAGATAAAAGTAGAAGAACTAATTATTGGTTAGAAAAATATTATCATAAAATCAGATGGAATGATGGGGAAGTTGAATATGAAGTGATTAGAGATATTTTCAAATGTATTGATTGTAACTATAAATTTGTATTTGTTAAGGGTTATGATAAGAAAAGGTTTCTCTTGCAAAATTTGTACAATTGTTGTGTAATCAACTTGGAAGATTATGGTTGTCCGAAAATTGATTCACTTCAAGCAGTAGAAAAAGGCAACCACTGTATTAAACATAATACATGTAGAGAGAAATGTACGCAGTATCGAATTCAAGTCATTAACAATTGGCTAAATAGTAAGTTTGGTTGGAATGATACAGAAATATTTTTGCCTTGATGTGTGTATGAATGTGGTCACTGGCGATGCATTAAATTGCCCGCAAACCTTGAATGTCGGTCACTGGAGTGGTAGAAATATCCGTAAACCTGACTGCTGGTTACTGGCGAGGTGTAAAAAGCCCGTAAACCTTGAATGGATTGTACAATGTTTGAATGTGTATTAAGGCAAAACCTAGAAAATTAAATTCGATAGTGAACATTTCTCTGTCTACTTGTATTTTCCTAAGTTGTATTTTGTATTAAGAAGAAGTTAATTTTTATTTTAAATTTGAAGTTTGTTTTCTGTTTTTTTCTGTAAGTATTTTGCATTATGTTTCAATAAATGAGTAAAAAAAATATTTTATTTTGTTTTTATTAATTTCCTTATATTTTATTTTATTATAAAACTTTCTCGATTACCCCCACCTTGACGTGGTGAGAAAGCTTAAAGCGAATGCTGAACAAAGAGGGCTAAACAAAATTAATATAGAAACTATGAAAAATAAATGCAGGCCGATGCTTGTTGAGACATGCATGATGACTCATTGTATATACAAATCTTTTTCATAATAGGATTAAGTATTACTAAACATGTTAATAAGACCTGTGGTAACATGTCCGGACAGGCAAGAAAGGTAATGAGTACAAAGTTGTATTTTTAAATAATAGGATTAAGCATTACAAAACATGTTAATAAGACCTGTGGTAACATGTCCGTTCAGGCAAGAAAGGTAATGAGTACAAAGTTTAATTTTTATATAATAGGATTAAGCATTACAAAACATGCTAAGAAGACCTGTGGTAACATGTCCGAACAGGCAAGAAAGGTAATGAGTACAAAGTTGTATTTTTAAATAATAGGATTAAACATTAATAAATCATTTCCTGGATGACTCAGTGTAGTTTCTTTGTATTTTTCTTAATAAATAACTAACATGTTCGGACAGGCAAGATATATGTTGTTCTGAAGTTCAATAAACAAAAGAATACAAAGTGATTAAGGTAAGAATAGATATATATATTTTATTAGTACAAAGTTTAATTTCAAAAGATGATGCAATAACTGTTAGAAAAAAATAGATAGTGTTTTTTCTTATTAATAAATTTTATTTATAAGATCGATATTAATCAATATGAATAATCGATATATTGCGATTGGCAGTGAAACACTATAGTGTGTGACGTTATCTGAATGGGGGATTTGTCTAGAAGGCAGTGGTAATAAATAAGGCACTGGCAATACTATTGCTGTGTGACGTCATACGAATAATATATTGAAAAGGCAGTGGTTTCGTTAGTTTTTTATTAATAAATTATAATCATAAAATCGATATTAATCAATATGAATAATCGATCGTTGTAATCGATATATTGCGATTGGCAAGGAAACACTACAGTGTGTGACGTTATCTGAATGGGGGATTTGTCTAGAAGGCAGTGGTAATAAATAAGGCACTGGCAATGCTATTGCTGTGTGACGTCATACGAATAATATATTGAAAAGGCAGTGGTTTTTGTTATACAATATAATAAAATCAATATTTGTAATCTATAAGGCGGCGGCAGAGATGCGCATGCCCCAATTAGCAATGACGTCATAGGGGAGTGGGGATAAACGTTACTATAGTACATTGTATTGTCGAATGTAGTTCAGTTCTGCGTAAGTGCGCGTCGTGTTAATATCAGCAGCAGCAGCAGCAAGGAGCTGGAAGGGGTAAGTCAATCTTTTTATTATTTTGATTGTGTGATGAAAGTTACATTTCGGTCCGCCATATTGTTTTTTATGTTTTTGTGAATTTCTTTATTATTATTATTATGTGTGACAGTTGAATGCATCTCCGCCATATTTTTTTTATTTTATTTAATATTTTTGTGAGTGGATTGAGCGGAAATAAAATTATGATAGTGCCGAGGTTAAGTGTACGTTGAAAATTATAGCTAGCGAGAGGACCATTGTGGCCGACTGGTTATGGTGATGGACTTTCAACCTAATGATTGTAGGATCGAATCGTAGGTAACACAAGTTTTTTCATATATTATAAAAAATAATTCCCCTCTCGCCCAGAGTAAGGTGATGATGGCAAGGGGTGGGGAAGTTAAGAATAGAAGTGTACGTTGATAACTACAGCTAGCGAGAGGACTACTATGGCCGAGTGGTTAGGGTGATGCGACTCCCAACCTATAGATTGTAGGATCGAATCGCAGGTAAGACAAGTTTTTTCACATAAAATAAAAATAAAAAATACCCCTCCAGCCTAGAGTCAGGAGAGGGGTGGTGTGTTACGGTGTTAGGTTCCGCCATCTTGTTATGGGGATGGATTGACCATGGAGGTGAAAAGAAAATGGAGTCATCGGATTGGATGATACATTCAGGAGTGGGGGTAATAGATTGGATGCTAGGTTAAGGAGTGGGGAGGGGAGAAAATCCGGCCATCGGATTGGACGATAAGTTAAGAAGTGAGGTGGAAAGAAAATGGAGTCATCGATACGGATGATAAGTTAAGGGGAGGGGATAAGTGGGCGAGGCTAAAGAGCTCGTCGAGTTCGATGATTGTCAATGGGAGGGGTGGGGAGGGGGCTGGCTCAAGTGCTCGTCCAGTTCGATGATTGGTGTTTGGAATAGGGGTGGGGGTAAATA
>JAAEAF010000381.1:0-299331 GCA_011037195.1 Triatoma infestans
ACATTTTTACGCTAAATCTTATTTTGTGAACCTTACCAAAACCAAACCTTTGCCTAATTTTGTCTATGTGTAAACCTAAACCTATTACACAAAACATACCGAGGACAGCCGAACTACAGAGCCGAAAATGGCCGAATACTCCTTATTCGTCGGCAGAGACAGCATGGGCTCTCACAAAGTGTTAAGTGTTTCTCAGCTCTATGGAAGAAATGTAAAACCTACTAACGAACAATTTGGACTCCGGTTATTATTAGAAAATGTGGACAACCTAATTACAAATATTGGGGACATTAATCATACTGAGGGCGAGCAGTTACTAGAAGGCAATTCTAATTTACTAGTCCCAAATACAGACCCGTTTTGCGACAATATAATGCTTGTTAAAATATGTGCTTTGGAAGACTGCTATGGAGATGGGAAAAACCTAATTGTTGAGAAGGAAATTTGTGGCTCTTTTAACAGTTATCTCCGAGGGGGAAATGCGGTACTTTGTTTGTGCGAGACATGGTGTTAAAGCCAAACTACTTTTTTTACTAGAAAGCAAGAACAAGATGGCTAAAGGTGTAGAAACAGTAATTGGCGAAGAACGTTAAGGAGATATATACAAAAAATATAACAACCCAGTATGTATACCATATGTATACCATACAAAGTCGAGCTAGCAGATGTTAAATTGGAGAATTTACTAGAAGAATTGCAAGAATTATTAAACCAACTAAAAAAGGAATATTACTACCTAATGGATTTGGATATAACATAGGACTTTGCTGGAATATTTAATAAAAACAGAAATGGGTAGTTATTTAACCAATAACTTTAACTTTTGCTACCAAGGAGAGTATAAGAACGAATGTAATGTAATTTGTGGATAACGATAAAACAGTTGGTAAGGACTGTTTAACTTGGTTAACTTCTAACGCAAGAGTTAAAATATGCAATAAGTTTATTTGTCAAATAACAAGTCCGGGTGTTAATAAGAAAATCGGCAACCATGTTATAGATTTTGTAAATTGTCCGGATACAAGATTAAAAGAAACATTTTCGTCTACTTCTACCAAAGAACATGGTATTACAAGACTAGAAGCTACAATTTATAACTACTGTATTGGAAATTAGTACAAAGCAACCGACGATGTGTACAACCCTCTGGAAGACCGTTTATCCCTATTGGAAAGTAGCAAACGTTATTTCCGTCAAGCTCCAATGTATTCTGTTTCTTTTGCAAAAGATGTGGACAAGGCCAACAGACACTTTACAAAACAGTTGTTGCCTTGTATTTAATAATTTGTTACAGTATGTATATTGGGCGAATAAGAATACAAGAAAGTTGACTGGTATACAGTTAAACCTATCGGAAAATACCAAGAACAGAGAAAACAAAATGATAAATTATGTTGCGTCGACATTTCGTTTTAACTCTCTACCAATTAATTATATATTATATTGTAGAAGATTGTGTAAACGAAGATATTGTACAGATTGCGCAAAAATGTTACATTAAAAACGTTGGGGGAAACGTATTTCTCAAAAACTGGAACACTTTTTTCTACCATACAAGGAAGTGTAGATATCGAAAAGACAGGATTGGTCTCTACCAATAATGTAATTTTTTTTCATGTCTTAACGGAAGAGAGCTAACATAACCAACACGCTATTGCCATATACAGTAAAAGAAATAGAACTCCCACCTCTAATGTATGTACCATCTGCAAAAAAACGACACTTAGTTGTGCAAAAATGTTACATTAAATGCGTATTTCTCAAAACACTGGAACACTGTTTTATACCATACCATAGATATCGAAAAGACAGGATTGGTACCATGTCTTACGGAAGAGAGCCGGTAGGCTATTGCCATATACAGTAAAAGAAATAGAACTCCCATGTATGGGTAAAGAGACGACACTTAGAACTAGGTGGATTTAAAAAGAAGGAAGATAGACTATATACAGAAAAAACTACAGAAAGAGGAATACAAGCAACTGGTGGAAAACGAGAGTTGACCGAATTTAAAAATATTAAACCACATTGCAAAACTTTGGACACAACTGGTGTTTACCGTAAACAACAAAGGAACTTTTATATATGCAGAAAAAGAAGAGTGCAGGAACTAAAAGGGTGCCACAAAAATAGTGCCTATTCTAATAAAGAAAATGGTTACATTATAATACCAAAAAAAAAATGGGTTGGATATAATTTCCTCACCTACCGAGAGAAACCATTTTTAACATTTACTGGTGTAACAAGTTACAATGGACACTCGTTTGCCAAAATAGAGAAGATGGAATTTTGCACAGGAAAAATATGCAAGGTACCGCTTTTACACACAACAGGAGAACGATAAAGAAATAAGAGGTCGTGTTAAAGTTTCTGAGTGCAACCGGCTGGAAGCAGTAATTCTGGTAGGCCTTAAACTAGTTACTTATAGAAATAATATATACTACAGATGGAAAATATGGAGACATTGCTGGTTAGTAAGAGAAATGCTTTAGATTTTGACTATAAATTACATTAGATAAGTTAAAACATACTGCCAGTAGACATAAAAAGATTTGTGTTGTGTGTGTAAATTATGTATATTATTAACAAGAATTGTAGTATAAGGGATGGATTTTGTAGTTAAACAAAATATTATGTTTGTGTTATTTATAATAGAACCGTACACATCTATGTATTATGGGAGAAAAATAATAGAGAAAACGGTGATCAATTTTTACTTTTAATGGTTGCAATTATTTCCTTTCTTTTGTATTGCAAAATTAGAAAAACATGTATTTTTTTTTATTTCTGTCAATTATTCACTTAACAGCATGTAGTGCGCGCGTGCGCGTATGTGTGTGTGTGTGTGTGTGCCAGGGCTCGTAAGAAGGTGTAGGAATGCGATCTGACTAAGCAAAAATACTTCTGTGTTATAATTTCCGTCTAATAAAAACAAGTTAAAACATTAAACAGAACTAATAATGATTTTTTTTTTTTTTGGGAATATTTTGACTAATTTCTTCCAAATGACTATAGAATATATTTATATTTCTAATCGGTACCAATTACAACAAGTTTGGGGACCAGACACTTGTATGTTTGCAGTATTTTTTGTTTGTTTAAAACCTGTTATTGCAATGCACAATAATTGCCAAGCGATAACTTAAGACTGTTTTAGGGCAATATACTGTATTATATTCTGTGTATATCTGTGTTGTACTTGGACTAATAGACGTTAGTGTTGGTAGAAATGTCTAAATTCCAAACAGAAGATTTCGAATTTGGATATAATGCAATCCTTTCCCATTTCCTATACTATGCAAACATTGGTTTAACTTGTTCCAATATTCTTCGATTAAAAAGTAACATATTTTTTAGTGCATAATATCAGTATGCCTGTTTAACAATTTAAGACAGTAGAACAAGTTGTACGTATACATGTTTAGAAAGGTTGAGGAAAGAACTTGGAAATTACTAGCAAAACTGTTATTGCAATCCACAATAATTGCCATGCGATAACTTAAGAATGTTTTAGTGCAATATATGTTTATATTCTATTGTATATCTGTGTTTTTCTTGGACTAATAGACATTAGACAATGGCTACAAAACAGAAGATTTCGAACTCGGATATAATTTCCCCAGATTAGAAACTTATTTCTTAGCTGTTACATGTTTAGAAAGGTTGAGGAAAGAACTTGGAAATTACTAGCAAAACTGTTATTGCAATCCACAATAATTGCCATGCGATAACTTACGAATGTTTTAGTGCAATATATGTTTATATTCTAATGTATATCTGTGTGTTTTTCTTGGACTAATAGACATTAGACAATGGCTACAAAACAGAAGATTTCGAATTTGGATATAATGCAATCATTTCCCCAGATTAGAAACTTATAATGGTTTAACTTGTTCCAATATTCTTTTATTAAAAAGTAACATGTTTTTTAGCGCATAATATCCTATGCCTGTTTAAGAATGTAAGATGGCAGAAGAAGTTGTTACATATTTAGAAAGGTTGAGGAAGAACTTGGAAATTACTAGCAAAACTGTTATTCCAATTCACAATACGATAACTTACGAATGTTTTAGTGCAATATATTCTTTTGTATATCTTTGTTTTTCTTGGTTATTCGACAGATTTAATTGTAGTCCAACTTTGCTTTGTGCAGTGATTTTACATTTTGACCTGACCAAAGACATTTAACACAATACATTCTCTACTGTCTAATCATTCGTCATTTGCACATCCATAACTCTAGGAGCGAATATCAATCTGTTACTCACTAAGGAAGTTACTTCTATCTAGGTATGGTATAAATCCCATTAATTTATTAAATTCTCTATTGGAATTATATATGTAAATTGAATACTTATTAGATTACAAAAATATAGAATAATTGATTTACCAGTTAAATTGGAAACTGATCACTATTTTGGGGGAGTTAAGTACGTAAATTGAGTGCTTCTTAGATTGCAAAAATGTAGGGGAATTTTGTACCTAAATTGAGATAAAAAGACTACTGGTTCCACTAAGTTTTCCTTTCTTTAAGTAATTTGTTTAATTGTACAAACAATTAATTCGATAGAAGATTTTTTTTTTTTTTGGAAATTACATTATCTGTGTAGGATCAGCTTTCCACTGTGGTGGAATTAGACTTACTCCTGTAAAAGACTACAGAAAAATACTACTGTAGTAAGATATTACTGCGAAACTCCGCAAACTATCTCTAGAGAGAAATTACTTTTGCTCAAATAAGAAGTGTTTAAACATGCATAACATATAAATTCCAGTTAAATTACTAGTTTTAATAAATGCGTATATACCGCAATTCTTGCTTTTATTTCTTACATGTTAAGCTCTAAGATACGCACTTTCGACTTTTACAATTTTAACTGCAAACTTACAGTAGTTATCTCTAGAGAAAATTACTTTTGCTCTAATACAAAGTGTTTAAAAATATATAAGTTCCATTTAAATTACTAGTTTTAATATGTACGCATAAATCGCTATTCTTACTTTTATTTCTTACATGTCAATTTGTAAGAAAGGCACTTTCTACATTTCTAACCGAAAACTTACATCTCTTCTTTGCAAGAATTGACGGAAATATGTGTGTAAATTGAGTACGTTTTAGATTAGAAAAGTGATTAAATATGTGGAATTTGATACGTAAATTGAGATACAACAGTTATTAAATCTCTGGTTAAACACTAGCTTTTTTTTTCCCCCTTTCTTTAATTGCATAAACAATTAGTTCGACAAAACATATTATTAACTATTTCGTCGTACATTGCGTTAGATAACAGATCCAACGACTTTAAGCAGTACCAAAAAGAAAACGATATATTAGATTCTATAAATATAGTTGATCGATAAACAAAACAAAAAATTATCTTAAAAAGGAAAGTGGAGATTTAACTCATAGTGGAGTCCTTTGTAATTAAGTGTTAATCGGTCATCGACAGAGACAACATGGGCTCGCACAAAGTGTTAAGTGTTTCTCAGCTCTATGGAAGAAAAGTAAAACCTACTAACGAACGATTTGGACTGTGGTTATTATTAGAAAACTTGGACAACTTAATTACAAATGATTGTATATTGTGTGTTTTTTAAAAAAAAAAAAAATAAGGACTGTTCGGTTATTATCGGCTCTGTAGTTCGGCTGTCCTCGTTGTGTTTTGTATAATAGGCTAAATAGATTTTTCTTAAAGAAGGAAAATGGAAATTAAATTGTAATTGCTTACCAAAAACCTTACACAGGTAAGTGACTCATAAATCAATATACTGTATTAAATGTCAATATACTTGATCGATAAAAGTAGATAAGAAGGAACCATACATTAAGTTTTAGTTTATTGTTTACCAAAAAACTTACATAAGTATCCGTCTAAAAAAAAAAAAAACTCATCTGTTTACCAAAAAAAACTAAGTATCTGTCTAGTGATTAAATATGCGGAATTTGGTATGTAAATTGAGATACACCAGTTATTAAATCACTAGCTTTTTTTCCTTTCTTTAATTGCATAAACAATTAGTTCGATAAAACATATTATTAACTATTCCGTCGATAACAGGTCCAACAACTTTAAACTGTGCCAAAAACAAAAAAACAAAAAAAAAATAACCGTTATATTGGATTCTATAAATATATAATGATCAATAAAAAAAAAAAAGAAAGGAAAATGGAGACTTGTAAATTGCTTACCAAAAACCTTACACAGGTAAGTGACTCATAAATCAATATACTGTATTAAATGTCAATATACTTGATCGATAAAAGTAGATACGAAGGAACCATAGATTAAGTTTTAGTTTATTGTTTACCAAAAAACTTACATAAGTATCCGTCTAAAAAAAAAAAATTAGTAAATATATTATATTGCAAACATTGTTCATACATAGAGGTTAATAAACTTTTGTACGAATGGAAAAATACAGGTTAATGAACCCTGGCCTGGGGTACGTGGGGCAGAGCCTCTCTTTAAGTCTCTGTGTATATATTTTATATATATATCTATAGAGAGAGAGAGAGAGATAGAAAGTATATGAGAGAGATGAGGGAGAAGTATGTGGGGTTGAGGTATAAGGATCTAAAGAAAACTACTATTGCCAAGTTACCACTATAGCTGAGTGGTGTAAGTGATGGACTTGGATGACGAAGGTTGTGAGATCGCTTTTGCTGACCTCAGCAAAAAAAAAAATTAATTTTTATTATTTCTTCGCCTACAGGAAAAGGGGAGGGGGAGGGGTGGGGGAAAAGTTGGGAATAGGTTGGGGGAGGGGAGGGGGGTCATTTGGTGGGAGAGGGGTAATGTGACTGTGGTGGGAGAGGGGGACGGCCGCCATCTTGTGCAAAAAAAGTGGCCTAGAACCCGTCAATCCTATCTACTAAAATGTGTTCCTAAACTAAAATTAACTTCTTATAAACTAATTATATACTTCCGATGATATAGTTTGATAACAAAAATTCCTGTAAATATCTAAAGATACAAACCATTTAGGCGAATTGTGGTTAACCCAGCTATCAAATCGTTCAAACCTCAAAAGAGGAAGCACTAATTCCTGTAAAAGGCAAACAACGAACTATTTGGCCACTATTAAAATAATACTAAAATAACTTGATTCTCTTATCTTCACAAATAAATGAAATACCAAAAAACAAATAATATTTGTGAATGGTTTTTATAACAGAGTGAAAGACAGAGAGAGGCTGCGTGGGAATAAATCTGTGTGTGAGCCACCTCACTTATATGAGAGAGATTCTTTTAAACTACTACGACGAGCTTGTTTTCATTCCAACGATAAGAATGAATTGTAAGAATGCAAAGACTATGAAATCGGCTCCCACACATTAATCTGATGTATCGCTTAATGTTTCTTTTATATATTTGTATATTTTATTTTTATATCAATTTAACCATTACAGCTAAGATACTATTTATGTGATATTAATTTTTATACTGGACAAGACATAATAGTTTGGCAATAATTTTTCCTGGGAAGATATTTCGAACTGAAAGTTATATTAATTCAGAAAAAAAAAAAAATTCAGAGAAGTTGCAGTTCTCCCGGTTAATGGGTTTTGCAAGAAAAACCTTCGTGTCAGATGCTGGCCATCGAGTACCTATACGTAATACCAAGTTTAAGCTTCATGCATTTTTTTTTTTTTTTTTGTACTAGAAAGGCAAATATACGATGAACACCTCAATATTTGTACAACACTGTTAGTTGATTCGGTTGACAGATATGCCAGACAGGACTTGCGAGTCAGTCCGTGATCTTCTTCCGGATTTTGCCGAAAAAAGGGGAGGTAATGAAGAATGAAGGTGAAGAAGGAAAATGAATGAAGTAGACTATTCATAGACCACAGTTTAATGTGGTTGAAGGGGCATGATTGATGATTAAATTCACTAAGATAGTCCTCAAAACAAAATATTTATCAAAAAGACTGTTATGAAGATAACGTAACTGTAGACTATAGAGATAGCACTGATGATAATGATCGTACTGCTTTCTATATTGAACAGATGTAAATTTGTACAGCCATACACACACACACACATATACACATAAAGAGACATATACGATATATATATGTAGTCACTATTTAGCCATTAAATGTTACGTGAGTTCTCTACGTTCCGCTAATCTTAACATAACCTATTATTCAGTCACCCTCTCCCGCCAGCCGCTGCTGAACCCTATATAACTTCGTCTACTTATATATATATATAAATAAAAGATTACTTATTAAACTTCCCACAACATATTTACGGTCCCGTTGGCTCTCCTCTCCTCTCCTCTCCTTTCCTCTCTCTCTCCAACCTTCTCCCTAATCCTATCTTATTCTATCGCTAAATAATTTTGTTTTATTATTATTGACGTCGTAAAACTATTATGAATAGTTTTTTTTAATTACAATTTTAATATTTATTGTTGGGACATAATTTGCATTCTTTTTTAATATAATGCGCAAGTCCTTTGTTAGTCAAAAGAATTTGTATGTTTTCATTGTTAAATAAAATTTATGAATAACTAGAGTTTGGTTTTCTTCGACATTCAATGTTTTTTTTTTTATAATTTATGGAGGTACAGTAAAAAAAAAAAAATTAATATTTACAGCAATCTAAAACCCAATGGAACTAGAATAGGGACATCTTCTTGCTATATCTAATTCAATTAGAATTTGTGTGGATTAATAGTGCGGCACACAGATATTTCATTACCTTAGATAATCAATTGACCATATTCTAATGGTAGCAGAGTTTGATGGTAAAATGAATAAGATGAACATATACATCACACGAACTGGCTGTAAACTCACAATTTATATATTTACGATCTTTCTTATTAAAGAGAAAAGAGTATAAAGAACAAGTAGAGACTGTATCGAGTGAATCATGACTGGCTGATGGCTGTTTAGGTAGCGTGCTGAATGTAAAATAGTGTACCGTTGGCTGTTATGAATCGCTTGAAGTGGGATGTACCAATTTAGAACTCTTGCTTGTTTTAATAGTGGCGAGCTAGTAGCGTCACTAGCTAGGTGAACGTTTCAAGGTTGGGGTTGATATAGCGAGGGGCTGATGTTTGCTCCTCATAGTAAAGACTGGAGACTGACCTTATTCAAAGTAGAATTTGTGACTCACTATAAACCCCTCAGATGATTAACTTATATTCAATTTCTCTTACCGCTAGAGACAACTTTCTAGCAGAAAAATTTTACCGGGAAAATTGATTTTGGGGGGGGTTCTGAGGAAATAGTAGCGCTATGCTTTCCTCTAAAGTAACACTTCAATACAATGTATGGTTCTACCATCTAAATAATATTAATATACATTAGAAACATTGCCAGAATTCCAAATTTCAAGTTAATTGAAAAACCAGAAGTGCCACTTGACAGAATATGTTTCCAGGTTTTCTGGAATTTTCATGAAAACGACTTTATAGTCGATTTCCATTAAACTTGGGAATGCTTACTGCACAGATATAAAGCTATCACTTTTATAATTAAAATTTTTCCATTTTGGGTTAGTTGGTCATAAATTTAAATTGCAGCTAGACGCTTTGTTTTTGTGACAGCAGAGGTGCCCTGCAAAATCCATTCAGGTATATATAATGTATAACTCCTACCAGCTCAATTAAACGTTTGCTCAACTAAACGATATAAATGGCAGTGAAAGAAAGTCGTGTACGAGTGTTTCATACCAGATTTTTTTTTTTTTTTTTACTTTCATACAATTATGTTTTAATAAAATTCACCAAAACCCTTGACGATCTAACTAGTGAATGCTACTGGAAGGTGTAAAAGAAGTTGAGAAGGAGATGGAAATAAACAGAGTAACAAGAAATGGGGTAGAGACACCAAATTGTGCACTCCCGACCCTGTTAACAATGACAAGAATCTTGGTCTTGTTCCTATGGCCTTGTCATCGTGCTTGTCCACCCGCCCGTCCTGGAACGCTTCTCCTTAGTGTAAAAGGGCCCTTATCGTAACATGAAATTAGTAATGTATACTCTATATTAAATCAACTCAATATCTAACAATTAACAACTTTAAATCAATTTGTATCAATTAACGAGTTAAATGTTCATTTAAAAAGCTATACTAGTTAAATAATATTAACTATACTCTTTTTTTAAAGTAAACAAAACAAATAAAAAAACCAGACTACGGTAAATTCCTGTTTACTAACCGAACATTTTCAAAAAGGCTCTTGTATAACTCCCGCCAAAGTTTTTTTTTTTTTACAGGGTATTGAGGTAGCTGTGATGACGAAGAAATCGAAAGCGTGTTTTCTTTTTTATCCATTCTTCCACACTTCTTTAATATATCTCTCTCTCTTTTACACACACTCTTTCAGTCTTAATGACTTGAAATTCTAAGAGTTGGCATAGTTTCGATGGAGAAGAATCACACAGACACACACAACACACCACACATAGTAGACAATTGTTTTTTTTAATTTATTTTGGCAGCTTATAAGCTTTAATAAAACATCAAACAAAAACAAAGCCAAACACAATGGCTTGGCAAAAGTTTTAAATAATCGTATTGGATAGGAGATAATTTGTTTACTAAATTTCTTTTAACAAAAATTTTATGGTAGCATTAAAATTTACCAACATATATTGTGGCAGGAATTTACCCAATGAAATTGTGAAATTTCTGTTTGTCTGTTTGCACAATAATCATGAAGAATCCATGTAAAATAATTTGGCAAAATCTGCTACACAAATACTCGGCACGATTGCATTCCACTTAAATAGCATTTCTACTTTTTCGTGTTGCTGCTGTTAAGACGAAGTTCAGCAATCACGTCAAATATTCGATATCAGCATAACCGGAAATACATGTTTTAAAGTCCGCAGAGTTGAAATAAGTGTTTTTACTTTCTCTTACTCCTAGTAAGAGGAAGTATTGTAATCGTGTCAAATTTTCGATATTGAGTTTTCACCGGAAATATCCGTTTTGAGGTCCCCTGAGTCCAAAAAAGTGGTTTTTAGCAAATGGTCTGTGTGTGTGTATGTATGTGAACAGCATAGCTCAAAAACGAAAAATCGTAGAAAGTTCAAACTTGATATTACGTTTAGGTATCACCATGGGATCTGACAGTGCGTTATGTGTCAATACCTCAACCGGAAGTACCACTTTACTAGTTGTTTTTTTTTACGTTTTTGCGATTTTTCTCAAAAATGGTTCCGACGATTTTCTTTAAACATGGTATATCAACTACACATACAAGAGCTACAACTTTTATTTGAAACATTTCTCCGGGAAAATCATTTAAGGGCACTTTTGGGGGAGGGGTCGGGTTTAGGTTTCCATCTAAAGTGCTATTTCAGTTTATTAGACAATTCTGTCATCTAAATAATGTTAATTAGAATTAAATATTTTGTTGAAATTCCGAGTTTGAAAAAATCAGATAACCCGGAATTGCGTTTGTTTTGACACTTTACTAAATGATTCTTTCATTTTTTCGCGATATTCTCTAAAATGGCTCCGACGATTTTCTTGAAACTTCGTATACAAAATAAAAATGCAAAGATCTACATCTTTTATTTAAGACATTTCTCTGGACAAATTCATGTTTTAGGGGAGGGGTGGGGTTGCAGATTCCTCTAAGTGGTATAATAGTTGATTATACAATTCTATCATCCAAACAAAATTAATTAGAAATAAACAGATGGCCAAAATTCCAAGTTTAAAGAAAACTGTAAGCCGGAAGTGCGCTTATACTGAACAGCTTTTCCAGTTTTCGACGAATTTCGTTATATTTGGTACACAAACTATAACATTTGTCAATTATTATTTTGAAAACAGGAGTATGAGAAAGTTGTGTGAGTGTTTCACACCAGATTTTTTGTTTGTTTTGTTTTTAGAATTGGTATTTGTGTGTGACACAAAATATCTGAAATACGAAAACTTGTAGGAAGCTCAAACTGCGTATTTCAATTAGAGTTACTACCACCGCATCTGACACGAATAATTCGGGCGGAGAATTCATCAACCGGAAGTACGTTTTACTGAATGTTTAATTTTTTTTTTTTTTTTCAGTTTTTCTCGATTCTCTCTATAATGGGTATGATGAAAGAGAGAAAATGGTTTGGTTTAGATTAATAAACTAGATATGGCTGACACTGTATAATGTAAAAAGTGACACTAACTGCGTGGAATTTACACTAAAATAACAGAGAATGGTAGGATGTAATAGGATCCAAAGAGAGGGATCCATAGCAGAGAAAGAGAGAGAAAAATGAGAGAAAAAGAGAGAAAAATGAGGACTTTCTCTCGGACTAGAGTGGGAGAAACTGCTTAAACACGGCGACGGGTGATATATGAGGGACATATATAGCAGAGTTCACTCGGCAGTCACAACGTGTCATCTATCTTACTTTTTACCATTATCTGTTATTTTAGTGTAAATTCCAGGCAGTCAGTGTCACTTGTTACATTATACAGTGTTCAGTCATATCTAGTTTATTAATCTAAACCAAACCATTTTCTCTCCTTCATCATACCCATTGTATCTCGAATACGTCTCTAACATTACTGCTTTAAAATTCATATACCATCTACCAATCACTTTTATTTGAAACTTTTTTTCCGGGAAAACAGATTTTTTTTAGGGTTACTGGGGAAACAGTAGCGTTATGCTTTCCTCCAAAGTACCAATTCAGTATAATGTATCGTTTTACCACCTACATAATATTAATATAATCTGGAAGCATTGATAGAATTGAAAAAATTCAAGAAAATCTGTTTAAATCGGAAAATATTTCAAATAAAAGTGATAGTTATTTCCTGAAAAACTGAAAAAAACATTCGTTTAAGTAGCACTTTTGGTTGATGGATTTTGCCCCAAAACCTTCAGGTGCGGTGATAGTACATAAACGGAATACAAAGTTTGAGCTTCCTGCGACTTCTTGTTTTTGAGAATGTATTGTGTTCCTACACTTCATACATACACACACACACACACACACACACACACACACCAGTTGCTAAAAACATTTTTTTTTTTCGTAATCAGATGATCTCCAAATCATCTATTTCTAGGGTAAGCTTAATTTCTGGAAAATCTGGCACGATGGCAATACTTACTTTCTTACCCCGCATATTACAAATGAGACACACTTGTTTTCAATCACTTTTGAACTAATCAATTCACTTTTAGAAGTGCTCGCAATTCAAAGTTATACCGTACTGCTTAAACTTAATCATTCCGAGAGTTTTGTTATAAACTGAAGTCAGGTTGCCAACTTAAGTTACTGATTATTTCAGTATATGATTGTGATACAGATACTTTAATTGATTCCACAATATTGTTTCCTTAACATACTGAATAACACTCGTTATTTCTTTAACCCAATTTAGATAACATTCAGTATTTAGGACATGTCTACAAGAGAGAAGCCTAGTCTGTACAATGAGTCAAGATTTTATAAGTAAAGGAAGAAGCGTTATTAAATGGAGAGGATAATCTAAAGGCTAATTATATTATAAGTGATTCACTTAAAGTGGGTGACTAATATAACAGTACTTAATTTAATGAAGGACGTTGCTATCATTAAAAACACTTAACCATTCAAATTTTAATTGATATTTCAACAATTTTTTTTTTTTTTTAGTTTATTACCTATAATTAGACATTTAATTAGATATTCAATAAATATGGTACCGCAGTTATTAAATAGTATAAAGCATTTACATATTTATTGCTCGGCAAATTACTAATACATCTATTATGTTAAGGCTGTCTCATTAAAATGTTTTCCTATAGATATTTAATTAAATAAACTTTTTTTTTGTCTTCCTCCCTAGTTAAAAAAAAATATCGCGATAGTGACAAATTTAAGAAATTGAGTTTTCACCGGTAATATATGTTTGGAAGTCCCCTGAGTGTGGAAAAAATGTTTTTAGCGAATGGTCTATATACTAGGGCAAGGTGAAAAGTTCTCGGCCTAGCCCATAGGTGGCACTGCTACAAATGAAATTACTGTTTTGTTTTATTGGCACACTTGTTGCAAAAGTAAATACCAAATCTGAATTTGATCAGACAAATAGTTTGTTTTATACGGCTGTTTAAACTAAGCGTGTTGTATGTTTTTGATAAACTTGAATACCGTTCCGTCATAAAATTCTCTGCTTTGGATAGTTTATTGCCAACAGAAATTTATCCAAAAGTTGGTGAAAGTATATAAGGCGTCAACACTAAAAAAATGGGCAGCTGAGTTTAAACATGGTTGGATATCGATTGAAGATGATCCACGTGAAGGTCGGCCAAAAACTGCAACTACCGAAGAAAATATCGAGAAGATACACTATGATTCTAGTCGGTCGACGATTAAAAAGGTGTATGAGATCTCAGAAGAAAGGGTACAACACATTTTACACGAAGAACTCCGTAGAAGAGAAAGCTTTGTGCAAGATGGGTGCCGCATTTGTTAAATGCTATTCACAAACAAATGAGGAATCGAGTTTTTCAGCAATGTTTGTGCCGTTCTAAGAAGAATCCAACCGATTTTCTGCGCCGATATAGTTGCAATGGATGAAACGTGGGTTCACCACTTTATACCTGAGTCAAAACAACAGTCCAAGCAGTGGGTATAAGCCGATGGTCTGCACCGAAGAAAGCAAAGACAATGCTAGTGTTTTTTTGGAATTCCAAAGGAATTATTTTAATTGACTACCAGGCAAAGAGTCAAAAAATTAATGGGGAACACTAAGCACATCTTCTTCACCAGATAGTTGAAAAAATTAGAGAGAAAAGGCCTGGTTTTGCAAAAGTAAAAAAATCCTCTTTCGCCAGGACAATGCACCCGCCCACAAAGGCGCTTTGGCAATGGGAAAATTGAAGGATTTGAAATATGAATTTGTTAGAACATACTCTCTATTCGCCAGATTTGGCTCACTCTGTCTTTCATCTATTAAGAAATTTGGGGCTGGAAAACATTTCGGGTCAAATGAAGCGGTGATAGGAGCGAGCGGTAAATGGATATTTTGAAGGCCTTCCAGAATCGTATTTCAGTGACGGAATCCAGTTAGTGGAGAAACGTTGGACAAACTGTATTGAACTAAAGGGAGACTGACTACTTCGGAAAAATAAATGCGTTTTTAAAATAAATAAAAAACTCATTTTCACTATTAGGCCGAGAACTTTTTAACTTGCCCCCATATATATGTGCGGGTGTGTAAGTGTATGTATTTGAACAAATTATCTCAAAAACAAAAATTGCAGGAACCTCAAACTTGGTTTAAAAATTGGTTTACTACCTCTTCATGCCTACACTTTTATTTGTACCATTTTTCCAGGAAACCTGATTTTTTTGGGAGTGGATCTGGGGGGTAGGGGGGAACAATAGCGTTATACTTTCCTCTAAAGAACCACTTCAGTTCAATGTATGGTATTTATTATTATTATTATTCAAGGAAGGGGAGGGCAAAACCCTACGCTATCCAAAGCCTCCCTGGACCCATATAACTATCCCTAAAAAATAACCACTACGGGGTCTGGAACAAAAGTCCAGGCCCAGCTTTTTTACCCATCTAAGTTTCACCACAGACCGAACAAATCGGACCAAAATCTTAAAAGGACATAGCTTAAGATCCTCTACCGATATCCTACTCCGGCCGAAGGTCCTAAACCTAATCTCCTCATAGCCCAAACCATCCGTCATTAGATGCATGGGTATTTCCTCCTCCGTCTCACAAACTCAACAAAAGGGGTCAGGCATAAGTCCCATTGTATAGAGATGTCTCCTTAAGCCACAATGCCCAGTAAGGAAGCCAACCAGATGCCTGAGAGAGGTCCGTGAATGACAAGGGATCCCGCTACTCAAAGCTCCGTCCGGACCCCCAATGAGCATCTTAGACGGCCGACAACCCACTGTGAGGTCATCCACGTCTGGAAGCTTGACAAACATGTGCCAGAAGACACACAAACAGCAAGCTCGGGACCAATGAAAGGGAGAAAGGCGCCTAATTTGGCAAACCTATCCACCTCCTCATTCCCAAAGATTCCCATATGAATGTATGGTATTTACCGCCTACATAATATTAATGTATACATAGAATTCCAAATTTGAACAAAATCGGTTTATCTGAAGTGCAAATCTACAGAGTTTTTTTTTAAATTTTCTCGAAAACGACATAACGATTTCTTTTAAAATGGGAATAATACTAACTGCAGAGATATAAACCTATCACTTTTATTTGTAACATTTTCTTGGAAATATATTTGTGGGGGGGGTTCTGAAAAATCTGTGTCATTAAGATGTAATCATTTCTACACCTGCACCTGGATAGGCATTATCTCTTATGTTAAAACACATGAGTAAAATTTTGATATTTAAAGCAAAGTTATCATTTTCTTCACTTTAGCGTGTTATAAAACATTTATGTAAAATATTGACAAATAAACTGAATTTCCTAAACACAATATACTTTCCTTACTTAAACGTTTCTAAAAACTAATTCTGCCCTCCTGGGGCGTTTCTCTTCTTGAATCTCTTCTACAATGTTCTTACCAGGTATATTCGTCATGCAGATGTTTTCATCCAAAAATACTATTTTCTCTTCACTGAACGTGAAGTGAGAGAGAAAGAGTGAGAGAGAAGGAGAGGGTCCCTTCTAACTCGCTTTTTAAAAGTGGGGATTATCCCATGTGAATATCCCCTATTAACATGGATAAGTGAAATATCGTTTCCAAACACTATAGACAAACTCCACTCTAAAGTCTCCCTAGATTTTATGCAACATTGCACTTTGAATATGCAGTTTTACTAGCCGTGTAAAAAGCAATTTCAAGAAATTGGAAGAAAGTTTTACTGAATTCATTCAAGAAAATATTTTATACAAAAATAATATATAAACAAGCACAATGAATGGGACCTTATCCTTACTGTCAACTATTTAAATTTCTTATTGTTGCAATAAATTGAAACCGATTTAACAACGAGCCGCTTTTTGAAAATTTTTTGTTGAAACAACAATTTATACAATTGTTTTACAAAAACATAATGCATAATTTAGGAACAATATCCTTTATTGTAAAGCAGAGAAAGGATCTTGTCAGTTTGTCGAATACAAGTTTTTTTTTGTGGCTGTACAATCTCCAACGATCCCCATACATCAATACCTTATGACCAAATTGATCTCATAACAATAAATATAAAAGTCGATTAAGGTATCAATGTCAAGAAAAAAAAAAGAAAAGAAATATTCTCATTTGCAAGTTGAAAAATGTTGAGAAAGAAAGTCATTTATATAATAAATTTTATAAATTTTATTGTCAACAATCTACATATGAATTTTGATTTTTATGTTGACTTTTTTCTTTTTTACAATAATGATAATAATACTAACTTATTAGAATTGAGGATGTCATATGTCGAAAGCTAAATGCCAAATAAATAAAACATATAAATTATAAGCAAGATAAATTGACAATTTTACTATTTTTAGTAAGAAGACCACAACAAATTGCTTTCTTAACATAAACATATAATAATACGGTAATATGTATGTATATATGTATCTATTTGAAATATGACACACGTAACTTTCTTATATTATATATATATATTTCTTCTTACAAATATATATATATATATTTGTTGGTGGTGCTATGTAAAAGTTCAAGAAATCTTAAACCTTGCCATATAAAGCCCACCAATACAATAATAATAATATGTTACTTGTCCTGTGAACTTATGTAAAAACTAGTGAATAAGGTTGACTTGAACAAGTTGACGTTCGTCTCCTGACACCCACCTCTTTCCTCTAAGAATTGTCAGTCAGGAGGATAGTTCTGTCCTTTTTACAGAACAACAATAGCAATCTCCTTATTTCTCGTTTCTTACTTCTTTCTTGGCTCGTAAATAGTTATTAAATATCCAAGGAAAAAAGCTGATTTATTGAACATTCATACCGGCAGTTTTGCTATGACGTCACATCCTGCAGAATTGAAGGGAAAATAAACAAGGTTGTAAAGGATGCTAGTAAAGTATGTATATATATACATTACTGAATCCTACAATTAGTAAGTAAGACGGGTGACTGATAGTTTTTCGAATTTGCTTTCACTCTTATTATTAACTTATTTTGAGGCCACCCTAATTCGAAATAATTATATTTTTACTTTCTTTTACTCTTGCTAAAAGGAAAAGTCTCATCAAGCCCATCAATCGGAAAAGCGATTTTACTGAATGGTTTTATCAGTTTTTCGTAATTTTCTCAAAAATGGCTCCAATTATTTTCTTTAAACTTCTTATCACTCTGATTTGAAACATATTATCGGATAAATTGATTTTTTAATGGTCTTTGGGGGGGGGGGGACAGCAGTACCACTATTTTCTCTAAAGTATCACTTCAGTACAGTATATGTTTCTACCACCTACGTAATATTATTAATATACATTAGAAGCATTGATAAAATTCCACATTTGAAGATATATCGGTTTAAAAGAAGTGCGATTTTTCCAAAATAGGTTTTTCAGTTTTTTTGGATTCTTCACGAAAACGGTTATACAGATTTTCTTTAAACTTGGAATCCTTACTGTAGAGATAGAAACGTATCACTTTTATTTGTAACATTTTTCTGAAAAAAATTTATTTTAAAGTTCTGTCAGTTAATTCAAATTTCAATTTACACAAGCTTTCTTAGACATACAGCTCTCCAGATAAGGCCGCTCAGATATACAAATAAAATCCCCACCGCCATTTTTATGGCCAACCATTGGAACGTTGCAATTTTAAAGAAAATTTCTTGAGTTGAAAAAATTCGTGTGAGTGTTTTACATTAGATTTTTTTTTTTAATTTGTTCTCTTTATAAAAAGCTTAACTCTAAATAAGAAAAAAAATCTTAGGCATTGTAAACTTAATACTTCTTTTAGATATTACAATGGAATAGATCGTATGAAGTTTAATCAGAGATCTTTATAAGACCGAGTTTTATTTTTATTCTCTCATCATTTTCCAAGAATTGGAAGGTGGTAAAAAAAGTGCAACCTAGAATGAAATTATCGGAATCAGGAAAATGTGATCCTTCCGAAAGTCAGTTCTCCATTTGAACGCTGAATTTCACGTATTGTCAGTTGGAAAATGGTATCGGAAATGTCTCGGAAAGTTTAGAGACCTGGACAGGAATAACATGGTGCCAGAGCATATTGGCATAGAAGATAATGAGATGGCTTAGTAGGGCCGGAACCCTTTTGTGGAATAAGGCACTAGACGATGGAATGACATAAAACAGAAACAGTCTTTCAGTGGCACCCTAAATAAAGGTTTACTTCAAAAGAAATTAATCACTAATTAAATCGTTCAAAAAAAAAATATCACGAAGGAAACTATTTCTTGGCCGTGTACATACTGCATTCTTACTATACGATATGCAGCGAACTTTATGCAGTTAGAGAGAGAAACAGAAGAGGTAGAGGGTATGGATGTATATAAGAGTTGACAGATCGTCGCGTTTGTCTGCTGGACGGCACAGTTTGCTAAGCACCGTGTGACTTATGTGACAAGCGGAGGAGAGACAGAATACAAAAGTTAGTGGCGGCTCCATGTGGGTGACACCTACTCCTCGTCCTCATCTTCAACTATCACCAGTTGCACCACACTTTCATCTCAATACTCATACATAATACATAAAGAGAGTGAATGTATGTGTGTGTGTGTGTGTGTGTGTGTGTATGTGTATGTGTGTGTATGTGTTTTGTGGTGATCCATACTCAGCTAAGTGCACAATGCTGCCAACTGGTCAAGTCCACGACCTTGTTGTCCTTTACCAGATTACCTTATCTTACTGTGATGTTTCACCTGTACTTCCCTCTCTCACCCCGCGCCACACCACTACACACACACACACACACACACAAGAAGAGCCAGATCCTCATCGCTCCTACAACAACTTGCTGTTGCCAATATGGGAGTTTCTGAAATCAAAAATCATTACCTCAATGAACTTTTTGAAGCGATTTTTGAAGCTGAATGAGCTTTTTAAACCGATTTGCAATTTTTCTCTTTTGAGATATTTTGTTCTCTCTCTCTTACACATACACATGCAAATACACACTCACACAACGCGCATTTCGAGTAAAAACTCAATTTCGAAAATTGACACGATCGCCATACTTTATCTTACTAGATTTCTTTTTTTTTTTTAAATTTTATTGTTCTTTACAATAGCATAAATAACTGCAATAAGTAAATGCGTGTGAATAATTTAAAAAAAAAAGAGAGGTGAAACTACCCAGTGGCAACACTCCTAGTAATATTGTTAATGTTCATTCTTTTCTGCGAGCAAGTCTTGTGGTCATTGACGTTTCCATGCGTCGGGGAGGATTGTAAGTTTAAGTAAAAAGTCGAATTGAGAAAAGGATTAGTTATGAGAGAAAAAAGATTAATAGTGCCTTTAGAATTTTTTTTTTTCAAATATTTCAGAATTTTCCAATATGCACGGAGATTTGAACTGGAAATATGTGAGTGTTGAGCACTTCATACTGGATTGCTCGGATCGCCGGATTGAGCTCTCCTATTCTATTCCTTATCACCACACTAATATAATAATGAGCGTAAAATAAGTAGCTTGTTTTCTGCTGAACGTTTAGTACTATGGTTCAATATTATATCTGTTTATAGCGTAAGTTCCTCAGTTTTAAGTCTGTAGATTTGTTCAACAGTTTGGAGCTATATTTATGAGCCATTAAATTCTTATATTTTTTAAGAACAGGGATTTAATAATTCATATTAGCAGTATTGATAGCTGGAAATATATCATTGATAGCTTGCAAAGCTGGAAATATTAACTTTTTTCTGAAAAAATTAATTAGAAAATTTTTGGTGCACAAGCTTTGTTGATTTTGACATATAGAGCACCCCATATAAGGTATGCACATAGAATCTCCAGCACCATTTTTATGACCAGCCCAACTAAATATTGTTGGTATAGTAAATAACGTTGGATTTTAAAGAAAATGTCTTGATTAAATTGTATGAATAGTAAATGATAGTGTGAGGGTTTCATACCAGATTTTTCTTTATTGCTATATAGATATTGACTTTCCATTTTCTTGATAAGGCCAGATCATAATTGCAGTGGCTTTGTAAAGTGAGAAACAACAATCCTCTAAGGGAGACAACGAGTGTAATCTATAAATCTTTAAAAATATAAAATTTTTCTAAATTATATTATCATTTAAGCCTAAACCATACTGATTTCAGTAATGAATGCTGGAAAAGTGGCTCTGAATTTTTTAATTTATTTTATTAATAACATTAAAATTACATTCAAGTTGATATAATATAGTAATAATAATTTTTTGAATCTATTACGCAATTTTGCTTAGTCCGTTCAAAGCCAATACAAGCGCTAAGATAAATATCTATAAATGTAGTGCAACTAATCGCTTAAATGCATTAAATGACAAACAAAGTAAGGGATACCTTATTTATATATACTGTTATACGATTGGCTAGAAGACCTGCATTAAGTTCTAAGAGCTGACGTAGGTTACCATTCCTCTATTTCTTTGGTTCTATTTGCACTGCCAGGTGTTTGTCGGTACCTCCAAGTAAACAGGCTTCTCCTGCCTGCCGCCTGTGTGCCTGCTAGTCAAGCCTCTGTCATTACTTACTTTAACAGAGACTTGGGGGTTTTTCGATTGAGGTTCCAGGGCAAGCTGTATCGTCATCCGTCGTCGTCCCCCTAAGTGGTCTGGAAATATTTGTTGTTTAACTCTAAGAGTCAAATGGTGTGTAAACTAAACACTCTCTTAACTGTTTGCACAAGCATCTGCCCCGTTTCTTCTTCTTCTTCTTCATACACTTCTATTTCTTATTTCCTTCTTCTTTTGGAGGATGTTAATTTTTCTATTTAAGTAATTTTTTGTTATTAATAGAACAATCTCTACTTGTTCATAATTATTTGGTTTCACAATTATAAAACAATCACGACAAATTACAAAAAAGTTTTTCAGTTAATCTTTAACATATAAGTGCATTTCGTGCCGATCATATAATCTCTAAATGCTCTAATCTACCTTGCAGTAATATTGTTTAAGAATAATCTTTATTTGCGCTCCTTTTTAAGTCCATTACATACAATACAGTAACAACAAAATAATTTTAGAAACTTTTCCAGGATAACGGCAGAAAGGATTTCACGAAATTTCATTTTTTCGAATAGTCCAGATTAAGGATAATTAAAATTGAGAGAAAGATGAGCTATGATTGAATAGCCAACTATCTAAACTTCAATTGTTTTTTTTTCTTTTTGCACTGTGACCAAAGAGGACTTATTGTGCCACCTCACTGGTGCCAAGAATGAGACCACTCACATTCAGTAGATATTCCAGTTTAAGATCTCCGAGGAATCTCAGGATTTTGGGAGGTTTTAACATGGGTTTATCTTCTTCTAACGCTAGTAAACTACCCTGGCTTCTGAATCTTTTTTGGATGAATAGCATCGCCAGGCTGTTAGGAGGTGTATTCGAGTCTCCTCCATCTCACCACAGTATCTGCAGGTGCTATCGTGTTCTAGGCCCAGCTTCTTCAGGTGCACCCTGGGTCGGCAAAACTCCAATACCCATCAGCCTATGAAGTATATTTTTACTTAGACTGATGCTCGCTTCATAACTTTTCTGGTTATAACTGCCCAGGCAGGGCTAGCTTGCCTCAGTCCTGAGAAGATTTTCCTGAGCTGGGTCTCTTTACTGTTTTCTCATTTCTGAGTTCTTACCGAACAGACTGGTCAGTTATACCACAGTAGGGTTCTGGCCTCAAAAAAGGGTGATGTCATCTTGGCCATCCTGGCCACCTTGCCAGGGTGTTGGCCATCTCATTTCCTTCCATGCCAATATGCTCTGGCCCCCAAAATAGGGTAACTGTATTACTCATGCCCAGTTCACTGAGTTTGGCGAGGCATTTCTATACCATTCTTAAACCGATGACTTATGAGCTCAGTGCTTCAATGGCGGCCTGGCTATAGGATAGGATTACAAAGATTTAATTACTTCACTTACTTTTATTACTGTACCAGTATAAATAAAGTTAAAAGTTTCAGTCGTTCGAGTACATTATACCAAGATATCAAATACGCAATTTATTCTGTTTTATGAGAAAATGGCTCACTCTAAGTATTCTGATATTGATTTAATGCTAAACAAAGTAGTATACATTCAGAAACCGGTTTGTTGATGGTTAAAAAATAAGATTAATACGAGCTTCCAAATAGTTTCACTTTCGAGATTATTATGTTTTACTAACTTGACAACTAACTTCATGATTCTGAAAAATGTTTTTTACATAAAAGACCATAATTTTCTCAATTTTTTTTTTTTTTTTTTAATTAGACGTCAATTAAGAATAATGTGACATCAATTGCATTGATTATATGCATCTTGTTTTGTTTTTCCGAAAAAAGGAGCAAATGTGATTATCTTCCAATAAGATGGCACCATTTAAAAATCTAATATAAGATTTATGATTTAACGTATCTTTGTAAAAGTTTTTAAGTATTTTAATATGCAGGCAAAAAGTAAAAGAAAAAAAAATTATAATTTTTGTTACCTCATCATCTTTTAAGAGATTAGGGACAAGCTTAAATATTACTACTGACCAGGCCTTTGGAATACTTCATTTCGTCAAGAAAACCGTTTTTTTTTTACTGGTTGGTCATAAAGTTTAGCATAGACGAGCGGAACCAATCATCTTCGAGATATAGCTACAACAGCTCCCCAGTTCTTTTTTGTATGTTGCACCTTTAATGGTGGGTTTAAAAAAACAGGAGTAGTTAAGCTTAAACCCTTTGGATATTCATCAACTTTAGGAATATATTTTTTGTAAAAAAAAAGAATTTTATAGGCATTTATAGAGAAATCTTTTTTCCTAATTTTAAACCTTAATTTTTAAGCTGTAAAGTAATTACAGTTTACTTGGCTTTTGTGTTTTATACGTAGATTAGAGCTAAAATATTGAAAAACTGTATTAATAATGCAGAATATGATATTAAACATATGAATGTAATAATTAAATAGGTGGTTTTGAAGCAAACACTCAAGAACCAAAAAGAGAAAGAACAAAACATTTTCTTGAAACAAACGAAACATAACCATTTCTTGAAAGAACACCATAAACCTGAACAGCATGTTCCCATGTCCTATTTAAACATTGGCAATATTAAAATCTGGAATGCTTTGACAGCCTTCCTTATTGGGAGTAGAAATAAGAAAAATTTATCCTAATGTATATAAAGAATATAAAACAATTATGTTTTCATTCTGACTATAACATAACAAAGGAAATATGAACTTGTAAATATTGTGGAACGTCTGCATGTAGACAGCCTATATAAATAAATGGATAGTTCTTGAAAGTTTATTCAGTGTCAACATGCAAAATACAACATGCACACATAGTGTTTTGTTATGAGAATGTCAAATGTCTGAAAGGAAAAAAAAAAAAATTTGACAAAGTTTCTATTGTTATATGTTCAGAGAAAATATAAATAAAATAATATATAGAAATAATACAGAAGTGTGTTTATGGGCAGTGCCAGACTTGATTAGGGCTATGTGGAAAGAGTGGTACATGAACGAATTCATATTACAATATGTATTGAGTTGTTCAGATTGTTATGAATGAATGTAGTTATTATAAATTAATTTACTGTTTTGTTATTACTTTCAGATAAAAGTTTAAGTATTAAGTATTAAACAAAAACTTAACAGCCACTAAAGTGTTATGGAAAAAATCAAAATAGAAATTGTATATCTTTAACAATAACTTTTCAAAGATCTCAAATTCTCTGACAGTCAAGCCGCTTATACACAGCTTTATTTTGGCTCCAATCAAGACAGTTCAAAGCTAGTATGAACCCATCTGGCTATCAAGGAACGAAGTAGGGTAGCTAAAAATAGGGGTCTCCCGTTTAGTGTTCACCTCAACGATTGTCGGGAGCTCGAGAATGCTCTACAAACAATCTTCACAAGACCCTTTAACGGCAATTCCATCTTGTCATTAAAATTTATGTATCTTCCCACTCTAAGAACTGGAAGTTGAGAATCTTAGTTCCGAGATATGTGGAGATCTTTGTTAATCGTCATTTGCCTATGAAAAATGAGCTAGCTGACATTTATAATGGCTGAAAAACACATATGCATCGTAGGGGCGGGCAAGAGATAACTTCTGCCTGGAAAATTAGGAAATGTCACTGACCTGCATTTGCACTTTGAGGCTTGCTTTGAAGCTACACCTATGGGGAAAGTAAAGTATGGGGAATAATGCTTCTATTCAGCTCCTAAGTCTGTAAAAAAATAAATAAAAAGGCCTAGAAATTGTTCTCTAAACAACCGGTGGGCCAGGAGGCCTATTAGGAACTACGGGTTTAGGCTGATTAGACTAACTAAGCCCTATTCTAATTCCAGTAAATAAAATGCATTAATTCTACCAAACTAAAGTAAAGTAATGATCCGGTATTTTATCAGTCAATAAATTCACTAAGTTATTATGTAGAGTGTTCACTTCAACGTTAATGTTTCTGTAGACTCACACTTGTTGGTTGTATATATGTGGGCTATATTGTATTCTATACAACCAACAAGTATGAGTCTACAGAAACATTTCGTTGAAGTGAACTCTCTACATGAAGTTGGTGAATTTGCTCTGACAATGGATGAAAATCCGAAACCGGTCAGGAACAAAACTAATATGCATGCTACGACAGATAAAATACCGTATGTTATCCAGCATTGCGGACCCACCCACATTTTCAATAAAGTAATGATGTTTGCTAAGCTCTCGGTCTAGGACACTTGATCGGTATTGGCCTTAAAGTCCTTAAAAAAAAAAAATTTAAAAAAATCTGCTTAAAACCAATCAACACCACTCTCTCTTTCTACAATTAATGCAATTTTAATGGACAAAGTTTCATTAAAATTGTAATGTTTACAAACGTTTAGATGGACTTAACCTAATAAAAGGATAGCAGGAGCAATCATGTATGATTGAGTGTAACTAGTATGGGAGCGCCCATTGTCCCAAATAATAAAACTCATAGTGGCAGCTTGAACTTTAACAAAACTCACCAGATTTCCCAGAAAAGTCAAAAAAATCAATTTTTTCTGAACAATGATTCAAATAAAGTTTTATCGGTGCAGTTAGCATACCAATTTTAAATAAAATCGTTACAATCATTTTTGAGAAAATTGAAAAAGAATAACTCATACTGTTATACAGTAAAATCGCACATCCGATTAAGCGATTTTTTTTTTAAATTTGGAATTTCCACCAATGCTTATAATGTAAATTAACATTATATACTTGGTAGAACCATACATTGTTCTTTAATGTAAAACGTAAAAAAATATTATCCACATTAACGCTATTGTTCCTCCCAAAACCTTCCGCAAATCCATTTTGACGAGAAAATGTTTCAAATAAAAGTGATAGATATTTATATATGTGATATAAATATATAAATAACAGTGCCATAAAAGATCCACGGTTGCGATGGCTTAGGCTTAACAGCCAACCCCTAGTAGAATCTATGTACGTTTGTAGATAGATAGTGTACGATGTAGAAAGAAAATTGTGACACACTTAGTTCGAAATTAGCCCGAACCCATTGTGACTGATGCGGTAGTTGTATATAAATGGAATACCAAGTTTGAATTACCAGCGATTTTTTTTCATTTTTGAGATATTTTGTTCACTCACATACAGACATATTATACTCACTGACAAACTATTCGCTAAAAAAATATTTTTTTACTTTCTCTTACTCCTAGTAAGAGGAAGTATTGTAATCGTGTCAAATTTTCGATATCGAGTTTTAACCGGAAATATCCATTTTGAGGTCCCCTGAGTCCAAAAAAGGGTTTTTTTAGCAAATGGTCTGTGTGTGTGTGTGTGTTGTATATATATATGACGAACCCCTAGAAAGTTGAAACTTGATATTACGTTTAGTATCATTATGGGATCTGACGGTCGTTATCTGTCAAAATACCTCAACCGGAAGTACCACTTTACTATTTTTTTTTTTTACATTTTGCGATTTTCTCAAAATGGATACGACGATTTTCTTTAAACTTGGTAATCAACTACACATACAAAGAGCTACAACTTTTATTTGAAACATTTCTCCGGGAAAATTCATTTAAGGTCACCTTTGGGGGAGGGGTGGGGTTGGATTTTTATCTTAACTGCTATTTCAGTTTATTAGACAATTCTGTCATCTAAATAATGTTAATTAGAATTAAATATGTTGTTGAAATTCCGAGTTTGAAAAAATCGGATAACCGGAAATGCGTTTGTTTTAACACTTTACTAAATGATTTCTTCACTTTTTAGCGATTTTCTCAAAAATGGCTCCGATATTTTCTTGAAACTTCGTGTATAAACTAAACATGCAAATGTCTACATCTTTTATTTAAAACATTTCTCTGGGAATATTTTTTTCTCTAAAGTGCTATCATAGTTGATTATACAATTCTATCATCCAAACAAAATTAATTAGAAATGAATAGATGGCCAAAATTCCTTTGTTTCAAGAAAATTAGTAAACCGAAAGTGCGCTTTTACTGAACAGTTTTTTCAGTTTTCGATGAATTTCATTAAATTTGGTGCACAAACTATGAAATTTGTCAATTATAATTTTGAGAACTGGAGTAAGAGAAAGTTGTGTGAGTGTTTCACACCAGATTTTTTTTTTTCGTAATCAGTGGACTCGAACCATGTATTTCCGGAGTAAACTCAATTTTGAGAAATGTTGACACGATCGCAATACTTCCTCTTGGAAAGAGTAAGGGAAAATAAATCTCTATTCCGGTAAGTTTGTCTGTACTAACATTTTGACATATAAAACTTTGGGACCTTAAGACTTCTTGGTAAAATATTCACATTGAATGTTTACTTAGAATACTATAAAATAATAAAACATTTTACATGTTCAAGCGTGCACATTCTTTATGAATATCTAATATATATATATATATATATATATATATTAATAGTTACTTTAAAACAAATAAAAGCTAACATTAGTGCAGCTGTCATTTGGTTTTATTAAATTGCTTGTGATGTCTCTTTCAGAAAACTTATACCACAGAAGGAGTTGGAAAAGGAAGAGCATTTAGAAGAATGAGGGAGTGTAGAAGTTAAATTATTTATTGACTTACTCTACCAGTTAAGTGTTAAAATGCTCCTACAGTTAGCGCCCTAATATCCTACACAAACAGACCAATCTCCTAAAGGGAGTTGTCTAACAATTCCCCTTTAGAGATTTCTGACTAGCCAACCATAAAATTTGTATGCCATAGATAGAAGAGATACGAAACTTTTATGATCGTTTATTTCTCCTACGCATTTACAAAGGAAACTAAAAAAAAAAAAAAAAAAAAAAAAAAAAAACAAGAAAAAAAAAGTAAATACATTTCTACCCACTCTGCTAGTTTTTTTATTCGATTTTAATGAAATACCGAGAAACTACATCAATCATTATTAAAAATTATTTAATGAAGTTAACATCATGACGCTACCGTTTAACTTATATCCAATTCATAGCTAGATGAAACAGTGCGATCAGAAACTAAGCGCGACGATATTAAGCGCGACCATATGGAACAAATATCACAGACTAGCCAGGCATGTTAAAACAGACCAAAATACTGGCTGGTTAATCATGTATAATCTTTCTCCTCCAACCCGACGTCATTTGTGCCTACAATTTCTTTTGTATTCATTATAGTGTAATTACAAGTTTAGTTTATGAGTGGTTTATGTTGTATGTTTTAGTTTAGCACGAACAGTTTTGAAAGAGCGTAATTATAAGAAATATTAGAAGAATTTAAGTGCTAATTAGTAATTTATTAAAAGCTAATTTAGTTAAATTAACTTTTACGTACTTACGATTAGCTATTAGAACTTTAACTGCGATTAAGGGCAACCAATTTAATGTTGTTGTGGTGGTTGGTTCCGCAGAGCTGGAAAGCATCAGAGATATTTTCCGTGGTAGCCTGCTTCATTTTGTGGTCACCGACCGGTTTCGGGCATTCGCACATCTACTCGTTCGCCAATGGTTTTTAGTTTTAAAATACAATTAAAAAGGCCAGTCAGTGTATAAACTGAATTTGCTCTGTGCAAGTCTGTGTTACCACACTGTCTGACAAACGCATGCTGAAGATGAGCGAACGCCCGAAACCGGTCGATGACCACAAAATGAAGCAGGCTACCACGGAAAATGTCTCTGAAACCAATTTAATGAGTAATATTTATACACAAAAACGTGCTAAACTAAATATAAAACTAGGATAGATAAATAAATGTTCGAAGAGAGTGACAGAGTAACACTTCTTGAAAAGAATAATATATTCCCGGGAGCCCCTACAGCTCACTGTCCGGTGATGGACAGCGTTGTCTGTAACGATAGAACACTGTCCGGAGACTGGCAGTGCACTGAGAAGGCTCTAGGCGCCAATGATATTGATAGATATTGACGCGCCTTAAATTTAGAAAAAAAAATGACTATGTTCATTACAAACACACACACATAACTCTTTTTAATAATATTTTTTCTTACTCAAAATAAGAGAAACCAGAAATATTTAAAAATAGATAAATAAAAACAAAATAAAACCAATTAGTTTGAATTGGAATCAAACTAATTATGTTGATATAGATTTGTCATTTTAATGCCACTAATAATATCTTAAGCTCCTATTAAGCAGGTAACGTGTTTTGAAGGTACCACAAAGATACCGCATCTTTTCTCACGCACGCATTGCGTTCCTACCCTCTTATACGCCTTAAGTTTCATTTTTTTTTTTTTTGAAGTCGGGGTGGTAGAGGTTAGTAATTCATTTACCCTCACAAGGTATGCTTAGGAAAAATTCCCTTAGTTTAAAAAAAGTCACGAATGGTTCAAGCTTTGATTTAAAATTTTGTTTCTTCTGATAATTTTCATCTGGTAATTGTTATTCCACTTTGACTTACAAAAAAAAGTATGATGTGAAACACTCATACAACTTACTCTTACTCCAGTTCTCAAAATGATAACTGACAAATGTTATAAGTTACTTGTTGTGGTGGTTGGTTCCGCAGAACTGGAAAGCATCAGAGGCATTTTCCGAGGTAGCCTGCTTCATTTTGTGTTATCGACCGGTTTCGGGTGTTCGCTCATCTTCAGGATGCTTTTTCAGACAGTGTGACAACACAGACTTGCACAGAGCGTAGTTAGTTTACACACTGAGTATCTCTGATGTTATAAGTTAGTGTACCAAATTTAATGAAATCCGCCGAAAACTGAAAAAATTGTTTGGTAAAAGCGCACTTCCGGCTTACAAATTTTCTTAAAACCTGAATTTTGGCCATCTATTTATTTCTAATTAATTTTGTTTGGATTATAGAATTGTATAAACTATGATACTACTTTAGTGGAAGCTGTATCCCCACCCCTTCCCTAAAAGTGCCCTTAAATGAATGTTCCTAGAGAAATGTTTGAAATAAAAGTTGTAGATCATTGTATGCGTAGTTTATATGGGAAGTTTTAAGAAAATCATCGGAGCTGTTTTTGAGAAAATCGCGAAAAAGTGAAAAAAAATTTAGTAAAGTAGTAAATTAAACGTACTTCCGGTTATGCGATTTATTTCAAACTTGGAATTTCAACAATATATTTAATTCTAATTATGATTATTTAGATGAGCGAATTGTCCAATAAACTCAAATAGCTCTTTAGATGAAAACCTAACACCACCCCTCCTCCAAAAGTGCCCTTAAATGAATTTTTCCAGAGAAATGTTTCAAATAAAAGTTGCAGCTCTTTGTATATGTAGTTGATGTATCAATTTAGAAGAAAATCGTTGGAGCCATTTTTGAGAAAATCGCAAAAAAGTAAAAAAAAAATAACTAGTAATGTGGTACTTTCGGTTATGGAATTTTGACACATAACGTAGGGTCAGATCCTATGATGATAGCTAAACGGAATATCAAGTTTCAACTCTCTACGGTTTTTCGTTTTTGAGCTATGCTGTTCACACACACACAGACCATTTGCTGAAAACCACTTTTTTGGACTCAGGGGACCTCAAAACGGATATTTCCGGTGAAAACTCGATATCAAAAATTTGACCCGATTACAATACTTCCTCTTACTAGGAGTAAGAAAAAGTAAAAAGATTTGGTTATCGCATTTTAGGTTATTTGTTTTAGCAATTAAAGTAACGTTTTATCTAAAGCTTTCCGCTATCAGCACCCATGCTCTTTAGATCCAATCATTCTTGTTCTTCCTCAGTAGAAGACTTGTTCCCCTAACAGGATTTCCAAAAATTATTTAGTGGATTGTTATTTAATTTTCGAATTAATGCTGTCACTAGTGAAGGGGTCAACTTAGTTGAAAGGTAGGAGAATTCTTCACTCCAAATTTCATATTTGAACAACTTTATGTATTTTGCAATTTTTATTTAAAATAACTTCCTCTGGTGGACCCGAGATCATTGAAATATAATATATGAATGGAGAATTAGCCCATGTCATTCATAACTATAAACTGAAATAAATAAAAAATACTCTTTAAGATGAAACTCGCAAATTCTCATTCTCTTTTACTGCATAATCAAAATACTCAAATTCTCATTGATATTTCTTGTTTAAGAATGGTCTTTTTTTTTTATAATATTGCATTCAACATGTTACGATGGATAAAATACCAGACTGTATTCTATAATAATAAAATAGCCCATCTATCTAGAATCTCCTCCCCAAGAATCCCCTTAAAAACAATTTTTCCCGGTAAAATGTTTAAAAAATAAATAAAAGACCTTCAAGTGCATAATTATATACACAGAACGTTTGCAAAATTTAAAGAAAATTGTTGCGTAAATTTCGAGAAAATAGTTAAAAATTAAAAAAAAAAAAAAAATCAATAATAAAAAATGATAATGATGGCTGTTGGAGGAACCCCAGGGAGATATCCAAAGGAATATCCTATTTGCGCTTATTGCGATGTTTTGGTTTTTGAAATATGGTTCATTGATCTCACAAAACGAAAAGGCTAATATTCCAGATTTAGGGGGCCCCCAAAAACATGTATGTCTTGTGAGAAAAATTATGAAAATTTGTCACGGACTGCATTATTCCTTCAGACGGCACAAATGTATCTGTTTATTTCTGTGCTAGGAAGTATGTTAGTTCGAAGAAATTTGTCTGTATTTACCTGTATGTGAAGAGTAAAAGTAAACTCTTTGAACGATAGCGTGTTCATTTACTAACAAAACTAAATCTGGTGTAAATAAATAACTCATAAGGGCATTTTCTCGTTGGTGGGTGAACCTTATCTGAGTTTTTACCAGTTGTAGCATGCTTATTTTTTTTTGTTGCTTCTGAGTCGGTTTCGAATTCACATTCATCGTCAGTGTAAGGCGATCATCTTAAGTTCGTATAGAGAGTTGACTTCAACTACATATTTCCGTCATTCACTTCTTCTTCTTCACCTGGCTCTACAACCCGCTTGCGCGAGTCTTGGCCTCCTCTATGGATGAACGCCAGTTGTCACGATTCGATGCCGCCACCATCCAGTTGCGGACACCAAGGAGCTGCTTGTATCTTTTGCCACTGCATCACTCTATCTCAATCTGGTTCTCCCGACTCTGCATACACCGTGTATATTTTCTCTCAATAACGTGAGAGGCATTTCCTCGGGATTCATTCTTTCTACATGCCCCGCCCAGCGCAGGCGCCCCAGCTTGATGTAGTCCACCACATCGACATCCTTGTACAAATTCCTTAGATCCTCATTACTTCTCCGTCTAGGATGGCTCCATAGATCCTGCGAAGAATTTTCCTTTTAAATCTAAGGAGGGCAAGCTCGTCGTTTCTGGTGATGGTCCAGCATTCCGAGGCATATGTTAGAACGGTCGGATGAGAGTCTTATAGATTCTTATTTTTGTGGACCTAGAGACTAACTGACTTTTCATATAATCCTGTAGACCGAAGTATGCCCTATTAGCCAGCAATATTCTTCTATTGATCTCATGACGTATATTATTATCGTGATTCACTTGAGTTCCTGGATAAATAAAATTATCCACCCACTCAAAGGTATGATTCCCAAGCTCCGTCATTCACTACTTGGTTAATTGTATGTGGGAGTTTATATAGTTGTAATCATGTATAATAGTAGTATAGTATAGTAAACTTCTCTAAAAGATTAAAGAGATCTTTTCACAAAGGAATGTGTACCAAATCTTACATAAAAGACAATAACAGAATGATAAGGAAATCTAGAAACAATGCTAGGACAAACAAAACATATGGACTGAAAAATGCCATAATACAATGTCTTGTAAATGTTTCAAACCAGATTTTTTTTTATCCAGTATCATTTCTGAAACTTGATCTCACAAAAGTATTATTTTATATTTAAGAATATTAAAATAATGAATGCTGTATATTACGTGTTATCAGAATGAATGCAAGTATAATACTAGAAATAAATACTAAATTTTCCCTACTAAATACATTTTTAAGAAAAATGCTTAGTAAACAAAATTGATATATTCCAATGAACCTTTTTAACAGCAAGGCGGTCAGAAATGATACATTAACACAAGTTGAATATGTGGATGAGTCTGTAGTGCTGGATAACATCTGGTATTTTATCCGTCATAGCATTCATATTCATAGACTTCCTGTCCGGTTTCCGATTTTCATCCATCGTCAGAGCAAATTCACCAAGTTCGTGTTGAGAGTTCACTTAACTTAATGTTTCTATTACACTCACACTTCTTGTTGGTTGTACATACGTGGGGAGGTTATAAGATTATGTTACTATACTACTATATTACTAAGGTTATGTTTATCATTAAGGCGGCCTCTACACAGTCAAGAATATTGACAATACTTTAGAGTATTGACAATAATATTGACCATGTAAGGTGAAAATATTGACAATAATACTGATCGTATAAGGTAATGAAGTATTGTGATTGGTTAGCACGAGTATTGATGGTTATATTGTCAATACTAATATTGACAATATTATTGACCGTGTAGAGGCCGCTTTAAACACAACACATAGTAACATAACCTTATAACCTCCCCACATATATACAACCAATAAGTGTGAATGTAGTAGAAACATTAAGTTAAAGTGAACTCTACATGAGTTGATGAATTTGCTCTGACAATGGATGAAAATCCGATAGCGGAAAGGAAGAACAAATGGAATATGCATGCTAAGAAGGATAAAATACCAGATATTAACACAAGTGGTGATTTTTTTTTTAAATTAATTACAAATTAATTATTTAGAATTATCAAATTGATTATCTTGAAATTATCAAATTAATTACAAGAAACACTTTATTGAATAGGAACAAAAAAAAAATGTGGGGCTATAATATAAATGTATATTTCATATGTACATATATAAAGTGTATATGAAAATGTAGATATTGAGATAAATTATCAGCCGTGTTGTATTTTACTAAATTAGGCAATTAATCAATGGTAAGTGTTTAGTCACTTAATGATAAAGATTTCAGACACGTCTGATGATATGACGGATTGCATCAGTGTTTATTTCCTTAAATTATCACATTCGTAATTATTGTTTTTTTTCACTTTATCGTAATAAACGAATATGGATAGGATGAAAGGAAAAGTATGATTGTATCAGTAAATAACATATTGCATTTGTTGACATAATTACGAGTACTCGTATTTAAACTTTATCACTATGGCTGCACATTTAAATATAACCGTACACTTGAATTAATTACCATATTTAAAACATATAATTATAATAATGAACAATAAGTGAAGAGCAATAAAAGAAAAAAAAAAAACAGTTATTTTTATTTTATTTTTTAAAAAAGTTTCACAAATGAGATCATTAAGTCCAATTATCGCAAGTGTAAAACCATCCGATGAATTGCATAGTTGTTGATTAATATTCTTTGCGTGTGTTTAAAACAACAACAACAAAATAAAATAAATAAAAAAAAAAAAAAAAAACAGAAAGTAAACAACCAAGTATTTCTTAATTGATGGTTGTACATGTTACTGATTGTATGTTGTAAGTTTTTATCGCACAATTCCTGAACGTAATACTCTTCATAATAAATGTGTCACATGCTGTTATAATAGAATTAAGAACAGCTTCTCAAAAAGTAAATTGGTTACATCTCAGATAAGTAAAAAAAAAAAAAAAAAGCAATACATTTTTTATAAATTTAAATATTCTACAAGTAGAACAACTTAAAATGAATTTTTACATTTTTATTTTCTCTTGTGGTTAAAGAGATACGCTGAGGATGTACGTTTTTAAAGTAAGGATTGTTTTGAAATTATCGCCAAAGAAAACTGGGAAGCCAAAAGTGAATGCGCAGTATACGTACATAATTCAAAAGCGCACTCCAGGTCATCCGATTTTACTTCAAACTCGGGTTTTCCGCAACATATTTAATACTAATTAATTTTATTTAGATGAAAGACGTGTGTAATAAACTCATGAATTATTTGGATAAAATTTTGTGGGTGTTTAACATCAATTTTATTTTGTGCCATTAGTATACATGTCAAATACAGAATAGCGGGCAATTTGATATTTTATTGCACAATTTGATAATTTATAAAATATCTACAAAGGAAAAATTCGTAAAAAAAAATTTCTAAACCAGATTTTTTATAGAAATAATTAGCTATAAATAATAAGCCAATCACAGTGTAGATGATAAATTTAAATTTCTGATTGGCTTAGCCCAATCCCTACTCACATTTATATGAATTTTTCCGGAGAAATGTTTCAAATAGAAGGTGCAGGCGCTTTTTATATGTACTTGATATATAAATTTTAAAGAAAATCATTGAAACTGTTTTTTTTTTTTAAAGAAAAATCACAAAAAAAAAACTGTAAAACCATTCAGTTAAATAGTACTACTGGTTGAGGACTTTTGAGAAGTAACTTACTCAGAAAGTAATTACAATACTTCCTCTTACTAGGAGAAAGAGAAAGTAAAAAGGGAGCTATATACAAACGGCATAGCTCAAAAACAAAAAATCGTAGAAAGTTCAAACTTGATATTCCGTTTAGGTATCACCATGGGATCTGACAGTACGTTATCTGTCAAAATTCCACAACCTGAAGTACCACTTTACTAGTTTTTTTTTACTTTTTTGCGATTTTCTCAAAAATGGCTCTGACGATTTTCTTCAAACATGGTACATCAACTACACATACAAAGAGTTACAACTTTTATTTGAAACATTTCTCTAGGAAAATTCATTTAACGGCACTTTTGGGGGAGGGTGGGATTAGGTTTACATCTAAAGTGTTATTTCAGTTTATTGGACAATTCGCTCATCTAAATAATGTTAATTACAATTAAATATATTGTTGAAATTCCATGTTTGAAATAAATCGCATAACCGGAAGTGCGTTTACTTTACCACTTTACTAAATGGTTTTTTTCACATTTTCATGATTTTCTCAAAAATGACATACTACGTTTGACTACGCATACAAAGATCTACAACTTTTATTTAAAACATTTCTCTAGAAACTTTCGTTTAAGGGCACTTTTAGGGAAGGGGTGGGGTTACGTTTTTCTTTAAAGTGCTATATCATAATTGATTATAACATTCTATCATCCAAACAAAATTAATTAGAAATAAATAGATGGCCAGAATTCCAAGTTTTAAGAAAATTAGTAAACCGGAAGTTCGCTTTTACTGAACAGTTTTTTTTCAGTTTTCGACGAATTTCATTAATTTGGTACACAAACTATAAAATTTGTCAATATAATTTTGAGAACTTGAGTAAGAGAAAGTTATGTGAGTGTTTCACACGAGATTTTTTTTTTTGCTGCGCAGTTTGAAAGGATCGATATTTTTCATAAAATGATATATTCATATGCCGATTATGATTGTGTCCGTCCTGTTTAATTCAAAAAATGAATTATTCTAATATTCCACTTAATTTAATTTTGTGCGTATGTGTCTCTTCGGGGCAGCCTTGTAGCTGAAAAATAGATTCAACCGGAAGTAACTTTTTACTAAGTCGATTTGGTCTGAAAATAGATTAAGGTTTATTTTTTTTTTTTTGCCAATGTAAGAACATTTAAATATGTTACGATAATTCCGAGTTTGAAGAAAATTGATTAAACCTATTGAAAATTATTTTAAGTTAGTTTGGGGGGGGGGATAGAAATGATGGGGCTTTTCTCTGAAGTGCTACCAGTCATAATTTTAATGGTAAATAAAATGTAGTGAATATGGGAAATTACAAGAACATTTTTCAATGGAATTATAAAAAAAAGTGCGTTAAAAGAAAGTCGCGTTGATTGTTATCACAAATTTTTATAATCAAAATCATAAATTCTTAGAGTGATGAAATACTCATTGAAATAAAAATTAAAACATAAAAGAAATATTTAAAAAATGATTATAAATATGGCAAACATTATATTCCAATATTATTGTATCAAGATGATGTCCATTTTATAATAATTGTTTATCTATCCACACAATCTATTCTTAGTCATACTATTAACACACATATGTATAAAAGACGCTAAATAAAATGATCTCTCCTTCTCTCTCTCTCTTTCTAGCACCCTCTCTCTCTCTATCACTCTCTCTCTCTATATATATTAAATGAAGAAAATTCGATTACAGCCAGCAGCTCTTTCCCTCTTCACAACCAAAAGAGTTATTATTTGCCACACGTAATCTATAAAATTACAGTGGACTCAAAATAACCATTTACATATTGAAATTAATAAAATAAAATAAGACTAAAAATGAAAAAATAAAAAAAAATATAAACCGAAGAAGAAAAAGAAGCGAATATAAATTGCATTGTGTCTGTTAAATTATTTATCCGGAGATAGCCGGTATGTTGTTTTACAATGTTGGTGGTCGAGCAAAGGAATATATATATATATATATTATTACTATATTACCATTTTATATATGTATATATATAAAAGGAGCAGGTGTTGTAAATTAATTTCGTACAAAAACTAATAATAGGTATTGCACATTAATTTAGATGGCATTTATTGCATACTAAATAGAGATATTTAGCTTGTGAAGATGGAATGTCGACCTTAATAATCGTCCATTAATAAATTCTGGACTTTTTAATACGATGATCTAAAATGGTAGTAGCATAGTGACGAGAATGTTGGAGTGGGGTTGTCTCGAAAAATGTATTGACCTCCAAAAAAAAAAAAAAGGCGTGCCCATTTTACCGATTAAGGTTAAAGTATCTTGGAATTTTTGTACGTTCTTAAAATTTTACGCTAGGTTTGAATTTTCTATATTTTCAGAACGTTTAATAAATATAATGAATTGTTGGCTGCATATCTTGCCTGCAACAAAATACGCACCAAGTGCCACGTCATCCGCTACGCCACACGAAACGTAAAGCATCTCCCTACCAAGCAGAAGAGATTAAGATCCTTCTATCTCAATCCCTAAGATATCTGGAAGGAGAAGTAGGGGAAGTTTTCTACTAGCAAATATAAGGGCTAACTATACTCAATCAAGTCTTGTACACACATAATCTTCAAGAAAACATCACCATTACCAACACACTGCCAGTTCAGTCTGTCTTTTCTATTCACGTTACCACTTTCTATATCAGTTCTGTAAAGTCCTTGCAGTAATCTGTTTCTTAGTTAATATATTAGTGTTCAGTCAATGTGCATATTTTTTCTGTTCAACCTTACAAAACCCCACTATATTTGATGGCAGCGCTTTTCGAACCTCGAAACAACAAGGGGTCAGTCACTAATTCTACTTTGAAGAGATCAGTCTCTAACCTTATTAAAAAGAGTATACATCAAGCGTTATATCAACCTTTAAAGGTTTACGTTTCTAGCCACACTATTAGCTTACCACTGTTAGAACAAGCAAGAGTTCACATCATTCTTCAAGGCAACATCAACGCTATACCATTCTACACTCACTACGCTGCCAACTAACCATCATCATGCACTGTTCCCTCGTTTACAATCTCTACACTCTTCTCTCCACAGTATAAAACGTTAATATATAAATTGTGAGTTTAGTGCCAGAATTGTGTATTCTCAATTATACTATTTTCGCGATTCGTTCACAATCAAATCCCGTCAGTTTCTGTGCCCATTCTATTAGGTTTTGGATCAAGTGTTTGAATTTCATTTAGACTTCAAAAGTGTTCATTTAGTACTTTTGATTTTTTTTTTCTGTTTCTTTGGTCATTAGTTTTCTCTTTCTTCGAAATCGGTGACTCCTATAGATCAGATCTTTACTTCGATTTCTTTTAAATTCTCATACAGAGACGGTTCTAGATTTTCCTTAGCTGTGATAGGAAGATGCCTTACGTCTCACGTGACGTGGCGGATAACGTAGCAGTTAGGCCGACTGCCAATCATTTTTTTGTTGCAGGCAAGATCCATAACTAGCTTTGATAAAATACTTTTTCTTTCGTCCAGCAGTGTGTATCACTTGTTGGACCTATAGTCTCAGAGATTGAAGTACCATATCAGTACACTGTGACACATTTCGTCCTAATAAATTTTAAGAAAAAAATACACTTGGCGCCATAATTCCCGCCAGTGAATACATTAGTAAAATCAATTTTGTTGAGTTAAATTTTTTTTTCTAATTAAGGTGAAAGAACAGCAAAATTATAAACAAAATGTTGGAAGTGTTTTAGATAAGATAGGGAAAATAGATAAACCTATTTAGAAAAGTTGTACTGCAGTTAAACTGTTTTTGATTGAAAACTGCGTCTGTGATCTCTCACTGTTTATTATCAAAACGAAATATCAAGTTGAATTTCTCTAAGTTTGGAACTTACCAAGTGAACAACCATTGATAAAATTTTAAAAAAATATAAAAGCTATTTTCTGATTCAAGGATGAACACATTTTTGAATGTGGGAAAGTGGGAAGTCTCATGCAAGACTTAAGCATGAGGCTCTTATTTTCTCTACATGAATATAAAAACGGTTTCTCCTAAAAAGTCTTTCTCAATAATCTACCGGTCTACAATATCTTATGATCTTTAATCTTCAATTCCCGCAAGCATTTTCTTAAAAATGCCCTCCCACATATGTGAAATCTAATCTTAGCGAAATGGGGACACAGATATAGGTAGTGATACATCATTTCCTTCTCCATCGTCGCAATTTTGAACAACTAGACGTACTGCCTATTATAGTGTCCGGGCAGGAAGAGAAGAAACTCCATGTTCCTCCAGTCCTTCTACAATCCTCCTCTCCGCCACTATTTAACTCCTCTATCGCAAGATTGCTTTTTGATGGCTAATGCTGGGTCGGGACCATAAAACGCTAGTGAGGATCCCATCGCGTCCGCTGTCTCAATGCCCTCTCTATACACATGTCTGGGCAAGAGCACCTTTCCGTTCTTTATGTTTACTCCACTCGCTAACTTGTTTAATAAATGCAAAACTTAAAAGCCCAGGAAGCTCATATTTGATCTTTTAAATTTAAAAATCACCAGGAATCTAACTATGAATTAATGAAGTTTCAATCAAAATCCTTTAACGGAAGTGCGATTTTACTGCCTAGTTATTGGCAATTTTCTCGAAAAAGACCTCGATAAGAGATTCAAAACTTTGCAAAATTAGGATTAGATTTGTATCTTATTAGGTGTTTGAAACTTTTTTCAGGAAAACTAGTTTTGGGATAATTTTTTGCAAACTACGACTTTTCTAAAACGCCCATTTCAATATAATGTAAGTTAAAGGCAGGCTATATAATACTTTAGAGCAAATTAACATTAAAAAAACAAATCTAACTTTGGTGAAAATTGTGAGAATTTCAAGAACGGATTTTTTTTTTAAATTAACAAATAAGATTTATTTAGTTAAAAAAAAAGAGAGGCCAAGTCCCGACCTAATTCTTCTTAAAAATATCTATCAGTAAATTCTATTTATAGACAAACTGTGTACGTGTCTGTGTTTATGTGTGTGTATGTGAGTGTGAATGCGTGGAAGGGTGAAAGATATTAACCTCTATTGTATATATACATAGGGTTTATTGAGCAGGGCTCCACATACAAAGTCACCATTCGATTTGACTGTTATTGGCCCACAAGTGACGAAGACCACGTAACACTTAACACTACCATGGGCATTTGTTGTTAGTTAACAACGGAGTCTTTAAAAAAAAACCTGGAAAGAAAAGAAATTAAAATAGTTTTTAGAGAGGAAGTGAAGTGTGGTGGGGTTTAGAAGTAAAAGACATGTGCTTCCTATAGTTTCTATATTTGGGTCCCATTTAGCTGTGCGCGTGCAAATAGTCTTTAAATTATTGTACATTTTCATCACTTGTCTCTCTCTCTCTCACTACCTCTCTCTCACAGCACACACACAGAGACCAACTTAGCTAAACAAACCCAAAGTCTGTAGCATATTAGTGAAACTAAAGTGGTTATACATTATCTTTAATCTAGTTCCTCTAATCGAGTTATATCATGGTCGTAAACATCAGCCAGAATTAACGATGCCACTACTAGTGTACAGGAACAGACAGAAGTGGCTGCGACCCCTTTTAAAACTGTACAATACTCTCTGAAACCCTGTTATCCGGGACGCTGTATCTACAACATTCTACATGTAAACTACTGCTTGTAAGTTATTATTTTTCTATTTATGTATACGTAGACAAAAACATTCATTAATGGACTAAGTGTACATGTAAATAAGTATATTATATACTAATTTTATATTTATTTTTAACGCCAAATTGTAGAAAAAATCCATCTTTTTTATACCTTAAACATGTCCGATGGAAGAGGGTTTTGACGCTTTTTTTTTTTTGTTTTTTTGAATACAGTGTAAACACATACCTACAATTTCTTTTTCTACCTTCTGTGTCAATTAAATATCCTGAACTTATGTTGTTAGGGCAACTGATTAGAAATATCCAAGCCATTTTGTCAAATTTTATAAAAAATTGTATTAACGACAATAAGACAAACTCATAGGCGTACGTGATAATTTAGCATAGACATTATTTAAAGTAATAGACGATTTTTTTTTTTTTTTTTTTGGAAAATTCAACTCATTATAATTTTATGGTTATATACACATTTACCACACAATTGACATCAAGATATAGGCTGAAATATGCTTGGATATACCACCCCCCTCTAAAGAGCAATTGAAAGAGATGATTAAAAAGTCCAGTGTAACGAACTTCAATCTAATGATAGATTTTCTTACGAAATTTTCAACAAATGTTTAAGGGTTTTTTTAAACTATGATTATATTAAAACATATTTTGGTGGAAAGAATTTTTATTTATATTAGTTGTTCAGTATCTAATATAACAAGAGATGGTTTCCACATCGATATTTAGATTATATGGGAATAATGCGGTAATGTTATTACAGTGATAAGGATGTAGAGAAGAATGCGGATACAGAGTCTTACCATGTTTGAAATTCTTTACTCAAATCTACACACCCTCTTAGCAATCCCGCCGATCAGATTCCCATCCTTAAAACCTGGATTATATATATATATAAACACTAACCTCTCCTGCTGAAGGAAAAGTTTACCCATCCCAATGTTTCCTTCTTGTACATACCGCATAGCCAAGGCTGGATGCATTCGGGTAATAAATTCCAGTGAAGATAAGGAGTGGGTCTGCTTTATTAAATATTTGAATAACCGACAGTTCTCAAAACTATTCAGGGCAACTTCTATGTGCTGTGGTAAAACATAAAACTATGTTCGATTTTGATAAAAGCTTTTTTTTTTTTTTATTATCTCTTGTACATGATTTACGCTTCTATGTTAGGTTTTCTTTTTTTTTTCAGTCAATTTTTTTTCTATGAGGACTTACTTCCTGATGATGAAGTGCCCGAAAAAAATATTTTTATTTATATATATTTGAATGGAAACATTAAGCATTTTTTTTCCCCCACCACTAGGGTGAGGATCAAGTTGTAATGTTACTAGTGTTATAACCGCGAAGAAATGTATATTATTAGTAAATTATCTCGTAAACACAAGAATATATATATATATATATATATATATATATATATATAAAAAGTTTACTTTAGCATCCCTTCCAATATCAAATATTGACATTTCCGATAAAACGGCATAAATAACTTCTTCTTCTTCTTAGTCCTGCTGTTGCCTACCGCTACTGAGGTGTAAAAGAGTTCCTTTACAAGAGCCTGAACCAAATAGTCCGGTCTATAACCAACTCCTTTTATCTTCTTCTCCAGTTTCTATTTCATGTAAAGTGAAACCCTCTCTGATGCTATACACTTCCATTTCTTCCTCGTGGTCAACATCCTGGCATTCGATGTTTCACAAGTGTTTTATCCACTTCGGCATCCATATTCATTCTGTTTACGTAGCCTTACTACCTTAACTGCTTTTGTTCAATTACTTTCTTTTTATTTTTTTGGTACAGATTTCTAATCCAGATTTGTTAGAATTGCATTGTTTCTAATTCTATCTCATCTACTTTTCCTTTCTGTCCTAGCAGGGAATCTCATTTACAAATTTTGTATCTGTCCATTGCATTTTGATATAAAAGTCCAGGATTCAAATAAATAGATCAGAATTGGAATAAATGTGTTTTTACAGACAAGTAAATTTTCACTTGTTTTTTGAAACTTCTCTTTTATTACTGTGTCGATTGAATCTACTAGCGGATATATCTATTATGTTTTTCCAAACTCGATATCTATTTGCTCGTTTTCACTAGAATGACTTCTAAATATTTAAGAGCCTCTAATTTTTACTAGTGTAATCCGGACCATCAGCACATTATAATCTCCTGTTATTCCTATTATAATTTATTATCATATTTATTTTCGTGAGTTCTTCTTCCTTTATTATCGATAAATTATGCTATAAAATAAACTAAGCCGTCTTTTCCAATCACTGCCAAATTACAGTGTATAAATAAATTAAAGCAGAAATACATACAAATGATGACTACCAATTTCCATCTAAAAAATACCGTATGAAAGTAAGAATTATGGTCAAAGTATATCTTTATTCTCTATAAAACCCTGCGAAGTCGGATCTTGATTTGTATTTCTGCTTACATTTTGGGTGGTAGCTATTATAACTGAGCAGTACTGAAGATTTACGCTGAGTCATTCAAAGTTAACTTTGTCGCATAATCTCACTTTTACAAACTTGTAAAGTTTATGTGTACATATGCACATACCTACGGGTGTAAAAGATATTTTTTGAGAATATTCTTGTACATAACAAATTCTTTGCTGGTTCAAACTTGATATTCCGTTTGCAATCCAAAATTGGATCCGTCATGATGTTTAAATCAAAGTACAGTAACCACGGAAATATATGACTTTAATGAATGTCCTTTTTCCCTTTCTTTTTATAACTATCATCCGAACGAACTTGTTTTTAAGGTGTTTTGAGAAAGAATGTTTCTTTTTTTCGAGATTTTATGGTCCCCCCCGTAATTCAGTATAATTAAATGTATTGAGATAAATTAAAAAATAAAAAGAGTATTCAATTTTACCTAAATATCATTATAAAAACCGTCTATGTGTTTTAATGAATAGTGTCCAAGTATGTAATTCTTTCAATTATCGTAAATTAATAAAAAAATGAAAATGTGGTTACTTAGAGGGGTTCGACAAGGAAATGTACCTAAACACTTGTTCTATTTTAATTTATATATTGACAAACCTCATCTAGAAATGGCCTTGGGTATTAAGCCAATTCTATTATACTGAACAGTAACATTAACCTATTTGCAAATGATCGCGGTGTTTTAACAGGTAAAAAAAACCATTCGCCATTTTTCGTCTGCAGTCTCTTTAGGAGTAATCCTTTGAAATACGAAAGTATAAATATCCTTTAAAAGAATATGTCCAGTTAGGTGAAAAAATTGCGGTGAACGCAGACACATATGCATATGCAATTGCGATACCAGATCTTATATGTATGATGAAACGTATATAGATTTTTCAAGGAGAATTAAGTTGCACAAGTATGAATCAATGGGTGAAAGCATCAAACAAGTTCTAGAGTAAAGAATTCCTAGCGCTCCCAGTCTAGGAATATGGATCGGAAACATTGGTTAGCAGTCTTTGCAAGCCCCTAAATCTAAAGTCCATAGAGAAGCGCTTTCTTCTACGATGAACAGTCGCACAATAGGAGGAGCAAAAATACAAGAACAAAACTTGAAATAGGAGATGTCGGTCAAACAAGTAGCCATTTTGTCAGAAAGGTTCAATGAACAAGAATGCCAAACATCTGGTCAAATGGTCACGGCCTAGAGGCTGCACACTAGTGTGAAGTATTCCTGATAAAGATGAGAGATTAGTTTAGAGCACGATTTTTTTATTTCTTGCTTTAATGTAAATAGAATTTAACAATACAATTATTTTGTATTTCGTTATCCTTTAAATTTGTTTTCTGGAGTTGAAAAAGCGTCATGTCCTAAACTTTATTGTTGATGATGTTGAAAAAAGATTGTCAATTGGTGCGTTTCTTTGTCAATTTAGTGTTTGAGAAATTGGGACTGTTTAAACAACAATTCATAATCAATATTCCAGTTTTGGCCCACATATATTTGCGTCAATATCAGCGATTCACCAATAGATACTATAGCCAAAAATTAAAACAATATACTGAATTAGGAAATAGTAATAATATACTGAAATATGTAATAAGGTATGCCTAAAGAAAGGACATCTTCTGAAAAGCACAGACTGACCTTCCGGCATCCGAAAAAAAAGAAGAAAAGGTTATACAAGAATTCAAAGAGTATGGAAAAAAGTTCACCTGTTTGACGATTGGATTGCAGGACATGACCTTGAAGAAAAACTACCAGAAGAAGAAGAAGAAGTGGTGGTAGAAATGGGCGAAGAAAGAAAGAATTCACTTACAATAACTTCTTGTTCTGCGGTCGTCTATTTCTTCCTAATTAAAGTTTTGCCAAGTATCTCCTCTAAACGGAGTCAATTAAGAAGAAGTCAAAGAAGTAGGAGATAGTGGCTGTGGAAGAAGGTGGAGAGGAGAGGGAGAACACTTTGCTATAGAGTTGACAAAGAAAAGGAGAGATGGTGAGGCTCTCTCACAACATTCCTCGCATACATTCCTCAATGTGAATCTCACATACACACACACATTGAGAATGTTCCTATTGCCTACCTCTTTAAATCTCTTCTTCCACCTCCACTCCTTCTATCCAATGGTTTGCAAAACAATACATGTTATATACTGCATATATATTGTTATATAAACATGTTTTAACGCTATAACATTCCTATATTTATGTTTTTTGTACTTAGTATTGTTTTTGTTCGAACACACATTAGTGAATTATTTTTGTCTTTTTTTTTACTTTTTTTTTTTTATATTGGGTTGAGTCCTTCCATTTCGCAAGTATAAAACATAAAAGAGCTTATTCATTCCTTTGTATAAGGTTTTCTATAATACTAACGCTCACATACACTGCATGCTAGTGTAGCAGTATAACATAATAAACGTCTACATATATATTAGTTGATGCGAACAAAATTGCGTTTTTTTAACTAAAAACAATAAGAAAACAAATTTACTTTTTTACTTCTTTTTTACTGCTGCAAGAAATATTGTGTTCAAGGAAAAAATTGCCAGAATTTTATATTCGCCGGAAATACATGTTTCGAGGTCTCTTTTGTGAAATCCGTCAGCTAGAATTGTGACTTTACTGTATGTTTCTTTCTTTCTTCAATTTTTAACGAATTTTTTCAGATATTGTTAACAAACATACACATATGATTGTTTATAACTTTTATTTAACGAAACATTGTTTTTTCGTATGGTTCTAGAAAAAAAAATGTAGCGTTATACTTCCCTTTAAAGTAATATATAGTTCTATTACCTATAAACTGTATTAAAGGAATTGCTAGGATTCCAAATTTAAAAAAAAAAAAAATGGCTAACGGAAATGTGACTTTAAAGAGAAGTTTCGAAGATTTTTTTGGAATTTTCTTTAAAACTGCTCCAACGATTTTCTTTATTCTCGAAATGCTAACTGCAGAGATATAAACCTATCACTTTTATTTGGAAAATTCCTCCCCAAAATTTGATTTTGTGATAAAAATTGGGTTTTGGAGAAACTTTTTTGAATTTTAATGTTATTAGAAAGTTTTCTAGACTACAATCTAATAACATTCAAGGACTACGTACTATGGTTCCTTTTTTATGTTCTCGAAAACGATTATTTCGAGAAATGGGCAAAGGAAGAAAGAATTCACTTACAATAACTTCTTGTTTTTCAATCGTCTATTTCTGAAATAGTAAGAAACATTTTATTTTACCTATTTCAACAGGAGCAAAATCTCTCTCTCTCTCTCTCTCTCTCTGGTTGACTGACTTGTCCGAAACCCCTGTGGTACTAGTCCGGATTATCAAGTTTCAGTTACATGTATAATGGCACCCAGCAGAGAGAAGAGAGGCTCTCTCTGGTTAACAGAGACTACTCTCTGACTTAGGTACGCTAAAGTGGGAGAACCTGTGTATATAAGCCAGTGAGAATCTATCTAGAGGGTATCTATCAGATTCAACCATACATCGCATCGTGTCATATCTCTACTCCCACCTTTTATTCTATCAAAATCATTAAAAAGTCCAGTGCAGTTTGTGTAAACTTATAGCTACGTTATAACAGTGTCTTCATATCTCGTTTATCAAACCCAATTTCTCTCCTCAACAACTCCATTATACTTGCATTTTTAGTTTTAGAAATATTTGGACTCTAATTCCTATAATCCAGAATCTTCCGTAACATTGTAAACGCTCTTTTTTACTTCTCCAACCGAACCATACACACTGACCTTAATATACCGTTCATTGCTCAAATCGCCCAAACCCGTTACAGGAAATTCCATATTAACCAACAGTCACACACAAATCCTTTAGTTCAACACCTTTCTTCCCGAATACTTCCTAATAACCCTCCTAGACGTCTTAAAAGACAATGGCCTCGTGGTCTGCTCTCAAGAAAGTGAAGAGAGTAAATTGTATTTTTGTGTAGTTTTGGAGTGTTACCATTGGGTAGCTTCTTCACTCATTATGTATAGTATGTTCTTTTGTCATAACTGGTTGCTTATAGCGCGGTTGCGCTGATTTTAGCATTTTTGTTCTATTCTAAACTTCAATACCTAGCCCAACATTTAGTCGTCATCGATCTTAGACTGACGATGTTCGCGAGGACTTCATCGGTACAGACACTGTTAATGAATAAAATTGAGAAGCTTGAATTAGTGGTGAAATCTGATCATAAATGTCAAGAAAAGGGGAATAAAAAAAAACAGAGCCATTTTTGGACCAAATGTTCCCCAACAAAAATTGTATCCCCTCAGTAAGGATATGCCTTGCTTCTTCAGCGCTGAAAATATTCTAGTCAGTGTAACATTATATTAAGTGGTATCCACTCCTAGCCACATTTTTTTTATCCAATAATAAATATTCATTTAAGACAGATTCTGTAAGAAAATAATTTAAGAAAATACCTAGGTATTTTGTGCGTATAAAATAAATAAATATTCGGATAAATTTTAATTATAGAATTTTCTATTTATTACTATTTATATCTCATTGTAAACGTAATTCTCACAAGCTCCGTTCAGTTATAACATTTTAAATCATTACCCGTCATTTTGTTTCAATATGTAACCTTTTCGTGATCAACTAAACCTTGAAAATTACAATTACTAAACAGATTACAAAATATAATTTCAATTACATGATGATGTATATAAATATTTCTCCTCAGATTGTAGTTTTGTATTCTATGTACCTCCTAATAGCGATAAGATCTATACTTACTTACTTACTTACTTGACATATTATATAATATATAAGAGAGATTCATTGCACTTGATTTATAAATAAATAATATATGCATTTCGAAATTATTGTCACATATTTAGCCAATAGTTTATACAATAATTTATACAGTTAACTTTTTTGTTTAAGAACAATATTGGAACTTTCATTGCAACCTAGAAAAAGTCGTTGTTTTTAGTGATTGGTCTATGTAGATATTGGTCAGTATAACTGAAAAAAGGAAGCATTCCATATGGTTCAAACTGGAAATTCCTTTTCGGTTGATGGGAAATTTTTGGAATGGAGAAAGACACATTATTTATACTGTAGCGCTCATATTTTAAATTTTCATGTTCTAATTAGTAAGAAGGATTGTAGAAGGGACTGGTCAGCTTTCCTTGGCCGAAGATTATTTGTTGATATTGTAGACTGGTTGTGCTCGTCAAAAACTAATGTATTCATAAACACCCTCCACGTGGCACCTCGCTTATTCTTTACTACTCCAACGGTCTTTCCTTTCGATTAACCTATACATTTCGCAACATGGCGTATCTATTGGATTCTCTAGACTATGGGGATATCATAATCTTACTCCAATCAAAAAAAAAACTATCATAATTCCATCCCACGTCCTTATTTGCCTTCTGAGCTTCAACTATGCTCTGGAGGTGAGAACAACAACATTCCTTACCTTCTTTTCTTTCTCTAACCCATTTTATTCCATCTTTTATTCCAGGAGACGAAGATAGCTCTGGAATCTACAAGTTAATGGCAAGTACCACTGACTTGAACTGCTTTAGAGTCCATTGAAAAATGGCTTATAAGATGAAGCACTGGTGAGGGGCAATGTGGTGGGGACTGAGGAACTCTAGTTTTCTCTTGGGAAACGTCCATTCCGCACTGGAGGATTCTCATTTTTAAATTCCTTAAAAGCGTCATCTGCACCATGGATACATCATAACCACTTCTTGAGAGAGAGAGAGAAACACATCAATTTTCTACCCCATCTCCCAATTTTCTACGGGTTATGGTCTTTTCGTCTTCAACCTTGGATTGAGATATTCCACATCAATTTTCTACCCCACCACCTTTCCTTTTCTGTCTCGTTTCTATTCCTGTTGTTTCATCTGTAGGCAAGATGGAGATCTCAAGAGGGAGAGGGCTGTTGTAAGAGTGTATTTGGAGACCACTACGGTCCCTTAAGGGCTAAGTGCATCCTACTTTTCTTGGGAAGCCGAGAGCTCTAGAATAGAATAGATACGCAGATATATACAGTAATTTAAATTTATATGTTACATAGTGTCAGTGGCGCTATACTATGGTAGTGATTATAAGTATAATATTTACATCACAGGACCATAAATAGTCATAATGAGAAGAACCTTTTTATGAATGTTTTTTCTATTCTGTCAATATTTCGCAATTGTTTACGAAACTGTTTCAACAATATTCTTTATCGAGTATACCGTATACATAAATATTTACTTCATTAATACATGCTCTAAAGTATATTTTATGTACTGTACCGTATATAACATATTTTTTTTTTTTTTAATTTAAGGTGCGTCAATATTTATGGCCATTGGTGCCCGGAGTCTTTTCAGTGCACTGCCGGCCTCCGGACAGTGTTTTCTCGTTACAGACAACACTGTCCATCATCGGACAGTGAACTGTAGAGGCTCCTAGAAAAAAAAAAATCTAAGAGCAGCATAGCTGGACTCGAACCCAAGTCCTCTGCGTGGGAGTCCAGTACGCTAACCACTTAGCTATGCCCTTCCCTGTATGTATAACATATAATATCAAGAAAAGTTAAGTATGTTGCAAAAATTTCTATTTTGGGAGAAACTTTTAATTGGAAGTAAAGAAATGCAGTAAGAGAAAGTCGTGTGACTGTTTCACAACAGATTTGGGGGGGGGGGCAGCAAAATTGGAGGTTTCTTATTTGGTTATGTAAACTGTACTTACTTTTGCAGGCCTTAATCTTAATAGTTGTGCATGAGAGGATCTAGGTTGTTAATAGTTCTCATCGCTGTTCGAAACACTGACTTTTAGTTTCTCTTCCTTGACTGTCCCTCCTCTTTTTTTAAAACGTTTACTAAAAAAAAAAAAAAAGGAACTCAAAGTGGAATAATATTGTGTGAATGAATCACTCCAGATTTTTTTCATTAATCTAAATGCTGAGGTCAAAATGAAAAGGACATATTGTGTATAATTTTATTTTAGTTTCTGATCGTAACTAGTGCGAGCTTAGTAAAGAAAAAAATAAAATAAAAAAACAAATGACGAGAAATGCGAAGCCGCTACTGTTGGTGGTAGTTCATGACAATAAAAAAAATAAATAAATAAATAAAAAAGCCTTCCGTTGAGAAAAGGTTAAAAAAAATAAAAAAAATTAAAAATGAAAAAAAGGAAGTATAAACATGGACGAGAAACATACATCGTACTTAAGTCAAGACAGTGAACACAAGAGAAGGGCTGGTGATGAAAGAGAAATTCTTATATGGGGAGTGGATCAAGGGAGAGGTTTGCCATCCGAGTTGTAGCATAGTAGTAGTGGGAGTTGTTCCATCTACTGTTTTGCCTCCTGCCAATTATCAACATTCCCGGCGATCCATGTGCACCGTTCAAAAACCTACATCACATTTTGATATCAACTTTTTCAAAGACCATTCTCTAATACAAAGACTTCCAAAGAGAGAGTGAGAGAGAGAGAGAGAGAGACAGAGAGAGAGAGAGAGACAGAGAGAGAGAGAGAAGAGACCATATTCGCACACACCCACAGTTGTTATTGCAAGCATATTCTTGACGACCCACACAACTTTCAGAATTGCTGTCAGTTAAATTAAAATTTACCAGGATGAGATCCAAAGCTCTGGAAGTCCCCATTCAATGTCAAGTATTTTTCTCATGAACCCTTCTTCGTATTTATCACATTCATTGGTTCACAGTCATTTATATATGGTCACCAATCTAACCAAAACTGTCTCAGACATATAATCTGTGCGTTTTTTTTTTTTCTCCGCTAGTTATAAAAGTGAGAGTTGTTCATAAAATCCTGGATTATTTTTCTGACTCTTGCTATTTGATATAGTTTCATTTTCTATTTCTATTTATTCAGAAAAAGAATAGGTTATTGTAAATTCAAATTTGGCTGAATTAAATTTTAAAAATTGGCCAACAATATATTATTTCAAAAATGAATGGAAAGTAAAACTGAAACACTCACACTACATTTTCTAACTAGAATTCTCACAATTTTTAACTGACAAATTCGGAATTTTTCACTAAAATCACAATTTAAACTTAGAATTTTGACTAAAAGTTTTTAGATCCTCTGAAATCAATTTCCCATAATTAATCAAACGAAAATAACATATGGAGCGAAGGTAGTATATCAAGTTTAGACTAAATCGTTTGGACAGATTTCCGTTAAAAATTAAAATCGAAAACCAGAAAATAGAAAATATTCAACAACGTTCACATCTGAAAGATTTTTGGCAGAAAAACTTCATGGTGAATCTTCTCTGTTCGTATCTAAATAGAATATCAAGTTTTCGCGGCTTTTCGGTTTTTGGAATTTGAATTATCCTCTCTCATTCTCTTTCTCTTTCACTCTTTTACCAATAAACATACACATGTATATATATATATATATAAAAGAGAAAGAGAGCGAGTAAAAGAGGGTGACTATTCGTATAAAACTTTTTCCTATTAGGAGATCAAAAAAAAAAGTATTCAAAGTGAAAACTCAATTTCATGGATTTGGGACGATCTTCCTCTGATAGGAGAAAGAGAAACTAAAATTTAAAAAACTGATGCTGCTTAGAACATGGTTTTTTTTTCAATTTGCACCGTTTAGGAGCGATTTTAAAAATTTTCATCGGGCAAAATCGCAAGAAGTATTATAGAAGTTTAATGGAAGTTAAAGCTGGCTTTGATCAACGGGTATATCTCTGTATTGATTAAGAAGAATAGTAGGGGATAGTGCAGATATGTCAGGGGTTAGGTCAAGATATTTTAGATATCTTCTCGACCCTTTTGATAGTAAAGGACACCTGATGTAAAGTAGCCGAACTAATCAAATATACAGGCGAAGAAGTGAAGAAAAATATTATAATCTGATTTGGGATGTCTGGAATTGTGAGAAGTTGGATTTCTTCCATAAAAAACATATCGAAGAAATGTTCTGGGTCTAACATAACTCTTTACTAACTAAAAAAATATTGATTTCCAACTGGCCCATAATTGTGTGGAGTGAAATGAATTGCTTCTTTACGTGAAGGAATGTGGTATTCTGATTAACCATTATGACTCTATCAAAAATGAAAGATATGTGAAAGTATAGGGTTCTGTCTCGGAGAAATTTTCTCTTACCTAGAAGGCTGGGGAGCCGCTACCTATCTCGCTATTTTATATAGCACTAGCTAACCCGACCAAACTTCGCTGTGGCTCAGTCTGATTTTTAGGCTTAAGCATGCGTGATTTTGATAATTTGTTTCGATGCTTTGGAATACCTTGTCTACTAATTCTTCTTTTGAATGTACAATGTTGCAGAAATTAGATGGGAAGGTGATTTTTCCCGTTTCCGGATTTATAGGAGCAGTAACGTTACCGAGTTCGAGTAATTGTCTTGAAAATATGGCAGCTGTTGGATCGTTTTGAAGTTGAACTCTCATGTTCGTTGTTAAATGAATTTTTTTTTTACTGTGCTCCAAAATGAAAAATCAGCTGATGTTGCGAGTATCACTGGAAGCGTTTGCCTGAAGTCACCGGCTAATAACACCAATGCTCCACCAAATGGAACCTGATTATTTCTCAAGTCTTTCAATGTATGGTCTAATCTTCCAATGATTTCTTATAAGCCATTGTACACTCATCCCATACAATGATTTTGCACGCCCAAAGAACCTTTCCCATTCCTGATGTTTTAGAAATGTTACGTGTTGGGTTTTCTGTGAAGTGCATGTTTAAGTCATGACAGTTTAAGAGCTGAATGCGCTGTTCTACCTCCTTCCATCAACGTAGCAGCAATACCTGAAGAAGCAAGTGCTAACGCAATATGGCCGTTTGAACGGATTTTAGCTCGTTTCCGTGGGAACTTCGGAATAGAGGTACTTATAAGTAGATGAGAAAGAGGTTCAGAGAGGAAGCCACTATCGCAACGCGTCTGAGTCTATCTATTTCTGCCAACCTCGCGAAGCGCTCGGAGAAGTTCCCGTTTCCGTGGGAACTTCGGAGTAAAAAGTATATAAAAACACTCTTGTATAGAAATGCAACGTTGTGTAAAAATTTCAAGTCAATCCATCGACTACTTTTCGAGTTTTGCGGCCACAAACATACGGATGGTGAATTTTTATATATATAGATTAGTAAAGGCTACCAGAGCGAAGGGATTTTTAGTGTTAGCGTCCCGTGTTTCATGCTCTCTTCCGAGGGCTTCTACAGCTCACTCCCCGGAGGCAGGCATAATACAGAGAAGCCCCGGCGAGACACAATAGATCTTACAGGTCAGTGCATTATATGCTCTAAAAAGAATAGCCCTTATAAAAAATCTGCTAGAGTCCTCCTACGTACTTGCCCGAATGGCACAATCTGTAATAAGTCAAGCATTTAGTATAAGAGTAAACATATAGCATAAGTTGATGATGTTGTTCTTATGGGGAAATCAAAATCAGCATTGACAGGAGCATTTCATGAGTTCGTAGCATAACATCGAACATTTTTGAATTTAGCCATCGAGGTAAATGTTGTGTAACTGAATGTTGTGTTTGGTTTGGAGCTGGAAAGCACCAGAGATATTTTCAGTAATAGCCTGCTTCTTTTTGTGGTGATCGACCGGTTTCGGGCGTTCGCCTATCATCAGGATGTTTTTGTCAAATCAGTGTGACAACATAGACAGCAAATTTAGTTGATATACTCTCTGTAGCAGGCTATCATGGAAAATATCTCTGATGCTCTGAAGCTAAATAATGTTTTTAGTATGAGGCAAAACTTTAGAAAGTAGAGATCATGTGCGCATCTTATAATTTCGAAAAGATAAGGCACTTTAAATGTTTAAGTACAGCTTTAATGAGAAAAAAAATCGAGTGCAGTATTGAAATTAAAAGCAGAAAATGTCAAGCTTCGGGAGTAAAACTAATGAATAAAAATGAAAGAATGTAAATGCACAATGAATTGATGGATGCTGTATATTGGAAGGAAACTGAAAAAAATTTGGAAATATCTTTCTATAAATAAAAATAGAAAACATTCAAAAGCATGAAATTTCATTTTATGTACAATTTGGAGATTTTCTTGGTTTCATACTTTTATCTGATTCCTTAAAAGCTGAAAAATGATTAGTATGTTGATCTAATTTTTCCTCAAATAATACTATAAAATAAATATAAAACACCAGATTAAAAAAAAATAAATAAATAAAAGTATAATTCTAAAGAAAGAAAAAAGAATATGAAGGATGTAATAATAATGATGTAATTAACTGAGCTAACTTACTTCTTTTTTTTCTATCATTAATTAAGAGCCTAATAAAATAAATACCGTCATATTAACAATCTGTAAACATATAATAATAAAACTTGTTAGTATAATAAAAAATAAATAAATTATATTATTAATTGTTACGCCACTAAATTTGCATAAATTATAATTTCAATGTACTGCCTATAGTGTCTTATATTTTCTGGTCATTATTATCAAACAGCTGTTTCATATATAACCACTTCATTTTGCACTATTTTGTTAGTTAAAGAATGTTGAACAAGTTCGAATTGTAATTAGTTATTTATACATAAACATACAAATCTAATCCAAAAGATATGTGGTTAAATTATTCCCCCACACTTTCCCAATATTAAATTTTCCCAAACTTAGAATTTTTATAACATTTAATTATACTTAATTTCATATAGAAAATCAAACAGAAATACTGTAACCGAAATTCAAGAGGAAAGCCAAATTTTTTAGGACAATTATTCTGAAACGTATTATCTTTGGAAAAAATAAATGCTAATAAAAGTAATAAAAGATCTATTTTTCAAGTGGGTTTCAAGTAGTTTAAAGGAAATTATTATAACAGTTTTCGTGGAAATGGATTCTGAAAACGGAAACTTCGCGTTCTATGGAAGACGCAACCAAAATAAGATATGAACATTTTGGAAAATTTGTTATTTACATAATAAATATACACATTTTGAACAAAAAATCTAAAAAAATCATCTTTCACCATTTTTTAAAACATATGGTTTCCGGTGATAATCTGATTCGATAATCTGATACTACCGGAAGTGAAAGGAAATAAAAATCTAATTTACAGGGCCGCCAACCTAGATAATAAACATAATAAGGTTTTTTTTCTTAAACATTAAAAAAAATCGATATGACAAATTTTATTATAGACTATTCTCGCAGTTTAAATTGTTAAAAGAGAGACCAGTCAGGGTATTAAAATGGTAATAATCCATGAACGGAAGCTTAGCAAGCAAATTGTACTAATAACTAGCAGGAGAGGTTAAATAATGGAGTAAAATAATAATAATAATAATAATAATTCTTGTAATTTAACGACAGCAATGCATTAACGAACAAAGAATGTTAACTGTCCTGAGTGAAATGTAGTTTTAACAAGCCTGGGAGAAATTCTCGTTATAGCTGCAAGAAGTCCAGTAGTCTCGTATGTATCAAAAGTTTCCCATCAATGAATGAGTGGAAAAAATTGTACATACACATACACACACACATATATATATATATATATAAATAAAAGAGAGAGAGAGAGAGTGCAATGCTATTGCAGTTATATACTGAGATGATAAAAGTGCACCATGCACTTTGTGGTGCACACAAGTTAGGGGATTCCGGTATGTCTGAGCATGCGACCTGTATCATACATAGCTAGCTGACCTTTCTGTTCAAACATTTCAACCGACAACAAGCATCTTTGATATGTAGCTATATCCAACTTTTACTGAATGGTTGTTAGAAAGAAATCTCCTTAAGATCTTTTAATGTTTATTAAAAACATAGAATGGTATTTGCCAACCTGCCTTTATAATTGAACATAGTTCTTTACATCACAACGCTAATCACTGCTTGATTTTTTTTTTTTTGATCAATTTGTAATTAAAAAAAAAAATTAATTCACAAATTATTTTGAAATGAATTAAATGATTTTTTTTTATAGATTTTAAATCAGACATAATATTGATTGATTGATTGATCGAAAATTGTTTGACAAGAAGTGATATTCACTATCCGATCAATTTAAATTTGATTACTTAATTTAAATATTTAATTTATTATTTTGGGTATTTCAGAATTCTGTGAAAGGAAAAGTTGATCTTTTGATTATATTATTATCCCGTCATATCCTAAAAACTACCAAATATCAATTATTATTATATATCAGAGATAAATAAGTAAAGATAGGATAGAGGGACAAAAATCCATTGCTCCATTAGTTTTCGAGGTGTAACGAGCCCGAAGAGGCTCATTGCAATATGGGCGAAACGAAAGACTTCTAGCAAACCACGACGCGGTCTCAACTCGGAAACTTAAGTGTTTTTCAATTTAACGGGTTTTTGGGAGTTTTTTATTATTATTATTTATTTGCAGCCTGTGCCCCTATTGATAACAGGCTTTTAGTAAATCATTACAACAAGATTTTATACAATTAACATAATATTTACATATAATAAATTTTGGTAAATACTCAACATTTTATAATTAATTATAAATTGAATTTCATAATACAGTCACTTAGGTTCAATTATGAAATGGAATTTGAAAACAAGATAGAAGTACAAGAATTTTAAATAAATTTTAGTATTTACATGGTCAGATACAACAAAGTACTGCTTTTTTTAATATTAAGTCATAATTTGTTCGTTCACAGTAAGTCTAAGTTCAAAGAATTGATAAAATTAATAAATTGATTAGTAAAGTCAGTGAGCAACTCGCGTTCAGTAAGTGGCCAACCTCTTCCTTGCATTACCACGAAGCGAATTAACTTCGATCGTGGCTGGTCAAAAATTGGACACTCAAACAGTATATGATGCCAAGATTGTAGAACCTGAAACTCGCAAAGACAATTAGGACTTTCAGAAATGTGAAATCGGGTAGGTAAAGCTTGTTTTTACCACGACCTGTTCTATACTATCGTCATCTTGTAAGAATGAAACAATTTCATTTTTAGTCTTGACTGTACGCTAGGGAAAAACATTTTAGTTGTTTCTCCTTGCGGCATTAGCCACCACTCTTGTGCCCAATTACTGAAGCTGACGAGCCTTGCTTGGCTTTTTACGTAACTCAATGGAACTTTCATAAAACATACTGGCAGCTCGGTGTCCAATGCAGCTTCTTTTGCAAGATGATCGGCAATTTCATTGCCGGCGTTGCCTCTATGTGCTTTCACCCAGTTTAAACTAATATTCCATTGAGACTCATTTCTCAAGCTATTCAGCAACATTCGTATGTCTTCAGCGGTGGATGGAGGTGGGTGCTTTCTTCCAAAAAAAAAAATCGTTTTATTATGTTTAGCTTCTCTAATTGAAAGAACAAAAGAAGCCAAATTAACATTTTTAGTAAAAATTATATGTTTGAGGAAATTAATCAATTATAACAAAGTAAAAATTGTCGTGTGAGTGTTTCACACCAGATTTTTTTTTTTTTAAACGACTGTGACACAACAAGTTGTTATGGTTTCTTTGTAATTACTTTCCTACGATTACGGCCAACCGAAGATTATCAAAAATATATAGGGTGACCCATTTAAACGGGCTACTTTTGAAATAACTCTTAAACGAAGAAAGATATCAAAAAAAGTGAACATAACGTTTGTTAAAGTATTTGCGCTCTAGTTTATGATGGTGTTAATGTTATTTGATTTTATTGCCGCCTTACACCTAAAATCGGCGATTGAAAGTTGCGATTTCCTTTTGACCCCCACTTTTTACTACTGTATTGAAAACTACTAAAAAAAATGAAGTAAAATGTCGTTAATTTCACTTCAATATTTCAAACCGTTGCCAAGATATTCAATCATAATGATAAATTTTCATCTTTTTTTTTTATATTTCTTTGTTTCATCTGGAAAGCCACCTTACCGGTCCTTGAATGCCGATCCAGCGGCTACTTGAACATCTTATTCATTTTTCTCCTCGCCAGATCGCCAGATTTAACCTTTCTTGAATTTTTTTCTTTGTAGATATCTCAAAGAAAAAATTTATGTCTGGGAACTAACAACTCCAGAAGCACTTAGAGAAGACTTAATTCAAACCTGCTTAGCAATTCCGGCAGACATGATACGGTTAGCAACTTCAGCTGCTGGGCAGAGACTGCACTTGTGCCGTTTAAGCCGAAGAGGTCATTTTGAATAAATAGGAAATATTGTTTTGTTTTAATGATGTTTTACCTAATTTGTAAGTCCGTTTATGGTTCTAAAATAGGTTTTAAGTGTTGTCAGCATTTGAACTCTTCTTATTTATTAGAAATTAATAAGAAAATCCGCTTTTAATTTTAGTTTATGATACAAAGAAACAGGGAAATAACGACGAAAATTTAATCATTATGATTGAATATCTCGGCAACGGTTTGAAATATTGAAGTGAAATTAACGACATTTCTTTTTCATTTTTTAATAGTTTTCAATACTGTAGCAAAAAGTGGGGGTAAAAAATAAATCGCAATTTCAATCACCGTTTTCAAGTGTAAGGCGGCAATAAAATCAAATAACATTAACACCATCATAAACTAGAGCGCAATTACTTCAACAAACGTTATGTTCACTTTTTTGATATTTGCCTTCGTTTAAGAGTTATTTCAATGTACAGTTTGGTTTGTATGTCTGTGTGGGGAATCTCGCGTTTGCCTTTGCGTCTGTTAATCCAAATATATCTACAACTACTTCTCCAGATCTTATGTGTAATTAGTGATTGTGGAGTTTTAGAGAAATTTGTATTGTTAGGTTGGTATTTTGGCAAATAGATCAAGTTTCCCAAGAAGAAGTAGCCTACATTCCTTTTGCATGGATAGCAGCATCGTAAATCCGATGTAGGATTGGATGTTTTTCGTTCTAAATAGCCCACTATTCAGTTTTCAAATTCGATTAATTTTTCTGAATTATTTCTGTCCAATATTGGAGTAAGATTTGGCTTCTTAATCTGAAAATATAGTTAGAAACTCAGGTATTCATACTATCGGAACAATATTTAATAGATAAATCCAGATATTGGCGTGCAGGTGATTTAGATATCATTGGAAAGTCATTGGCTAGAGTAGCAGTAGAAGCTCTCATGACTCCTGATAATTCAAACAAAAAGATGAGATTTGATGACGAATGAAGAAAAACCAAGGGGTTACGGAGGAAAATGAAAGAAATGCGGTATCACAGATAAATATTAGCCGATTGGAATTTGCGATGGTTGAAGACTTCATTCACCCAAATAAATGTGATAAGCTGCATGTGTCACAATAACTTAGATCACTAAAAAGGTCGTTGGATAAGACGCTTATACGTCCTCAGTATCCGTTTATGTAGCTCTCTGCAAGAGGAATGAGAAAAATCTTGCAATTCTTTGAAAGGAAGATTTTACACGAGACATATGGACCGTTAAGACATACTATATGAGGAGGAGCCTGCTGTAATAAAACATGTTAAACTTGGTAAGCTTGAATGGACTGGGAGTCTGTTATGCATGATAGAATGACCAAGAGGCTCTTTCGGGAGAAACTATATAGAACTAGAAAGAAAGATGGGAGTCGTAAGTTGAGATGAACAGATGGGTTGCAGCAAGGCCAATAGCGCCATTCGAGATTAGATGATAGCGGGAAGTATTAGATATGACTGATAAAGACAGATTGAGGAGGCCAGGACTGACCAGTTGGTTGTGGCGCCAATGTAGAAGAAGAAGAAGCCACTGCAACACTATTGCTTTTAGCAACTAACGTGTATTAGCAGGGGCAAGTTCAATGATATTTTATACGCTAAGTTTATATTGTATTCAATAATTACATTTTTGTAACCTGCTCAAATACAAAAATAACATCATTTGTTTTTTATTATGATAAACAAAAGTAGACAAAACTTGTAAGACAAATTATACAAATAGTTTGGATTTTTTTAAAAATTAACAAATAAATAAAAAGGAAAAAAAAAATATGAAAAATAAGGTGGGTACAGGTAAAATGGGGCACATGTAACTATTAGTAACAGGAAGGTAGGAGGAGGAGGAGGAGGTATATTTAGTGAACAATTTTGGTTAGAGGGGATCCGCCGCCGTTGATGGTGCGCGCGAGAGAGGCCGGCCGTGTGTGCATGGCAAGCTGGGTGGTCCGGACACCTCCAGGCCAATTATCTCGGTCAATCGTAAATTAATATAGGGGTACAACTCTTAAAGAAGGAGATAGGGGGCTCCAATAAATCTATATACATATATATCTATATGTGTGTGTGTGTGTGTGTATTTGTGTGCATGCAGCAAAGATATATATATATATATATATATAATATATATATATATATATATACATAGATATATATTTAAAGCTGCAGCAGAGCGCGCAGCCACACAATGTTCAGTATATAAAACAATTTGATTTATCTACGTATTCCCTTTATGACTTCATCACCGCACCCCATACTCTCACTATACAATGAACAACTATACAAAACACATACACACACATACACACAAATACAAATTCAGACTCGTATACATCTCAATAGACAACAATATATATATATATAAAATAACATAATTTAGTATTAGTGTTTTTTTAAACATCCTCTGTTCATCCCTTTTAATGATTACACTTCTCTCTTTCTTCAGCTGCTTTTCTTCGATCTTCTTGTCTTCCAAACTTGTTTCAGAAATTATGGATATTGTTTTATATATAGTCGTAAAAATATAAAACAAAAGACACGAAAAGGGAGAAATTTGAATTCTGAATATCTGTAAAGTTAACACTTTTTCGATGACAAAGTGTGAATAGGAAGTGAGATTTTTTGTTTTAGTCACTATTGCTATCAATCGATATAATAAGCAAGAAAGATTCCGCTGGTTTCGACACTTGTAAAGAGTAATGGAGGAGAAAATGATTTCATAAAGAATAATGTTGGAATGAAGAAAAAACAAACAGCATGAAAAAAAGTTTGATAGAAAAAGAGAAAACAAAATAAGAGAAAGTAAAATATAGGGAGTATATTCGTATTACAATTTCCTTTAATAAATTACAATCTTTATTTCGGCTGCTTATAAAAAAAAGTATTAGGGTTTATACTTGTATTAAGTGGGCAAACTTGTGTGGAGGCCCTTCTGTCAAAAACCACAACAAAGCTTGTGTACTTAAAATATAAACAACTGCAGACATCCCCACAAAAAAACCTTTTTTTTTTTTTGTTTATTTAGAAATTTACAAATTGTATTACATATATACAATGAGTAAATAGGATGTTGAATAACTGTAGGCTGTGAGAAGGCAGGAGGAGAGAAACTACCCAGTAGCACTCTCTACGGGATACCAGTAGCACTGATAAGTTCCGAAGGAAATCTCTAGGGTACTGGCGATTCAAACGGCGAGGTGGATTGTCAGGGATGGTAGTGGAGGCTAGAGATTGTACAAAGGGATTAGAGCAAAAGGCGAGAGTAGTATGCAGTCTATGATATTTTGTCTTGGCAAGTTGTTGTACGAAAGGGATGTTGAGGTCATTATGAAGCATAAGGTTTGAGACGTAGAAAGGAGCATCAACTATCTGTCGATGTAGCTTAGATTGGAATGTTTGAATGGTACGTAAGTTTGTAGGTTTAGCTGAACCCCACAATTCAAGTCCGTAAGTCCAAATTGGTTTGATTACAGAAATATATATCAGTCTTTTGAGTTCTGTAGGTAATTTGGATCGTCTTCCGATAAGTCTGTAAAGAAGTTTGGCCCTTTTAGTCAGTGCTTGTCTTTTAAGTCTTGTGTGCGGGTTCCACGTGAGTCTTTTGTCAATGAAGCGTCCAAGGTAGCGTACCAGATCGGTTACAGGGAGAGGATTGTGATTGAAGAAGACTGGAGGACAGTAAAAAAAAAAAAACCTAAAATAATTTTTTCGGATCGTTTTTTATTTTTAATACTTTGTTTTTAGTATAATTGAAATTTCAACGACTCTATGGTATCTCTTAAATATTGTAACCAAAATGTTAAAAACTTGAAAAACATAATACGTAAAATTATTCGAAACGTTGGTAAAAGAATTCATCTTGTTTTACATATTTATGGCCGAACCCCAAAAACATTTAAGAATATTTACTCAACACAGCTGGCAAACAGTCACACATTATTAGTATAATTATCTATGTCAGTTTATAAATTGATTAAGTATAATTTGGTTATCCAGACGACAAAAACCCAACCTATGCCATAAAAGACGGCAACTTTTATTGCTGGGGGAGTGACATACCGCCATTTAATTCCGGCCTACGCTATCTAGGGTTGGCTACCAACTATGGCTTCCCATTTTTTTCTGACGATGCTCTCATGGTAATCAAATCCTGAATCCTCTCACAAAATATGTGAGGACACAAAAACATTAACCAAATATGTGTACAAAAATTATGAATGGTTGGAATATTTGATTAGCTAATGTGATAGTAACAACAAATGAGAGGGTTAATTTAATTACATTGTCATCCTATAGGACTATGCAATAAATCTGAGATTTAAATAATTTATCTAATAATAAAAAAAAAAATTTATTGCAGAAAATTTGGTTTTTAGGGTGGCTAAAAATAGATTATTCAGAATTAAGAATTAAATAGACATTAAAAAAATAGTACAAACCGATGGCATATAAATATCAAACCCAATTGTAAAACATTTTTACGTGAAACGTAAATTTATTATAGTTCAATTCAAGATTCATTAACTAAACTAAAGTGTGGAATAGCTTTAGAAAGAGAAGTATATAGTTTATAGTAATATATTTTTGTCAAAATAGATGTAAATAAATCACAAGATAGTGTAACTATTTTTATTTTAAATAGTTGACGATATATATTTAGAAAATACAAAAACAAAATTAAACTAGAGTTTTTGTTTAAGAAAAAAAAAGAGGGGGTAAGTAGAAGTAGAAGAAGAGATTTAGACGAACAGACAACAACGGTCGATTGACTTGAAATGTGATTGTATATAATTAAATCTGACAAATTCAGAGTTCTTACTTGTGTGTGTGTGTGCATGTGAATTATACATAAGAACTTCTTAATTTTATGTCTTTAGTGTCATAAAAAAAAAAAAAAGAAAATAGAAAACGACTAGCTAATAAAATTCCACTAAACAATATATATTTTATGTATATATAATAGTTTTTAAATGGTTGGGTGTTGAAACTGTCTAATTGCTTTAATAAAATTTAGATCCTTGTTGATAAGAAAACTTAGATATATATATATATTTTTTTTTTATTTTATTTAATTTATTATTTTTGTAGCCATTTTAAAAACAAATGTTTAGTTTCTTCATTTAATTATTCAATTTAAGACATCAAGCTATATCTTTTTAATGAATGGCATAATAAAAAAGCTGTTATAATAAAAACATCAGACAATAATTGAAGCAAAAAAAAAAATAATAAAATAAAATAAAAGGAAAGAGGAATCAAAACGGCTTTTGTATAGGCTCATCAAAAGTTTATTGTAAATTGATGAAAGCAATAAATAATTAATTATTTGATTAAAAATTTTATTATTATTACTTTTCAAAGTAAAAAAAATATTACTATTAAAATTAATTTGTCAACAACAAAATAAATCTGATGTAAATACACTCACATTACTTTCTCTTCCAAATTATTTGGGTTATTTATCCAGTAATGAATTTCAATAATGGGAAATATGCATCCGACAGACAATATCGCATTTTCGATCGAACGATTTTCATTAAATCCAAATTTTGGTAACCATTAGATTGTTATTAATTTAATTATGTCGATAATAGAATCAAGTAAAAATTGAAGTGACACTGTCGATTAAGGCATAACATCACTTCTTACTCCCCCTTCCATCTAAATGTTTCTAGAAAAAAAAAAATTCAAATAAAAATTGTAGCTCTTTATATGCGTAGTAGACTTAACAAAGTTTGAAGGAAAATCGCAAAAAACTTTAAAAAGCTACTGATCCGACCGCTACTTTCAGATTAGTTGCGGCTCTGCTACCTCTGACTACTCGTTGGCCGGCGCCGGAGTTCCTCAGGGTAGTATACTTGGTCCGCTTCTGTATACTGTATTCACTTCAGATCTACCAACCTATACAAACACTCTTCTTTGCACTTACGCTGATGACACCGCCATCGTTGCATCAAGCTCTGATCCCATCAATGCCTCCACTCTCTTACAGACTCATTTAAATAAAATAGAATCTTGGGCCAAAAAATGGCGGATTTAACTCAACCCACAAAAAGGTCAACAAATCACCTTTACTCTGCGTCGTTCCTCCTGTCCTTCAGTAACCTTCAACTCAATTCCACTCTCTCCTGCAAACTTAGTTCGCTACCTTGGGATGTACATACGAAACTAAAAAAAACTGGAACTTAACAAACGGAATAAGTTACTACTCAGACTAATACGAAGACGATCGAAACTATCTCTTGAACACAAACGACTAATATACAACTGTATACGCAAACCGATGTGGACTTACGGACTTGAACTGTGGGGTTCAACCAAACGCTCAAATTCCCAGAAAATTTAGTCTTTTCAATCAAAAATACTCCGTCAGATAACAGATGCTCCATTCTATGTCTCTAATTCCACCCTCCACAGTGATCTCAAAATCCTATATGTATCTGAAGCTGTCAAAACTAAATATAAAATATTCTATGACTCTCTTGCCCTCAACTCTAATCCTCTTGTTCAAAATCTCGCCTCCACAACTATACCAGATAATCCACCCCGTCGACTGAGCCGCTGTTGGCCCCGTGATCACCTCCAGCAATAGGAAGTAAGTCCTGCGAGAGTGTTACCGCTGGGTAGCTTCTCTCCTCCAGCTAATCACGTCATTTATCATCACATCTCATCATCCTATTCACTTATTATATTTATTTATATAGTTTGTGAATTCTAAATAAAATAAAATAAAAAAAAAAGCTAATCAGTAAAGTGGTATTTCCGGTTGACCGGATTTTGACCAAAAACCTCATTTTAGTGTCGCCTGGTAGCATCTAAACGAATATCCAGTTTTAGCTTTCTACGATTCCGTTTTTTTGAAAAACTACTTTTTCGTTAGACACGTTATCTTCGGTGAAAAGTAAATTTCGAAAATTTGACACATTTAACAGGTACTTACGGTTACAATATTATGAGGAGAAAAGATTAGCTAGTAAAATTCCACTAGTCCTGGCGGTGGATTGACAATCCTAGAGGCTTGATTGGGAGTTTTGGAGGGGAGGCCAAAATCCATCTTGAACTGGTAGAGCCGAAGAAGAAGTCCTGGTGATGGGATCTGCATCATCATTGACCGGTTTCGGGTGTTCATTTTCTTCTTCTTTTTTTTAAGATTTTCTCGGCCCCTTCACATTTCTATAATTCAAGGCAATAAGAAAAATTATGTTTACATATCCTGGGATTTTGAAAAATCTATTTCCATAAAAAAATCAATTTTGACACAACCAACTCAATTACACAAAGAAAATAATAAACTTGTATTCAAATCTTGATTATAATAAGGATATCTTGTTCACTAATTAATGTAAAAATGCGATTATGAAGGCTGCGGGATAACCAAATTAAACAAGGAGGAGATGAAGGTTACAAATTATTAATTATCTTATTTTTTTCTCTTTCCTTAGTTCTTTTTCTTTTTTTTTTTCTTTTCTTTAAAGACTATGTATATTATAAGTGAAATAAAAGAATAATAATTATAATAACTATAGCTTTGAAAATGCATCAGGTCAATCAAGTAATAATATACACGCACACCAAACTCACATGATAATGTAAAGCTGTGTGTGGTTTACAGAGGAGCTCGGGAAGTGTCAGGTAGTACTCCTCCATCTCTAGACCATTTGGAAGATGGTTTACCTTGTAACAGCCAGCAGCCCAAGTTGAATATCTTCTCCCGCTCACCTGTAGACCTCCTCATCCATTCACTCTCTCTCTCATTTTGTGACTGAACGTTTCTTAAAAACAACTCATCTCTTACTCTTATTCTCTGATACTCTCTTCAACGCGCCGCCCATGTTATAATTACTTAATTACCTGCCGCTCTCTCATTATTCACAACTGATTGAAATAGGATATTACTCTAAAGGTGGGCGGTGCGGTTGTAAATCATTATAGAACCTTCAGGCATAATACCGCTCTTCAATCAAATATTGAGTTCACACGTTTCTAATACTAATATGTATTACTAGAACTACTACTATTACTATTACTACACTATTTATATAACATAATATACGTTTGTGTGTATGTATGTGTGAATATATTTAAAGAACCTAGTCCCAGGTAGATTTGTTGTGTAAATGACACACACACACTTATATATATATATTTAAAGCTTCCAAATAAAAAACATAATTTTCAAGCTCTCACTTATTTAAACTTTTTTTTTAATTGTTTTTTTCTTTTAACTGGAAATCTGAAAATTATAATATTGATGAAACCTGAGAATTTTGCAATCCTTTTAAGTGTCGATCCATTTTCCTACGAGTGCTAACAAAATCATCTTTTTTTTAAAAAAATGGGAAAAAGCACCTAGCTTAAAATACCTAGATGACTTTCTCAAGACCACTTCACAACTTCTAATGACGTTTTTCAATGTCTGAAAAAGTTAATAGTCCAAAATATAATAGCTCTTGAATTGACCACATATTTTATTTAAGACAGATTCTGGAAAAATGTGTGACGAAACAAAATTGTATTAATCTCACGTTTATCGACAATGTTTCTCGCTCAAAGTTCTAGAAACCTTTAAGAAGATGTACAGAAGAAACTTTGCCTAGTGAAAAGGAGAATGTAAATTGTCAAGAGGATTATTTGTGTTTTGTTTTTTTAATTTATGGCGCATTAACATTAATGGTCATTGGCGCCTGGAGGCGGCCTCCGGGCAGTGTTCTCTCGGTACAAACAACAGTGTACATCATCGGAACAGTGAGCTGTAGGGACTCATAAGAAAAAAAAATCTAAGGGCAGCACAGTTGGGCTCGAACCCGGGTCCTCCGTGTGAGGATTATTATTTACTTATTATTATTATTATTCGTCTGTGGAGAGAGCCAAACCCTAGACTATCCAAAGCCCCAAAAAGCCCACGTAACTACCCCCAAAGAAAAACAACATCAAACCGGGTCTAGAACAAAAATCCAGACCCGACTCTACTCATCTAAAATTCAACGCCGACCGAACATATCGGAGCATAATCTTAAACGGAAATAGCCCAAGCACTTCCACAGACAACCTGTTCTGATCATCAATATCCTGAACCTCGCATCCACACATCCTAAACAATCTGTTATAAGATGGGTGGGTGATTCATCCTCTGTCTCACAGCTCTACAAAAATAGTCGCATGAGCTCCATAACGTAGAGGTGCCTCCTTAAACCATACTGCCCAATAAGGGATCCAACCAAGATGCATGAAAGACGATCCGTTAAAGACACAGCAGAATCGCACGAATTGGATTGATCAGAAATACCAATTTATTTTTTTAATTTATTCAAAAAATTCAATATATGGCCCAAAATTGAAATTGCTGTTACAAAATTCAATCATTTATTACAATAATAAAGAATGTTAATTATGCTATAAAATTTCCAAGCTTGAAGCCAATTTTAACAACTTTAAAATGAGACATGTACAGCAATAGTAAAAGATACTTGTCTGGGTTGTTTTATTCCAGATTTTTATTTTTTCCATTTTTATTGAAGATGGTAAACAAAGAGGCGGATTTGGAAATAAAAATAAATAATCATAAATAGAAAACTAGAGTACCTTTTAGTTGAGTGGTTAGTGATTTTACAACTGGAATACGAAGGCAAGTCCCATACAATAGAAATAGAACCACTATTATAGTAATAATGGCAGGAGAGGACAAGCAAGCATGCCTGGGTGGTAAAGAGATAGGGGGGGCATTTTCTGGAAGATAAATTAATGTTTTAAAGTCTTTCATTAATTAGTTTACAGATTATTAACTGTAAATCAAAATGTAGAACAATTATTATTATATTTTCTTTTACATAGCGAGTGTAATATGTTGGCCATACTCCATCACTAATAAATATCATCTATCCTGTGAGATCTTCTTATTATAAAAGTTCTACGAGAACTTCTTTCCAGCTGTTTACCTTTTCCAGTTCTCTTTGCAGTCTCCATCGTACATTCATTCCTAGTTTATACTCCCACATTATTAATAACTTGGGTCTTCTATATAAGAACTGTGTCTGTCTGCTGTCTGTACATATTTCGTGTTTTATTGGTGAAGAAGGTATGCATGCGTCCAGCGTTCTTATATTAAGATATATCATAATTGATAGAGTTAGTGAGTTTTATAAGTTGGATAAATGGATAAAAATAAAAAAAGGTTAAGGTTAAAATAACATGAACATAAATACGTTCATATGTTTATATATGAACAGATATATATATGTAACATATAGTTGGCGGCGAAACATACAGCTGTTTATTCTTTATTTTTCAATTATCCTGTGTTTATGTTTGTTATATATGAATAGAAATTTCTAAACTTGTTCTATTACTTTTCTTATTTTATATGTGTGCCATTTTTATTTCTTATTTTCTATTGTTCTTAACATCAAAAAACACCATTTAGTTGGGTGAATCCAATTAAAAAAAAGTCAATCAAATACAGCCAAACAATTTTCAAAAATTGTACCATTTTTTTCAATTTCTTCTTTTATCATTTCTGACAACTTACACCTATGAGTTCAATTGACACATCTTGAAAATTGACTTTAATAAGGCTATTATGTTATGTTCGGTTTACCTTGCTTCGAACTATGGGCTTCAACCAAGCCAACCTCCATCGTACCCAATCCTTACAATCCAAAATCCTGCGAACTATAACTAACGCTCCTTTTTATGTCTCCAATCGAACAATCAATCCAAAACGACCTTAATATCCCTTTCCTACCACAAGTAATCAAACTCAGATATAAAAAAATTTACAGCACCTATCTTCACGGCCTAAACTTCTAGCCCTCGCCTTTCTTCCCGTACCCTACCAGATAACCCTCCTAGACGGCTTAAATACCAGCGGCCTCGAGACATTCTTTCTACTGCCAGTGAGTGAATTTTTGATTAGGAGTGCTACCACTGGGTAGTTTCTCCACTCGGATTGTATTTTATTTTATTTTTGTCTCTTTATACATATTTACTTATGGCACAATAGTGCTGGAGTAAATTGGTTAAAATATATATAAAAGAAAAAAAGTTTTCCTTTGGTGATGCAATTCCCAGCACTGGCTCGAATGTGTCAAAAGGATGAGGTAGTTACTATAAAGCCATACTACTGCATTCCTTCTGTGGCTCCCTTCAGGAATGTGGACTTGGAGGCTGAAGAAATTATGTATAATCATTGGAGTACCAGTCGGTAAAAAATATAGCTGTGTTAGCACACACACAGTATATCAAGATTTGTTGATGATGATGATGACGGGCAAATGCACGAATCTGGTTGAAGATCACAAAATAAAGCCGGCTATCACTAAAACATATATTTATGTTACATATCTGCGCTTTAAAAAATAAACTTCCCTTTTTGCAGACTTTACTAAACTGCCTGCCACATTGCGTCAAATTGTGCAGCTCTTCCAAACTTACCCTGTATCATTTCTGATCCCTTGTCTTCTTCTCCCTGTATTTTCCCGTTGGCATCAGGCCATCCTTTGATCTCTGTGGACCCTGCCATTGCTCTTAGTACCTACTTGATCAGTATCCGTCCTCAGAACCGGTATTCCGCTAATTCCTCCTTTACCAAATATACCTTGTCACACCACCCTATTTCTTTAATTTTGCCTTGGTTCAACTACAATGAAAGGAGTGGCTAAAGGATTGGGCGCAGACTATTCTTTAGACATTCGTTTTCTTTTAGACATTCCATTCAACCCATAAGGTCGATTTTTGTCAACGATTTTTTTTTTTTTGTTTACGTTCAGAATATCTCAAACAATATATTCGGCGAAAACCGAATTTTGGAAATTTTATACGATTGCAATAATTCTTTTTAACGCATTAAGAAAAAGTAAAAAAGGCATAGCGGCATTAACACCATTGATAGCATTATAGCCCAGAAGAGAAGGTCCCATTTTTTGTTGTATTTGTTTTTGGTAAGGAAGTGGGTGAGAATATTTCGGTTTCCACCGCCTTGTTTCTGGTTTGAAAGATCAGATCCCGCTAATATATGAGCTCTTCAATTTTACCTAGGCTGCTCGGTCAACATTGTTGTCGAAAGCGGGCTCCATTTAGTATAATAACTTAATCAATACGATTTCTTACGGAAGAAAATATGTTTTTTTATTTTATTTTTCAGTTTTACTTTATTTTACTTTTTAAAATGCTATTAATTTATTTAACAGCTTAATTATGATTCCCTTAATAACCATAATTTGGGCACTAATTATGTTAACAGTCTAAAGTGCTAGACAAAATAATAAATAAACATCTAGATAAAAGTGTCAAAAAAAAAAAAAAACAACTAAGAAAGGAAAGTAGTAAAAAGAAGAATGAACCAACAAAAAGCCGGCGCGCTATATGGGGATACCTACTGCTGAGGTGACGACAGTCCAGGTGAATTTAGTGTCATGTCTAAGTGCCACCGTATAAGTGCCACACACACACCACACAACTTGGGTTGCTGGTTTGGTTACAACCTACATGTCCTTCTTTTATGGACCATGTGCAAGTTTTAGTCCACCAATATGATGATGATGATGATGATGATGTTACGATGTGGAGGGGAGAGAAATGATAAAGTAGAGTGTGGTGTAACAGCAGGATTCGGCAGCATATCATCGGCTCAATCTATGTATTAATAATATATACGTAGAGGCTTTATATATATAGTGTGTTTGTATGCGTTTAAAGTAAGCGCAAAAGCACAAGGTGAGGTCTCATGTTTACAAGTATTTGACCCTGTAGGGGTCCACAACTACACGGCAGGGGTCTCCAACATTACACTCCTCTCCTCTTTCTTCGTCCTCCTTTACTTCTTCTTCTACACAACAATCTTCTGAAAGACTCCAAGTGGTTGGTACACTAGAAGGAGTTTATTAGAAGCCCCTTACTGATTGAGATATTCTTCGGGACAAACCTCCCAGAGGAAAGACTCTTTCGGTTCTCCCTTACTCATTCTATATACTTATCTATTTTGCTCTCTCTACTTTGTATCAATTATCGGTACAACTTTTAGTTCCACTCAATTATATGGGTTGTTAAAAATATCGTGTTATATAATTCCTTTCTTCTTTTTTTTCTGTTTATATTTTTATTATCTGAACTTGGTTTATTTTTATTTTTTAGCTTCATTCAATTTAAAACAACTAATTTAGGCTTGTGTTTATTTTAGCTAGTTTATTATAATAGCTTAAATATTGTTTAGTTTTAAATTTTCAATTTTTTCTTCTTTTTTTTTTTAAATTTAAGGCGCGTCAACATCTATGGTCATTGGCGCCTGGACAGTGTTCTCTCGTTACAGACAAACAGACAAATTGTCCAGCACCGGACAGTGAGCTGTAGACGCTCTTAGGAAGAAAAAATCTAAAGGTAGCACAGCTGGACTCGAACCCGGTTCCTCCGCGTGGGAGTCCAGTACGCTAACCACTAAGCTATTCCCTTCCCTTTTAAATGTTTTATTTAAATTTTAACAATTTTAAATTATTATTATTATTATGTCTTCAAATAAAATTTACTAGCCCTTTGGTTATTTTTTTTTCTTGCTCATATTTTTTGACTATGAAAAAAATCACACCTTCCCACACTTGTATTCTTCTCATAGTTTGGATGAGAAATTTTCTCACGAGTCGGAAGGTGACTAATGTTCCAAAATTTTTAGTTTTCTATTTAAATCGTTAATTGAATTTTGCATTATATTATACTCATTTGTAATAATTATAAGATTAATCATTTACATGTAAATATGGTTCAATTCAACTCATCTCTATTGATGAGAGCCGAAACAGCTCTGTATTTAGTAGCGCCCTCTGTGCTTCATATTATATTCAATAAGAACCGCAACACTCATAAATCAAGAAAATGATTCTAGCAATTATGTAATTGAGCAAAATTGTTTACAAAATACGTAAGAATAGATTATCTTCTGTTTTCTGAAAGAAGTAGCTAAGGACGTACAACAAACGGTTCTTATATTTTTAATACTCTTTATCCATTATATATATTCTTTAAATTATAATCCTAAGAAATGATTTATTTTATAAATACTTTTCCCCGTCTGCAAAATGATGAGAATGTAGCAACAAATCGATGTTTATCATATAGTGGATAAGGCGGCAATGAACTGAACTGAACTGAGTGGCATAAATGACATGAATTTTCAAGTTCATGCATTAAGCTTCAAACAGAAATTAGTTCTGTTGTAATCAAACTGATTGTTTTTCAGGTACTTGTATTTCGTAATATTTTGTCATTGTTATCACTGTTAAGGATTAAAAACTATTTATGAAACATGTTTAAATAGAACTGGATTGCCAGTTACAAAAACTTTAACCTCCAACTAGTTCTATAAAATCTTAAAATGTACTAATAATAATTATAATTATATTTCAAGGGAAAATTGTATAAAAACCCTAAGCGGAATGTCTGTATCTCTAAATAAAGGCATCTTCACCCTCCTGTGACTGTGCCCAGTGTCCATATTATAGTTCCTGATGTTTCTGCAAAAAAGTTATTATTTAGGCTTGTCAGCGAAAAGAATTTTTTTGTAAGGTGGTGGCTTCGTTTCTCCACTAGGTCAACATTGCATTTATTATGTAGCACGGATTCGGTGAATCTGTGAATACCCGCAAAAACTTATTCTGGATTATTTGAAGGCTAGCAATGTTTGACTTCCAGTCAAGCTCCAGGCTGGGGATGCTTACAGAAGTATGGGACCTACCACCACCTTACCTATCCACTGTTGATGAAAATTCTTTTATTGCTTGATTCACTATCTACTCTGTATTCTTTAAATTTATAATTCACACATAAAACTGTGGTAATTCTTGGTGGTTTTATTTATAATTAATGAATAAATAGCCTCACCTATTGTTTGCCATAATCCTTATTATATTTATATATACTTGTTCTAACTCTCTCTATTGGTATTTAAGCTGGCAGTAAACAAAAAATTTTGTACTGGAAATTCTCTCTGCTTATGGCAGAACTACCCAACCCAGTTTTAGTAATAGTTTCTAGCTATGGTTGTCGTAGTAAGTGGGCAGAGCTTTGTAGTGGAGTAAGAGTATTCAGGATCGTAGGCATCTTTCTTCCTTCATAAGTCGTCTGTATTCTTGATTAGGAGCATAATGCAAGATTGATATTATTCATATAATGGGGTTGCAAACCTCAATTGGTCTCCTGCAAATCAAACACACTTGCCATTTTTGAGTGGGCCAAACCACTTGTAGAAGTTTGCACGATTCTTACAACTTATTTCTTATTGTATTCAATAAAATTGAATTTATTTATTTATTTATTTATTTAGGGCTGTGCCCTAATGAATTATTAAGAAAACAAAATGACCCACTTTAACTAATTTTACCAATTATATATAAATTAATTAAACTGTCTACAGCATTTAAATACAATGCAATAAATAAATTATAAAAGTATAAAATATGTAACAGTATAGAAATTAGTAGGTAACTTATTCCTCGTTGCTTAAGAGCATTCGGAAATAAATTTTAGATAGTTTCACCTCTCAGAAACCAGAGAACGAATTATTGAACGATGTTCTTTCAAAATAAAAATGTATAGAAGACTTGTCATCTTTAAATAAACAATAGAAGTTACGTATAAGAAAATAGTGTTCAAATGCTGTTTTAAACTTGTGAAAGGGATGCCAACTTATGATAATAAAAATATCGATATTCTTAAATATATGTAGACATTCTTTCATTTACGTTCTTTGTAAATTATCGAAAAAAGATGAAAAAACAAACAAAACCAATGTTACAATTATCACAACTTTAAGCGACTGACTCATAACAAAAACATTGTAATAATATAATGTAACACGCTCAATGCCGAGAAGCGAGCGGCGAATCGAGCAGTCGTGGCCCACTAGTCTGCCGTTATTTTTGCAATCCCTTTAATTGTTACGTTAAAATCAGTGCAGGTAGCGGCGACATGTTCATTCTGAGCGCATAAATCACATTCATCCAGTAGCTGTCGCAGACTGCCTTATAGACGTGTGTATGCTATAATGGAGTGGTCCTAAGTAAAGAGTTTATTTTTTATTGAACAATAATATAAGAAATCGTTTTTGTGAAATCCTAAGAACCACAATATATATTAAATTAAAAAAAATTATAATCTGGCAGAAATTGGTTGACAAGCTGGAAACAGCAGAAAAAGAGTGCAAACGGAAAATTACAAGTTCCTGCCGTGAAGAGGAGAAGGTAAAAATAGAAAATTTTTTGTATTGCCCACTGATTTCTTGATTTTTTTTCAAGATATCCATCAATGTCGGTTCACCAAAGATCGTTACACTTCTTTCGCCAATGAAATTTGTCTGCCACCACTATTTTCTGTAGCATTGCGTAAATGAATCCGATTATAATGCACGCAACATTTGCATGAATCGTCTGATAGAAAAATGCAGCACTGGTTGAGTCAACCATACAAGGCGAGCATTCGCGCTTTCGTATTTATTAATGTAATATTCGTGTAATGCTCGTTACGACCATTACATTACAGATAAGTTAGACGCCGCCTTTAAATGATGCAAGATATAAAATATAACTACCACGTTAAAATAAGACTGAGTCATTTATTGTCCTTGACAGAGGTCGCTTTAAAAGTGTTGGATTTTTTTTTTTACTTGATATATTAATAGAATGAAAGATTGGGGTTTTTTCTTGTTTCATAATTGGCTATTAATGAAGGTTAATATGTTCCGTTTTCCTTTATCTTTTTTGTTATACTTTGTACTTTAGTATGCGTTATGATATAGAATTTCCATTTGCCTTTCAACTTATATAAAACATAAAATATATGTATTAGTTATTATTTCACTATTCAAAAGAATTAGGTATAATTTTTGGTTCATAATTTTTCTAACTGCCTAATGGTTGAATTTTAACAGTTCATAAAAACGAAGACATAATACAAAGATCGACTGATTTTTAGTATAAAAATATCAAAAATTCATTGCAGTGATTATTTCCATTTTTCCAAGAACCTGGGTCCTATATTATTTTTAAATGAATTTCTGATTTATTTTATTATGATATTATTAAGATTAGTCGCTCTCACCTTTTATATTTCCAAGAATGCTGATGACCAATCAACTTTTTTAGCTTCAATGACTCAGAATTAGTTCATTTATTTCTTGTTTTCTTTATTTGTTTGCTTATTTCAAGTTCGTAAACTACTAAATGATGTGTTACTAAATTATCCAGATTGGCCGAATCTTCTTTTTGACCTAATTATTCCGTTCAGATGGCTGCATGTTTTATTCCACATTTATTGTTATCTTTTAAAAATAAGAACAAGTCATTTTTTTGTTTGCTAAGCAATTGTTGGCATTCCTTTGTAACAGAATTATTGAAGACAACGTTGTTCTTCATCCTTAGGAAATGAGTTTCAGTTCATTTTTCCAAGTGTAAAATCTAGGATTCAATGAAATTAAAGCTTGTCAAATCTCGGGCTCTAAGAAAATCCTGGAATCTCATTTCTACTCGCCACCTTCTTTTCTATTATGATCACTTTATACAGTCGCTCAGCAAGGAATGAATAAGGCATCACATATATACGTTCACTGATCCATTTTAATTTCTCGATCCAATGTGACCATTTTTTAATGACAAAGCTGGTAGACCAAGGTGGCATTGTGCATGTCGAATATTTATTGCGTTCAGCAGATAGAGTCAAGCATTTTCCAATATTTCCAATATGGAAAAATGGATTATGGCCACTGGCTCTTCAATCTTCAATTCACTGCGACCTAAAAGATTTATTGTGGCTCCCATGGGTGTCAATGTTTGAACATAGAACATAGTCGAATGTACAGTATGTAAGTGTGAGCGAGTGTATGTGAGACATTAACCCAAATTTTTCCACCCATTAACTACTACTATTGGTGGTCCTATGTGTATTGTATTAATGTTGGGGGGGGTCTCACTAGCAGTTGCTCGTACTAATAGATTGGGATATTTGCAGGAAAGATTCCTAAAAGAAATGAGTAGTCCCCTTCCATGCGGGGTATATGACAGCAAGAGCAACAAGGTTATTCTGTCACACATTATTCAATGAGCTGTAAAGCAGACAAATTCTAGCCCATTACCTCCTACATACAATGGAACAATCGCTGCCAATTCACCACACAAAAGATGGATTCAATAGTTCCACCATAGTAAGGCGCCACAACAAGGAGCTTCTAAGCGCACATCAACTATACATTACACCTTCTGACACCCACACAATGTATTGGCGAAAAGGGCTTCAACTTTGACGAAAACCAATCTCACATCTGGAAGCTGTTTCTAGCGTTAAAAAATTGAATAAAAGCCGACAAACTGAGAGACTTAAAATCAATCACTTGATAAACGTTTGAAGAGAATCTATCGCCACATCACTTTTGACGAATAAACAAGTCTCAATCTTAAAAAGGTTCACCAAATGCTAGTCACACTAATTCACCATCCTTTAAGAGAATAAGCAAGAGTTCTAACCTAGCCATGTCATTCTTCGAGCAACTAACAATATCAACACTATAACCATTCTCTAAATTCATCACGCTACTAACAATTATCATTCATTGCTCGGTCACTCTACCTTCTGTAAACTCTTCTCTCTTTACACAGTAAATCTAAAAATATATAAATTGAAATGTGTGAAATACCAGTTCGTGTGTTATCATTTCACATTTATTTGATTATTCTCCTACCTTTTTGCCCACTATATATAGAAGTCTAGTGCAATGTACGAATGCAAATAGGAAGTGATTCCAAGTAGATCTATTAGATAGTCGGCTGGCCGAGAAATCTGCTCAATTATTTTCCACACCAAACCTAAACAGCAACAAAAAAAGTTGTAAGTGTAAGGAAGATAAGAATACTTTTTTATGGCAAATATATTTCTTTAATGAAGTCATATATGTTCGATTAACTTGGCTGTTTCAAATAATATAGGTATATATAATTTTTTTTTACTAATATTTATTTATTATTATTTTTTTTTTTATTAATATACTCTAAGAGATTTACTGTTGTCTACCTGGTCTGTTAATTTACTTCGCTCAATCTTATATCCCATTTTATGGTTTACACAGGGTGAATTGCTTTTTATCTTCCGCTTCTACTTCTTCCTTTAATAGCAATATATCTACTCGTTTAGTTCAGACGGCTCATTTATGTAGTATGCTTTTTTGTCTTTTTTTTTTCTCGTTTAGTCTTAAATACAAAAGTTGATCATGTACTAAAATAGATATTAAATGCTAGAAAAGTTTCTTTCAAAGAATACTGCTTCCATTGCAGCATTTAAAAACTGAAAACAAAAAAAAGGCTGATATTTTCTTTAAATTTTATAGACGAGAGGATAAAAAAGTAGGACTTTGAAATACTAAGTTATTATGAATTGCTTCAAATTTATCGAGCACAAGAATTTCAATAGCAGTATTCTTTTATTAAGAGAGCTGCTTTTTAAGAAAGAATAAATGAGTCCTTAGTTACAATAGTTATGTTGTGAATACCATTTCAAAATCTGATCTTTTAATCAAAATCAGATATTGTAAAATATCTTCTACAGGAAGTTTTCGCTTCCTTTTCTTCCAATCCACTTATGTTTTTAATTTCTGTCACTTGGAGTCCTTAGGAGACTAGAAGAACTTATTTCTCGTTAACCTTATGTCCTGAATAACCAAGCAACCGAACAGGAGGGAAACATGCTTTTCGAAATTCATTCAAAAATATCTTATTATAGCAATACAAAACTGGTCTTGAACTTAAAGAATAATGTTGATTAGATTGTACTAGCTGTTAAGAGTGGAGATCCATCGTCTTGACAAGAAGACGAATCTAGTATCAATTTTAGAATTCGTTTTATGTATTAAGTATTAAAGGAAAAAAATTATTGCGAGTAAATAAACGACCATTTCTATAAAAAATTTTTGTTTTTCTTTTATTTGGAATTCACAATCTACATAAAAAAATATAATGAGTGAATATGATGATGTGTGATGATGAATGTAGTAATTGGCTGAAGGAGAGAAGCTACCCAGCGATAACACTCTCACAGGAATTACTTCCTTATTGCTGGAGGTGATTACGGGGCCAACAGCGAGCCGCTGAGCCAGTCGACGGTGCGGATTATCTGTATAGTTGTGGAGGCGAGATTTTGAACAAGAGGATTAGAGTTGAGAGCAAGAGAGTCATAGAATTTTTTATATTTAGTTTTGACGGCTTCAGATACATACGGGATTTTGAGATCGTTGTGGAGGGTAGAGTTGAGCATAGTTGAGACATAGAAAGTTGAGACATAGAATGGAGCATCTGTTATCTGACGGAGAATTTTTAACTGAAAAGACTGAATTTTCTGGGAATTTGAGCGCTTGGTTGACCCCACAGTTCAAGTCCGTAAGTCCATATCGGTTTGAGTATGCAGTTGTATATTAGTCGTTTGTGCTCAAGAGGTAGTTTCGATCGTCTTCCTATTAGTCTGAGTAGTAACTCAGACTAATAGGAAGATAATAGTCTTTTGTCGATGTACATCCCAAGGTAGCGAACCAAGTTTGCAGGAGAGAGTGGGATTGAGTTGAAGGTTACTGAAGGACAGGAGGCACGACGCAGAGTAAAGGTGATTTGTTGACATTTTTGTGAGTTGAGTTTAATCCGCCATTTTTTGGCCCAAGATTCTATTTTATTTAAATGAGTCTGCAACAGAGTGGAGGCATTGATGGGATCAGAGCTGGTTGCAAGGATGGTGGTGTGATCAGCGTAAGTGCAAAGAAGAGTGTTTGTATAGGTTGGTAGATCTGAAGTGAATACAGTATACAGAAGCGAACCAAGTATACTACCCTGAGGAACTCCGGCGCCGGCCAGCGAGGTAGCAGATCGCAACTAATCTGAAAGTAGCGGTCGGATAGATAAGACTTGGTGAGTAAGTAATAGGTTGATGGTAGGCATTTCTTTAGCTTCCACAGTAATCCTGGATGCCACACCCTATCGAAGGCTTGAGCCATCTATAAATATTTAATTTTGTAATTTTTAAAATGTTCCTTATTAAAACGACTTCAATTTGTAGTAACGCAGTCATATGGCGATACTCATTCATGAGGAGAGTTGTTAAATAATATCGCCGCTGCTTTAACAGTGCCACAAACCCTTACAAGATTAATGTTTCCCCCATTTTTTTTTTGTTTACTTTCCCTTACTCCCAGCAAGAGGAAGTATTGCGAACATGTCAAATTTTCGAAATTGTGGTTTTACCGGAATTATATGTTTCGTGCCGTGGGTACGAAAAAAATATTTTTAACGCAGGGTGTATGTATATGTGTATGATTATAAACAAAATATCTCAAAAACGAAAAGTCGCAGGAAGCTCAAACTTGGAATTCCGTTTAGGTGCTATCACCGCATCTGACAGGAAGGTTTCGGTCAAAATCTATCTAGCGGAAATGCGACTTTAGTGAATGTTTTTATGTTTTTGTTTTCAGTTTTCTGCGATTTTTTCTATAAAAAAAAAATTGGCTTCAACGATTTTAAATTATTCTTCTTTAAACTTCATATACTATCTCACATCACATAAATCTACGTTTTCTTTTATTTCAAACATTTTCCCCGGGAAAATTGATTTTACTGGTAGGTTCTGGGAGAACAATAACAATTAAATTTTTCTCTTACGTACCGCTTCGGTATAATGGTTCTTCAGTTTTTTTTAGGTGGTTCTGAGAAATCTTTTCAATATTATTGGCGTACTCAAGAATGTAAACATTCACTACCTGCCTTGGTTGATTGGTTGGTATTTGCCCCTCACACAAGAAGATTTATATTTACTTATTATCATATATTTATTATATATTATCGTTTATTTATGTTTAAACATTTGATGGCAAATATTGAACTTAGCGGTTCAAAACTCTGAATGTCTCTGTGGGCTGTAGCATTGTCAAACATTCATTTATCGCTACATTATAATACACAAATTAAGGGTAAATTTAGCGTATCCCAATTAAAAAATGAATATGAAATGATCAATTTGGGAGAGACCTACTTATTAAATTCAAGGCAATTATTAATTTTAAAAACGGTACGTTGATCATCAATAAAAAATTGTCATTACACTTTTTATCAGACACCACATCATCACATAACACTCCCCAAAACAATGCCAACTAGACATAAAATCGTAATTCCAGCACACACAAATACATAGTAAACACATACACACTTCATACGAAAGTTCCAAACGGCTCCATACTTCTCATACAACATGGCAGTCTCCCTATAGGACTTCCCAATCCCACTATGTAAATAGGACTTCCCAGTGTCCCACTCCCGTATATACAGGGTGTCCCAAGGTATATGGATAACGACTTTTTCTCGGAAACTAAGATAGCTAGAAAAAAACTAAAAAATACGTTTCCCCGTAGTTTTTTGTTAGAAATCCAAATTTAATTAGCAAATTTGTTTTAGTGCTTCGAGAAGCGAGATACAGGCACCAACTTCATTTTTTCAAATGGGGAGGTGTGGTTTTTATTTAAGAAATAGATTCCTCTACTTTTTTGTAAGAAAAATTTACTTGGTTTTTTTTCTTTGAGCGATATTTTACAAGTTATGAATGAAAACATGCCTCCACCATTAGAATGTATTTCTTTGGGTCGTAAGGTACAATTGGCAGGGAAAAGCATGTGTATGCATCTCTAAGTGGTGAGGGCCAGTTCGAGCAATTAATGAGGAGTAAAATTTTGAAATTTCTTATAGGAATCATGTTTTCATTCATAACTTGTAAAATATCGCTCAAAGAAAAAAACCGTTCAAGTAAATTTTGCTTACAAAAAATAGAGAAATCTATTTCTTTAATAAAAACCACACCTCCCCACTTGAAAAAATGAAGTTGGTCCTTGTATCTCGCTTCTCGAAGCACCAAAACAAATTTGCAAATTAAATTTGGATTTCTAACAAAAAAAACTACGGGGACACGTATTTTTTTAGTTTTTTTCTAGCAATCTTAGTTTCCGAGAAAAACTCGTTATCCATATACCTTGGGACACCCTATATACAGCCGAGCTAGCCCTACAGAAGGATAGTTTATACAACAGTTTACAATGCGTCAGCAACCAACTACTACCCTTCTGCTTATTCAGTCTAAATCTTTCGCTACCTAATTTCCATTATTGGTGTGAAGTCCTAGCAGTTTTGTGTCTTTCTTTTATTATATAGTGTTCAACATTTATTCTAGCTTATTTCTCAAAAACCTTTTCTCACTAATTTTCTATCCTTCTAAAAATCAATTATTGAACAAATGAGCCAAATTTAAAAATTAAATAAAATTGATCATTTTATATAACATGTAATCGCATTAACAGCAGTGAGAGAAATTCGTATGTGTGTGAAACCAGATATGTTTTTTTTCCAAATGTTATCAACTAATTTTACAACTTCATCGACCTCAGTAGAAAATTGAAGAACTTTTTTTGAAATTTCACATCGAATAAAGTTTAAGTTTCTGGCAAAGTTTTACAGCCTCTTAAAATTATGATTCAGCATTTATTTTAGTAATTGATAGATTTATCATGCGAATAATTCTAAGATTTGATAATGGGTCCATCACACCTAACTTTTTCAATCTAAAGTCTTATAAAAATAAACTAAAATAAAAATGAATTCGATTTCTAAAATAACTTTCCTTTTTTATTTATTTATCGTATTTTATTATTAATACAAACAAGTGAGATTGACAGTGACTCTCTCTCTCTCTCTCTCTGTATGTGTATGTGTGTGTTTGAGATGTATGTGTGTGTTTGAGATGTATGTGAGAGTGGAAAAAAATGGGAATTTATAGTGATCTGTAGATAGTGAGAAAAGAAGAAGAAGTTTAGTAATGTCGACCTTGGTCGTTGTCCCAGACTGTGTGGTGAAGTATCACGGTGGAGTGGACGGGCGGTGGTACATTGCAAGGTTGACAAGTAGAGAAGCCTGGAGGTGAGTGGCGAGAACAGGGTTGGCAGCAGTAAGAGTACAGCAGCCAGCAGTGCCAACCTTCAGACAGGGCGACGATTTACATTCTGTCCCCTTATATAAATCACTGTGTCGTCACCAAGCCGAGCCACTGTCGTCTCCCATGTCTTATATCCCTTATAGCTGCTTCTGCAATACTGTGTGTGAAGACAGAATAGAAGAAGAAATATATATATATATATATATATATATGGGGATGAGAGACGAAGAGGTAGTGAGACATGAACGTGGTTATTGTCAAGACAATTACAAGACGTTTGTGTTGACGATCTTTTCTTTATTATTTATTTATCTGTGTGGTTTTTTTTTCTAATTTTTTTTTTTATTTATTTTAACCTTTGGATAAATGTTCTAAAATAAAAACCTTTTATTCAAGTCAGCTTCATTTAAATCTATTTTCCAAATTCCAGGGACTCAATATTTCAGGATTGGAATGGAGTCGTTGGAAGTTTTGAGCGAACTTTTGATGAACTGTTTAAAATATTGAAAAGGTACTTTTCTCTACTTTTTACTACGCCCCAGTTCCCTTAGAAACTACTAAAATCTCTCTAAAAAAAAATCAAATAAAAGTGATACAGCTATTAATAGGTAATTAGATAACTTGTTTAAAGAAAATAATTGGAGCCTTTATCGTGAAAACTCATTCTGAAAGTTTTTCACGGCCGAAATATTTTAGCAGAATAAGAAAGTGAAAGGAAAAATTACTTCCAATTCCAAGAAACTATGATCCTAGTTGTATGTGAACTGCGATTTCTTAACCCTAGTAGAATAGAATTAGGTAAAGTCAAGCAAAATACCACTAATTTGTTGGGGAAGTGGATTTTTTTACTAAAGATTGGAAATCCAGCATTTCCCTATTGGACAGTTTCTTAATAAAAGATAGTTCTGCAATCAAAAACTTTGTACTGCAATATATTATTCTTAAACTATACTTATAACACTCAAACTTTAGTCAGCATATACCAAATAGTGTCAAAAAATTTGTACATGCTAGGTCTTTGCCCACAAGGGAATCGAACCCCGAATTCTCGTACCAAAGGCGAATGCACTAAGCTACTATACCAATGAGGTTAATAATTAGGCTCTTTTTTTATTAAAGTCGACTTTTTATGAAAATGCTTTGCCAAAAAAGTAATTCTTATTTTTCCAAGATTCGTTCAAAACAAAACAAAAAAAAGGATACTACTAACACCTCCTTACCATGTGGTTCTGAATTAGGCGCCATGAGAGTTCAGTGAATAGAAATGAAGCTGCCAAGCTAAGATTTATAGCCCTGAATTAGAAGCCTTTTATATGGAGTTACCAAGCAAAAAACTCCAAGATTTGCTAGGCGGCGATTTTTATTGGGTGTGAACGTGGTAAGCATACTGCAGACGTTTAGTTTGGGCCCTTGCTACTAAGGTTCCTAATAATTGTAGTTACCAAGTTGTTCTCACAATCCTGGGTTTTTACGAAGCCTTGAATGGTCGTACCAAAGGCGAGTGTACTAGCCACCACAACAGTGCACGAAGGCTTTTATGGTAATTAATGTGAGTAATTTATTGTAAATTGTATTGTATAGTTATGTTTACAGGATTTATGAGAAAAGAGTGCCCACAAAGAGGATGTTATTTTGGTTAACCTCGTATAAGAAGAAGGCGAGACCACTGTAGGAAAGAAGTGCAGTTTAAATATATGGACACAGATAAGATCATCTCATAAGACTTTTGGCATTCTCCAAAGAAATAGTGGAAATGCTAAAGAAGTCAGAAAATTTATTTGATCAATTTCTATCAGTTGAAGAACCGCAACAGATAAACATCCTGTTCCATTATCCATCCAGTTCCTATTATATTAAATAAATATAATAGTCAGGATTCCCTTAGCGGAGAGTGGACTAGCTCCTGGCCCTTCTGCCGATGTACCCTAGCATAGTGATACGAACAACACTTTCATTTTCAATTCCAAAACCCATTCACAACACGTTAAACCAATAGTGACTAATTGATGCACTCGGCTTTAACATATTCCTATCTACCTCATCACCATTTATTAAAATAATTTAATAAATTTCCTTGTTTGCGATTAAAACAAATAACAATTTTGCATTTCCTACTTATATTCCTTAAATTTAGTATGACTTCTAATCCGAATGAATTTACCATTGTTAACATGAAAAATTGAACATTTTTTTTTTTTTATGTAAATTGTAATAAATAATAAATTGAACAAAGAAATAGTAATAATAGCAAAATATGGGCTTAATGAAAAAAAAACTTGTATTACAGTCTGTTCTGCCTACATGGAATTAATTAAAAAAAAAATAAAATAAATAATAAATTTAATTAAATCAATTAAAGAAGAGACGACTAAATTCCGAAAAAATATAATTCGCATTCTCTACTTATTACTTCATATTTACTTTTATTTTGTTTTATTTTATTCCTATTTTTTTTTTATTTTTTAAATTCTCAATCTGATTACCTGGAAAAATGATCATAAATCATGTTTGAAGGCGATTCAAAGCTAATACTCAGTCTGCAATATAATTACAGGTAATTACCAGACTGGCTGACACCTTGAGAAGGTGTAGTGTAGAGAGTGATGTGTATGAGTAGGAGGATGAAGGGGATAGAAAGAGAGAGAAACTGAAAGAGAGAGACAGAATGAGAATCAGATACACAGAGAGAGTGAGTGGAATTCCAACGATACGATATACTCGCCTTGTCTGTCCCGCGTCCTGTTGTACTCACAGACCGGCCGAGAGAGTGACTAGGCACCACAAGTTTTTAGCCAGTTACAAAAATATCCTATCCTATTGATATATTAAAGAAGAATCTGAGTCATAACAACTTCCGAAATTTCTTCGTACCAGATCGGACACGGCAGTGACGTGTCATTATTGCATTAACTTGGGCAAAAAAAAAAAAACATCAACACTCTTTCCGTGAGGTCAATTAAGGAAATTTCTTGTATTGTATTGATACAGTTTGTTCACGTTAATGTTACATTATTATTAGTTGTTGTTTTTTTTTCCTATGGTTCTTTAATGTGTCTTTATAAGGACTGATTCATCATATAGCTAGAACTGCCTGACAAAGAAATAACGGACATTCATAGGATGACAAAATATTCTTCCGGAAATTTAAAAAAAAATCTAGTGTGCAGCAGTGACAAGCGGGAATTCTCCAGCACTAAATGATATATTTCCTTCAAGTTAGAATTTACATTAGATATTTAGTTTTCCTTCAAATAGATGGTCCGATTGGCTTTATAAGTGGCCGTCTGTATAGAGGTCAGCTAAGACTGAAAACGTTCCCAAAACTTCCAATGCAACCAAATAAAAACGGCTAATCTAAATATACGAAAAATTACAAATTTTTCCAGAAAACAGCGAAAAAATAAATAAACATGCAGTAATGTGCAGCATGTATTTCTAGTTGAGGGATTTTGAATAAACACTTTATATAGATTCCGCCACCTAAACGGAATATCCAGGATTGCGAATTTTCTTTATCCACTCACTAAATTCTCACTCGAAAAATTTCTCTGTCTCTCACAAACACAGACATTTTTTTTTTTTTTTTTTTTTTTTTACAACAGCTGATTAATGTGACAATTATTTCACTAAAATTAGTGGCTAAAGTTTTAATTACCTAGAGATTAAAAGTAAAAAACAGTATTGCCAACATTTCATTAAACGAATTTTAAGATTTGAATAATATTAAATTAAGTACGTAATCGTTTTATATTGTATATTGGAGTTACAGACAATTAATGGACGAATAATGGCAAGGGACAGAAACTACTTTGCCGATATGAAATTAATTTAAAGTAAGCTGATTTGACGTAAAACACAAATACAATTCTATCAAACTCTGGTGAGTGCCGTGGTAATCTTTGCATCGGAATCAGGAATATTAAATAAAAATTCTATAAACTATCTCCGTATCTTTAAAAGAAAAGTATTAAGGAAGATAATTTGGACCTCTGCAAAGGAAGAGGACAATGGAGTGTACGAACTAATAAGTAAATTAATGAGTTGTATAAAAAACTAAAATATTATTAACTTTATTAAAGCAAGGCGTTTTGAATGTCTTGAACATATTGAAAGAATGAATGAGGAAGAATGAATGGTCCAAAAGGATTTTATATAGCACTGTGACTGGTATACGAAGACGCGGTCGAACCAGGAGGAAGTGAAAAGTGATCTGAGATGCCTGAAGGTTGACAATCGGAAATGTAAGGCGAACGATAGAGATGTTTGGAGGCAGATTATAACATAAAATGATTTCAAGCGTTTAGTAGAAATGCGCTGTCTTTTGGACTGCAATATAATCAAATTTATATGCTACCTTCTACAATAAGTACTGGGAAACAAATACATACCCCCACCACTACTAAATTATTCAATTTATATTAAACGCAAATAAACTTTTAGTTAAAAATACCAAGTTTGAAGGAAATTTGTCCAAAATAATAACAGCATTTATTACCTGTGTGATAAGAGCAAATTGTGTGATATAAACACAATCGCTAATTAAGTGAACACTTGCTGAAAGATATCATTTCCGATCGCTAAGGATGGAGGTCTCAATATATCGGTGAGCTATCAGTGAAGTTAATAAAGGAAAGTTTATTTATAAAAGAAAAAAAAGGACCCCAATCACACAGACATTTGTGTGTGTGTGTGTGTGTGTGTGTGTGTGCATATGATTAAGATATAATTAGTAAGTGTATTTTAGTTATAAGATTTTTCAATCAGTTACAGCATAATAAACACACACATATATATCTCTCAAGTAGAGGTAAATGGATTATTGTTATAATAAAGATGTGTAAGATATAGTATACATCTATTCTCTACATCAGTAGGTGCACTGTATTCGGATAGGATGCTGTATCATATATAAACCTACACTGTGAACAAGGAACGAAGACTAAATAACTTTCTGTCTCTCATCCCGCCTTCCATTTTTTTTTTCTTTTTATTTTTGATTGAATAACATCATCATCAGACCATCATCTTCATCATCAGTTACACACATCAAGCAGACGATGTAATAGAAGAAGCAAGGAATGAGGTGACCATGAGTAGGCTTTGCTGTCGAGTGTTCCGCGTATCATTAATATAACTTATATATATATATATAAAGAGAGAGAGACGTGTGTGGTGTGTGTGTGTTTTACATTCATTATAAAAACTACTATCTATTAGTTAATAAATAGTTCGGCATGAAATCCAGAACACTGTCACTGACAGGAAGTGCCCTTTCTTATTTTTTTTATCAATCTATAATATAGTACATAATATCACATAATTAAAATGTTTGATTAAAGTAGATCAAAACGTTAATCCCTTTCTTCTTTGACAATATACACGTGAAACTACGAATAACTCAGTAAAGATACGACGGCATTCAGTACATTCTTACATGAAACATTCATACCACTTTCCCATTTCTACAATTTACATAGTAATAAATAAAGTTTTTTTAAATTACTAATTCTTTTACCAGATGTTTAGTTGTCTTCAATATTATATACCACTACGAGAATCTAAACTCAATAAAGACCACTTTTTTGCAGGAAAGCTTAACCATACTCCTCCCCCTCTCACGTAATAGAAGTTTCCAACAGTTGATAGGTCTCTATATTTATATTTAGTGTAATGAAATCCGTCGGTGTGTTTTTAATGGAGAAAAATCACATGAGAAAATTAAAAAGAAATGTTCAGTAAAAAATGCACTTTCGGTCAAACGATTTTTTTTTTTCCAAACTGACAGAATTGTGGTAACATATTTAATTTTAATTAAATTTATTTAATAGGAACCGTATAATGAACTAAATCAATAATTTAGCGGAAAACATTCTTTATAAAGATATATTTACATTTAGTTTATATTTTCTAGTTTTTTACTAAAAAAAAAATAAATCTTTTGAAAGTCTCTAAATAAAATGATGTTTTATAATTCTCTGTATAATATATGTATGTAAATGTAAAATGATGGGAGTATCAAAGTATGAATTTGTCTCCTCAAGTTCAAAAATGATTTTTTCTTTAGATATCTTGACACAGAAGGACAAGACTCAAAGAAAACTGGTGAAGTGAAAATATCACTAATGAAGTTTTTGTTTCTCTTTCATACGCGATATTCAGTTAAAGTTCAGCTTTATAGTTAAAGTAGTACCATTTAAGGCAATATATTAAGAGTTCTATTATCTCAACTGTGGATCATTCATATAAATATATATTTTTTTTTTGCATAATTAATATTGTCAAAACTCCGAATTGGAATAAAATTGTGAAAAGGGTTTCATTATGCTGTTGCGGTTAAATGAACTGATAATTATTCCAGTGATGTTATCGCTGCAAATATCCCACTATTTGACCATTATTTCTCATCGTGGTGATTAATCACACAATTATAAAATTTGAACATTTTACTGATTTTATTATTCAATTCTGAGCGGTGAATGTTGAATTATATTCTATTGAAGATTATTATTATTATTATTATTCGTCTTTTTAGTCGGACCAAATCCTACGCTATCCAAAGCCCCACTGGATCCATATACCTACCCCAAAAAAAACAACAAAGCCGGGTCTATAACAAAAATCCAGACCAGGGACTAACCATCTAAGATTCATCGCAGTCCGAACAAATCGGACCATAAAATTTAGATATGTACACCTTCTTAAGGGATATAACTTATGCTCTTACACAGACAGTCTGTTCCGACAAAAGATCCTGAACCTAATTTTCTCACAACCCAAGCAATCTGTCTTAGCATGGATGGATGTTTCTTCCTCTGCCTCATAAACTTTATAAGAGGGGGTCCAACATGAACCCCATTTAGTAAACCACAATGTCCAGTAAGGTGAACCAACCAAATGTCTGAAAGAAGTCCATGAAAGGAAAGGCACAGCAGCATCTCACTATAGCCCAGTCCGGACCAACAATGAGTATCTTAGACCGCACACAACCCACTGAGGTCATCCATAGGATGAATGCTATGAAACTATCCATAAATGGAAGCTTGACAGACATGTCTTACCTAAGAAAGCTAGATCGGGATCAATGAAAGGAAGATAGGCGCCTAATTTGGCAATCCTATCAACCTCCTCGTTCCAAAAATACACTGCTAGAACCTGGGATCTCCGTGTTACTAGTCCACTGAGCTAATCTTGTCCCAGCAAACATACTTTACCGTATATTATTACTTACATATTAATAAATCAAAAGAAATCTAAGGCCAGCCTGGAAATCGAATCCACCTCCACTATCACCTACTTTGCTGCTCGCACCTCTGTCTATTCAGCTATCGTGGCGGCGCCTTAGCAGGTTAGCCTTTAACCATAGACAAACTTCAGTTCCCAACTAAATACATCACAGACGACTTACTAATAAAATATAATACAATTAACAAGGAAATTGTCTCGCAAAAGATTTAGCATTGCAATCAACCCAATCTAAGAAACTTCTCATCCTAGTTGTTTTAATGCATTGACCTTCCATAATGATTATGTTTTATGTAAAATTAAATTATCAGTTCTATTTAAATAATTATAAAAATATTACTAAATCCCAAGACTGTTGTATAACGTTCATAAATTTAACTTAGAGGAGTTAAAAAAAAGGAGACAAACTGTTGATGTCACCAGTTGTTGCTTCAAGAAGTTAGAAAGACTTTACTATCCTCTCCAAGTCTTCTCTGTTTTGGAGAGTTGTACATTTGAATAGTACTGCCCAACCGTGTATTCGTAAGAAATCCAATACACAGATAGTGAGCATTATATAGTGTAGAGAGAGAGAGAGAGAGAGAGAGAATAAAAGAGTGGAGTTTGGTATAGATGGCACTGGAGAGATGCTGTAGTACTGGAGAGGAAATGGAAGTAGAAGCGAGCAGCGAGCTAGCAATGTATGTCATTGCAACTAAATGTATAACAATTGATTACGTGTGCCCAGCTAAGTGGATGAATGCCTTCCGTCTACGGCTGGCCATTGTGCTGTCAACTGAAGGCAACATGGAATTATACGAGCCAATGTCTATCTCTTTCTTCTCCCTCTCTCTCCATATATATATATATATACTCTACATATCCTTCACATATACATAGCCAACAACAACAACAACATCAGACCTCACAACACTACTTGTTGAACGTATATACGTATGGAATACACCACTACCATCACATAACAACATTCCCCACTTGGTGGCATTTACCAACTTATCTCTACTAGTACTTATTTATAATTCAATGTACCTGAATCTCTCTATAAGCAATATACATTAATGCCCGGCAAAGTTAGTTACATAGCATAAGTTATATAATCTTTATAGCATAATTTTTATTATTTTTTTTTTCTCAAAAATTTATATTTATACTAAAACATCTTCAATGAAATCTTTATGAAATTATGTAAACTTTTTTTATTCAGGATCAAAACCGAGATTTTAAGATCGTTCATGAGACATAACTTAAAATAGGGTTATTACTATATCGTATACCTAGAAAAGAAAGTATTATAATTGTGTCTCAAATTCTGGGAAATTGAGCTATCATTCGGAAATACTAGTTTTGTAGTTTTTCTGGAATTTGAGTAAGAAAAAAATGTTTTTTAGCGATTGATCTGCATATGTGTGTGTGTGTGTGTGTGTGTGTGTGTGTGTGTGTGAACAAAATATCTTTAAAAAAAAAGTCGGTTTTGTAATTATTCGCAATTTACAAGGATTTTCTCTAAACTTCGTATACTATCTACACATACGAATCTATATTTTGAGGGGGGGTTCTAGGAAAACATTTACGTTAAACTTTCCTCTAAAGTACCATTCCGTAAAATTTATGATGTAACAACCTATTGAGGTAGTTTAGAAGAATTGCTAGAACTCCAAGTTTGAAGAAAATCGATTAACCGGAAGTGCGAATTTACACAATAAGCTTCGGAGATTTTTGGAAGTTTCTCAAAAACGGCTACAATGATTTTTCTTTAAAACTTGCCATCTACCTGCTCAAATATACACCAATCACTTTATTTTAAACATTTTTCTGGAAAAGTACATTCCAGCAAGTTTTTTTTTGAATCTGTGGGCCATTACATTTTTTAAATGTTACGTTGCGTTGGTGTAATGTTTTAGCACTCTCTTCTGGATTATAATTTATAGAAACAAATACATTCTTTTTCTCTCAAAAAGGATGGCAGTCAATATTTACCCCACCCCCTCTTTTTTCTGTTAAAGCCATTGAGTAAAAATTTCCTAGTTTAATAGAAAATGTATCCATTTTAAAATTAAAATTACTTCAACCAGAGAAAATTGTGTGTGTGTTTTTCACACCGACTTTTTCGGGGTGCAGGCTTTATGCCCAACTACGGCGACTCATCTTGTATCATGGACGAAGCTGGGATAGCAAATTTTATTATAAATTTCTTGTATTACTTACTTCAAAACCAAGGCCACGGATAGGCTACATGAACCCAATATCACACAAGTACATCTTGAGCTTTGAGGTAGCACGGATGGATTATTTATTGTGTGAACACATTCTGTTTGTACCTGCCCAAGGATAGTATATTTTTCTTTATGGTAGGACCATTGGGTCAGCGGGAAAATCTGTTCATCAAAGCCAATGATATGGTTGCTAATAAGCAATATTGGCAAAAATACGGAATATCTCACATTATAAATCGTTGATATTTACTATACATCCATACCGGAGGACTTTTATTATTATGTAGATATATATTATACAATTGATTTTATAATAAGGACAATAATCAACATTCAAAAGCTAACCAACAATTCCTAGAAAAGAAAGACCTTCACCAACAACGTAATGTATGTGTTCTTTTTACTTTCGCCTTCGATGTAAGAAAAACAAATGCGACGAGTCATACAACTACGTATTTTATGTATGGATCGAAGAAAATTCCTTGAACCTCAGCAACTGAAGGAACTATATCCGAATTTAATCGAAAGAATACGAAAGTCATCGAGCATACTATATAGATTCAATATACTATACGAGTATAATGCTGGGAAGTTATATACACCAAGTCGTATTTAGGAAAAATACAAGGTTTACAAAAGACATTTCTTTCTTTAAAAAGACTTTTAATATAAGAAAACCAAGCAAGAATAAACATGTACAGCATGCCAAAATAGTAAGTAAACAAGGAATCTTCCCAATCTTATCTCATTATAACGTCTTTGCTTTAGACTGGGTCCTTACATCATTTTTAACTCACTCATTCGATTTCTAAGATATTTTGGTCAACTAGATAGTGAATGGTTTGGGTGTGAACCAATCAAATTCATCAAATATTTGTGCATTTCCGAGAAAGATTCTCGAGCAATACTGTTTTCGCTCGATTAAGTAAGGTAAAAAGAGTACGCGTAAGTTAGGATGTACATATGAATAGAAGAATAAAGGCTATCGAATCCAAACTGGGGTGAGGTAAGATGTTTTGTATACGAAGAAACGGGTAGAAATATTTATAAGGAAATATTCATTAATTTCTCCTATTAATCTTAGAACACTTAGAGGACGATAGGAAATTCAAAAATTATGAGGTTTATTATGCTTTGTAATCATTGAAGTCCAGAGAGTTTTCCTCCTTAAGAAGAGTAGGAATAATAATTTCTTGTTTACAAAATGAACAACCAAAGTTTAAATATGTTTCTATCACCTTGCTAGTAGTCATCATTCTAAGATATAAAACCTTAAATGAAGAGATGAAATATTGTATCACTTGTGGGTGGTATATATAGAAAGAAATAAAAACAAGACAACAAACCGGCGGACACATCAGTAAATAGTATTATGATAAAAGAAGTAAAAAGAATAAGGTAGCAAATTAATTGCCCTGAAAAAAGAAATGATGGAAATGAGAGAGAGAGAGATAGAACATGTATCTCCTCGCTCTATCCCACTCATTCATATACATACATGGAAGTTTTTATTTTTTGTTTAATAAAGGTCAGTTGTCATCGAGAAGTCGTGAGTAAGTTTTCAAAAGGAGAATGGTGCTGCTGCCGGTGGTTGGATGATGATTAATAAATGTTTTATATAATTGTCTATGTATTTGTGTGTGTGTGTGTCAGTGGTTTGTTGAGGTGTATATATGTGTGTATAGAACGCTATCTGTGGTGGCATTATAGAATTGTTAAGAAAGCTGCAATTAGCTATAGTAAATATAAACACAATAAACAATGTAAGTCAGGAAGACAGTCAGTAACGAACTAGTGAAAGACATCGCGCACACGCAGCAGAAAGAATTATAAGACGGAATAAGAAAGGTGGCGCCCTTTAAATATTTCTATAGTAAACTATTTACATTCAACTATTCACTTGGATTATGCATAAATAAATTGTACAGCTATTCCATTGAATCTACAACAACCATAATATAAAACATTGAAAAACAAGGCAATAGTATATTTCTGCATTTCTATCATTACCACTAGTGATTACATATAAACGTTCAATATTTAGATATTAGTGGCAAAGACTAATTAGTACCATTGACAATTCGTAAATTTGCCCTAATTAATTTTGCAAATACTCTCATTTGAAGCTACATATATAGGTCATTCATAATATCACACCTCTTCATCTTGTGGTCGAGAGGTAGACGAGGGGCTAACCTCAGTATATGTGCGAAGAGTTTTGGAAGGTAAGGGTTGCCTCTGGAGTTCCCCGGATTGAATTATTTCAAATACAGCTTCAAAAATTAATATTCCTTTAAAAATTCCTCCTCGAATCTGAGTACCAGAAAAGAGTGGAGCGGAGTATGGTCGAGGACCGACTCTTGTAGAGCCCGAAGAAACAGTAACCTGAAGCCTATAAACTAATTTCCCAGCATCTTCCAGGCGGAAATTTACATCTTCAAGTTAACATCGACAGAAGATTACAAAATCAGGAGATTGTGATACTCTCTGATAGCCAGTCTCTCCATTAGAGCACTCAGCTCATGTGTCACCAGTTCGAAAATGGGATGAGAATGCCTAAAAAAACTTGTCAGAAATAACAAAGTCACGGTATACTGAATGCTAGGACATGTTGGAGTGAAAGATAGCGAGATGACTATATACTGGCAAGGAAGGCGCACTAAACTCCTCTATGAAGCCAAAACTCTTTTGTGGGGTAAGCGTGATCGCGTGATCAAAGAAGTCTCTTCAGGAAGATTATAGAAGTGAGGAAAGTATCGGCTCTGAAGAATCCTGTCAGGGCTGAGGCAGGCTAGAATTTATCTGGGGAACTACGACCGAAAAAGGTCAGGATCTTGCATCAGTCTGAGCCAAAACAGTCTTCCCATGCTGATGGGTTTCCTTACGGAGCATTATAGACTCAGGAGGCACTTGAATAAGTTAGGTTAGAAAGTGATGGTACCTGTAGATTATGTGGGTAGTTGGAAGAGACCCGGTACACCTCCTGAAGCGCTGCGTTGCTATCATTCAAAGAAGGCTTAGATGCTTTGAGATTACCAAGAAGAAGGATATATCTCTCTAGTATCTTCTCACGTTTTAGGATTACTTAAGGATATCAATCTGGAAGAGGCGCTATAATTTGAGAGTACATCTCGGTTGCCGGTAGGGTTGGACAATAGTCCTCTTTATACCCCAATAAAGGAGGACGACAGATGATAATAGACCTCGCTGTGCTTAAATCCCTAAATATATTTAATAAAAGAAAAAAAAAGAGGAGTGGCTGCTATAAAATTACCAGAGTGCCTAGCCTATCCAGGGCCAACCTCCCGATTTAATGTTATCTTATGCTTATCACTGAAACAAATAGAACTATTGTATTAAATAGGGCAAATGAAGACTTCCAACTCTAAATGTCCAGCCTTAATTAAACAATATAATCATTTCTTTTATTCTACCTATTATTATCGCTAATTATTATTTATATAATCGCTTGCATTATTTTTATTTTTATTTATCTCAAAGTAATATATATATACATATATTTTACAATTTATGTTTTATTTTTTGTTATATACATTTTTATTTACGTATATAGCAGCCTTCATAAAACAGAAACTAATAATGTTATTTAAAGTTAGGAAACAGAAATGAGTGAGTGGTATATACCTAAAGAGAGATAGGTTCGTGTTTACGCATATATTAGCGTATAAATCACTGCGCACAGACAATTTGTATTTTTTGCTAAATGCATTTTTACTTTTTTTTTTTTTTTTTTGCTGCAATTCTTAAACTAAAAAAAAAAAAAAAAAGTGTAACCTGTTGCATAAGTCTGCTCATTAAGATTTGTAATATATTAGTCTTGTGTATGTATATGTTTTTATGAATGTGGTATATATCTATGTATGTGTATTTTATGTTTTTTATGATAATATTTAATATGTTTCTACTTGTTTTTTTTTTTAAACTCCCATTCATGAATGAGGAATAGTTTTGATTCTTTTTTTTTTTTTTTAATATCTCACAGAATTGCATAAGTTGAACATGAATCGTTTCTTTATCTATCGATTAGTTTATCAAGATTTAGATACGTTATTATTTTCACGTCAATAAATTTAATAAAAATTATGTGCAGTGTTGCCATATTTTTTATTTTAATCTAATAGGGTAATATACAACTTAATTATCGTATCTAAACATAGAAGGACAAAGTGAAAGTCAATAAAAACTAGTTTCAAATAACTTAAAACATTTGTTTTGCCTTTCTTTTCTTTTTTTTTTATAAGTTAATTTGAAAATAAATTGACATCACCTCTTTTCTTTTAATAACCTCCCAATGGTTTCTTCATGTTCTTGTTACACACTTTCCTATCCCATCAACATATTTGATTGTCATTATTTAGTATTTAATGTCATAATGTAACTAAGAAAAAAAAAAGTATTTGATTTTCCAACTGATTGAGCGCACGATTATTGTTATTTGAAAAGGTGGTGCCCCCCCAAATACTACATCATTATAGTGAACTGAAAGGCACGATACTTCCTAATACCACTACTATGTCTCTATCTATGTCTTTTTTCTTTTCTTTTTTTTTAATAGATTTTTATTAATCAAACTTTTACAAAGCAAGCAAAAAAGGCAAAATTATTACTTTCTAATAACGACAATATTAATAACTGTACAATCCATTTCCGGTTCAACAATTTCCTTCAAATTTAGAATTCTAGCGATGCTTGTAATGCACGTAATTATTATATTAATAATCATAAATAATAAATGATACTTAAGTGATACTTTAGAGAAATGCTTTCCCTAAAAATCAATTTTCTCGAAAAATGTTTCAAATAAAAGTGATGCGTAGATAGAATAGGAAGTTGAAAAAAAAATAGTAGGAGATATTTTTGAGAAAAGTCGCGAAAAACAATTCAATAAAATTGCTGAGGGAAGGGAATAGCTAAGTGGTTAACTTACTGTACTCCCATGGGTTCCAGTGGTTAGCGGAGGACCCGGCTTCGAGTCCAGCTGTGCTGCCCTTAGATGTTTTCTTCCTAGGAGCCTCTACAGCTCACTGTCACTTCAAGGCATCGATTCAGTGTTGTCTGTAACAAGAGAACATTATCCGGAGGCCGGCAGTGCACTGAGAAGGCTCCGAGCGCTGCATTTGATGAACTTTAATAGATCGTGCCAAATACGATATTATTACCCTGCAAGTAATACAAAATTTGAATTTCCAGCGATTTTATGTTTTTGAGCTATTGTATCACACACACACACACACAGCCATACCCTCATAAACATATAGGTCATTCACTAACAAAATTATTTCGTATTCATAGATAAAATAACTTATAGCTTCTGTTTTAACCATTTTCCCGTAAACATTGCTGATTGATGAAGCTTTTTTGGAATATATCAGTTAATTTAAATTTAAATTTTCTAATTTACTCTTGCAGAGAGATACATAAATTTAACAATTAATAAAATCAAATTACACTTTACAAAATATTTTGTAATCTTCAAGGCATCGATTTCAAATTCTTACAAATGAATTGCCATTTTAATTATATCCCTAAACATTGAGAGACGGAGATTCAAACTTCTGTATGGCTATAAAACAGAGTCAGTTAGTATTGTGCTATTCAGACTGAAGTTACATGTTGTAGAGACAGTAAGACAGTGTACAGACATATATATACACAGAAGTGAAGACAGACAGATAGACGGACAGGCAAGTGAATGTGACTTTGCGTCTGATATTGACTTACCCATTTGTCTAGCTTAAGATACTCTAAACATCACCTCCTGGAGGACTTAGCTGGATGTTGATGTTACATCTCTTACTACTACTGTCTTACTGACTATTGTTGTTAATCTGTCTTATTGTTAAGAACTATATATATATATAGTATATAATATATAATGTAGGAATGAAATAGAAGAAGCTATGTCAGTGTTGACTTTTAACAACATGGTTATGTTTATATAAGAAACTACTTTCTCATTCTCTCAATTCAGAATGATCTATTACAAAAATAATAGTACATATACATACCACGAGCTATACATCCTATACACTCACACATAAATACACAACAGTTACACGTATACATACAAATACACTTCATTTTGACAGATTTCTATATCATCTTCCTCTAACATCAACTGATATTATACAATCTAGTTATTATTATAACTGTGAATAAAAAAAGATATTTTGATTGGATTTATCTGAATTGTAATGATGGGTTATTATAAATATTAACCTGTTGCGGTTACGATAAACAAACAGAAATCTTGAAGTTATCACTTAAATCTGGCATTTTATCCATCGCATATTGATTTTGTTCCTGACCGGGAGTTTTCATCCATCGTCAGAGCAAATTCACCAAGTTCGTGTAGAAAGTTCACTAAAACGTAATGTTTCTCTTACACTCACACTTGTTGGTTGTATATATGTGGGGAGGTTATAAGGTTATGATACTATGTGTCTGTGTTTAATGATACAGTGGAATTATTATAAATTATGATTAGACATTCGAAAAAAGTGTATAGTAAACAGCATGTTTTGAAGAATACTTTATAACTAAATTTTAAGACGGTTGTTCAGTATGCTCAGTGTTTTATCAAATCATATTTTTTAGGGGAGGGGGGACGATAAGTTATTGCAGGAGTAAACTGTACTAATAACAATAGATAAATTTTAATGAAAGGCAATGCAAATTTTATGGACAGTCAAAAGCTTGTACAAGTAATATATAAATGTGAAATACAAGCAGGGTTAATACAAGAAAATATGTATGTATCACAGTTTATAATAATACCATTTTGTCATTAAACCACACATAGTAAAAAAACCTTATAACCTCCCCACTATGTACAACCAACAAGTACGAGACAGAAACATTAACGTTCAAGTGAAGTCTCTTCACGATCTTGGTGAATTTGCTCTAACTATGGATGAAATCCGAATTGAACCGGTCAGGAACAAAATCAATATGCATGCTACGACGGATAAAATACCAGATGTTATCCAGCATTGCGGACCCACCCACATTATCTCTTGAAGTTTGGATTTTTATAACTTCACCGGAAGAAAACCACCAAATCTCTATCAATTTTGCTGTAGATAAAACAATAAATTTTCTAGTGAGTATCAAGGACTTGGGCATCCCAACGAGTAACCAAGCCTACAATACGAACAAACTTTACTGGCATTCCAACACTTTATTATTGTTCCTCCAGTAAGGAGAAGCCCATTACGTACAGGTCTCCCCCTACATCACAATGCCCAACCGTGTTCCCCTTGAAAGGCAGCCATCTCTCTATCAGATCTATCCAGAACCCCAGTGAATATGTTAGACTGTCAACAACCCACTGTGCTCATTCCTAGGGATGAATAATATGAAGCTATCCTTGATGTGGGGTGCTGTGAAAGATATTTACCTAAAGGCATGCCAATAGCAGGCTTAGGACCAATGCAAAAAAGACAAGCGCCTAATTTGACAAACCTATCCATCTCCTCATTCCTAAAAAATGTCCATATGACTTGGTACCCAGACCAAGAAGAACATCCTCGAAGAAATCCTTCAACAACATTCTGGTACCAATCATACAGGTAAGACTCAACATTAACCAATCTATACCCCAAATTATTTTATATAACGTCATCAGTTGCATGGTTACACCCTACAGTTAAATTTCAATTAAGTTAAAAAAATATTGCAACTCTCGGATGATAGATTTGTTAAAAAGTAATAGCTAATGAAATAATAAAAGTGACATACTGTGGTGTAAAGCATGGAAAAAGTTGTGCAGCAAATATAACTGCCCGCTGGAAATAGATTTGTTAAAGGTGGATAAGTGGGGTCAAGTTCTTTCAAAAATAATTGAATGCTATAAGACAAGTTTTTTCGAAGATTGTAAGGGATTGGCTGCTAGGGCAACATTTCACGGGTTGTACAGTGTACTGTCCAAAGAGGTCAAATATGTTACCGACAGTTTTGACAAAAAATGCATTAGTGCAATCATGAAATGTAGAGATGAACTCCTAAATCTGAATTGAAAACACAGTTGTGTTCATTATGTAACCTAAATGAGGAGGAGGATGGAGTTCACTTCTTGGCAATATGCCCTATATTGGCCCCTTATTGGGTCAAGTACTTCCGAACGAGGACTTTAAGTACAGATCAGGTTACAGAGTATCTCAATGGAAGGAACTGGAAACTTCTTTATTATTATTATTGTGAAGCGTGGCAGTATAGGGCTTTTTTAATAAAAGAGTTTAATTATTAATTGTGAGCGACCACTCCACACAAATAAAGAAATGTAAACAAATTATTGATATAGTTAAAAATAAAAACTAAACTAACAAAATTTGCAGGTATCGAAACTCTAGCGTGATTAATGAGTAAAAGAGTAAAATGATTAAAGAGTAGAATGAACTCCTGGCAGACGGTATCACCAGATTTAGCTTTTCTAAGTTCAATTTATTATTATTATTATTATTAGCAAAAAAGAAGAAGAAGATTGTGTTAATGTCTGATATGTTTTTTAGAATATTCTGTTGTAAAATAAAGCTATTTTCTATCTATTAAGTTCCTGCTGAGGTTATAAAGACTGCCTACTATGGTCTATTTCACTCCAGAATGATATATGGTATTGAGCCATGGGGTGGAATCTCCGAAGCTTCCATTGTATTTAAACTTCAGAAGAGAGCTATTAGAACAATGATGAAGAAGAGAGGTCAAGTCAGCTGCAGACCTCTCTTCAAAGAATTAAATATAATGACGCTACCCTCAGTATTCATTTTGAAACAGGCACTGTATAAGAAAAAAGAGCCTTCAATTGAAACTAGAGGTGATAAGCATAATCACGATCTACGTAATAAAGATAATATATGCATACCTTACAAACGACTAGTGATGTCTAATCAACTTTGCAGTGTCATGTCGGCGAGAGTATTTAATAAAATTCTCTTAGGTGTAAGACGGTTAAGTGAGAAATTGTTTCTTGATGAGGAATTGTTTTTATGGCATAAAAGAATTTATAAATGCAGAGTGGAGTGATGAACATTTCAACCAAGACTGAAAGTTTTAATATAAGTACTAATAAAGTTAATGTGTATAAGGTTAGTTTTAATACACAGTGCGAAGTCCGTTATTCTAATATTAATGGCATATAGCTGTTATTGTTTTTCTTATGTTTGACTTGCCTTTTATATTGTATTTATGTACACAGGCAGAAAATAAATAAATAAAAAATAAGCAATCTTCTCTAGAAGGCAACCTGACATCGTAAGAATGATTACAAAAACAAAAGTCTTTAACACCAAATATCACATACTCGGCAAGAAGTCTGCCGAAATAGTTGATGTAATTACTGTATGGATACAATAGTTTACTATATGGATAATATACCACAAAAAGCAAACCCTACAACTCTTACCATCAATATTAGCTGCATGTTGCTATATACAAACCTAGATGACTATATACTGATGTAGTTGACATTACAAACATAACAGATATTCTAAGTCTCAATAGATTTGGCTTTGCATTCTCTTCTTCTACTTAGACCATTTATTTCTATTCTATGCAATCTTTCAAATCTGCACTATGAGTTAGTTTATTTACTCGAGAATAGCAAAGAGAGGGAAACTTTCAGATAGTTGTGAAGGCTTAAAGAACAGTTTTAAAGAAAAGCTTAAAACCTTTAAGCGACCTATTAGTATATTATAAATACATATATAAATCACATTAATACTGTTCGAAGTTTGAAGTTTTTTTGTCAAAATGGAACTAGAGAATTGTCTTTAGAGAAAGTGTTTTGTTTCTTTTAGGATCTCTTTACTTCCTGTTAGGCCTGCAAGAACAAATGCAATCTCTATATTTATGTTAGGAAAGATGACTAACATTCTAAGACTAAAGAAAACTGTTAGTATTTTAGTACAAGTGGAGAAAATATGAGCTTAAACCGGGTTCGAATTAGTCCTGAACTTTTCTTGGCATCTTGGATTTTACATTTATTTTGAGTACATTTTGAACTCATATAATATGTATTTATATATTATATATATATATATATATATATATATGTATTCAATTTTCTGGCCAAAGGCCGGCAAAAAAGTTTATTAATAGCTACCCGCCCAGGCTTACTGCAGAATTACTCCAAATGCGGCCATGAGGGTTACCTGTGGACCTTCTTACAGGTCACTGTAGACTTGACTAGCACATGCATTGCATGGGCCTGACAGAGAATAGCCAGTGTAGGTTTGGTTAGGAAGAAGAAGAAACAACATTGCACATACTGTGTCATGTGAGGAGCTTGTATGGCTGAGGTTTCTTCTCTTTGGAGTGGAGAAACTGACGCCTACAGCTTCACTCACGAATCTTACCCTCTCCTTCAAGGATCACCTAGGAATTTTTCTTCAGACTCCAAAGTCTAATTAAACAGTCAACACTGGAGAGGACATTCTAACATGTGAGTGCTACAATACACCCGAGAGGTCACAGTAACGTAGGTTTGGTAGCCAACCCAAACAGAATCTTCTGTGGTGGTTGGTTCCGCAGAGCTGGAAAGCATCAGAAACATTTTCCGTTGTAGCCTGCTTCATTTTGTGGTCAACAACCGGTTTCGGGCGTTCGCCCATCTTCAGGATGCGTTTTTCAGACAGTGTGACAACACAGACTTGCACAGAGTAAATTCAGTTTACACACTCCAGTTTACACATCCAGTTTACAATTCAGTTTACACATCCAGTTTACACACAGTGTGTAAACTGAATTTGCTCTGTGCAAATCTGTGTTGTCATACTATCTGAAAAACGCATCCTGAAGATGGGCGAAAGCCCGAAACTGGTCGATGACCACTAAATGAAGCAGGCTACCACGGAAAATGTCTCTGATCTACATATATTTTATATACAAGGTGAAGAGCCAACATCCTCATAAATAAATCTCCTTTGCTAAATGATGAATGAGCTAGGGAGAAACAAGGCCCTGATCCCTGGAAATCTGGCAAGAAAGATGTAACATCACATTTCATCTTCTAGGAGATTATAAAAAAAAAACGTTTATTGCGTGTAATTTGATCCCGAACTTGGGATGGAAATTCTCTCTCGCTTGGCCTAGATATTTTGTAAATGATGCATTTGAAGTGTGATAATCTGTGGCGTAAGTGCATCTATTTCCTCCTTAGGGAGGCCCTGAGCTCTAAAATATGCTGTAGACTACTTTAGAAACGTCAGAGTTTTAGTTTTGTAGACCTGTATGGCTACGAATAAATGAAAACAATGATGTAACCTGTTCTAGTAATGAATTTCATTAATAATTTAGTTATTATTTTGCCATATTTATCAATATATCAATCATTTAGTTTTTAACTTAATCATATGGGATATAAAATCAAAGCGATAAGCAATTAAATTATTGATAATAATACAGTGGGACGCATTCCAAACATTGTTTTATAAAGGAGACATATTTTTTTTAAATGAAATGGTCAACATGTATATATATATATATATATATATATAAGCAAGAAGAACTTGTTTATCTTTATTCTTTCATATTTCCAGTCTGTTTAGAAATCTATCTAAACTATCTTCTCCCTGGCTATATTTCTTTCCTCCTTCCACACCAGTGCAAACAACAACAATACTCTACTGCCATACTAATCACTGTTTACTTTTCTAGTCCATACAAATACATCCATATTTAATATAGTTAACAGAAAAATTTAAAAAGAAGAAAAAGAGGTGTGAACTATGTCAACATTTACTCGAATATTTAGGGAATAATTTGTATTTAATTAAGCACCATATATTTTACCAAATTTTATCTTTAATTTATAGTTGTTAAATATCATTAATTAATTTTAAAATGTCTTTCGACATTATCTTCACTCTTCGGCGCATTACTCTTCCCGCCAGTCTACTACAACTTAATTCCCTTACCAGTGGTCAACGTTGCTCGCTATTTTGGGCTTTACTTAGACCGAAGACTTACCTGGAATCCTCATACACAACTTAAAAGAATAGAACTAAACAGACGCTTTCGACAGCTTAAAGGACAACTGGACAACAGATCTAAACTCTTCCTAAACAACAAAAGACTAATGGGGTCCAACGAAACCTCAAATCTATAATCCAGACTATTCCGTAACATTGTAAACACTCCTCTTTACGTCTCCAACCAAACCATACACACATGAACTTAATATACCGTTCATTGCTCAAGTCGCCCAAACCCATTGCAGCAAATTCCATATTAACCTACAGTCACACACAAATCCTTTAATTCAACACCTGTCTTCCCGAACACTTCCCCCCTCCTAGACCCTCCTAGACGTCTTAAAAGATAAGACCTCGTGATCTCTTCTCAAGTGAAGAGAGTGAATAGTATTTTTGTGTAGTTTCGGAGTGTTACCATTGGGTAGCTTCACCACTCACTATGCATGTATGTTCTTTGTAATAATTATTACTTATAGCGCTAGTAGCGCTGATTGTAGCATAAACAAAAAAAAAATTAAATAAAAAATTCTTTCTATTTATTTGGTCTTTATTATTTTTGGAGATAATCAGAAATTTCATTTTATCTTAATTAAAATCGTAAGAGGAAGTATTGCGACCATGTCGAATTTTGGAAATTGAGTTTTAATGAATGTACGTTTGGAAATCCTTCGGTATTAAAAAATGTTTTTACCATACATTTGGCCTGTCTTTGGTCTGGGTGTGTGCGTGTGCGAACAAAATATCTCAAAAAATCGCAGGTAGCTCAAACCTAATATTCTGTATAGTTACCATCACGCACCAGATACAAATACCAAAAAATCAGCAACCGGAAGTTGCAACTGTATTGAATACTTTCTAACTGAATGGTATTTTTATGATTTTCTTAAACAATTACACCAATGATTTTCTTTAATCTTCTTACACCACCCACTTCACCATGGAATGCCTATCACTTTCATTTTAACCATTAATCGAGGAAAATTTAAAAGTTCCTTTAAAATGCATAAAACATAATTCATGTGTCCACCATGTATATAATATTAAACTAAATTAAAAGCATTACTAGTATACAAAATTTTGAAAAATCGGTTAACTGAAAAGAGCAACCTACAAAATATATTTTTGAGTGTTTCAGAATTTTCTGTCTTTTAAACTTGGATTCTTTTATTGTAGAGATCAAAATAATTTTGAAGATTTTTTTTCTAAGCTTCTTTCGGTATACTTGGATTTTTTTTTTTAAATTACCGCTTTAGTTTCTGTATTGTAACATAAATCTTGCAAAATGAAAAGGCAATATGGCGCAATAAATAGGATGTGATCGGCTTCAATCACACTAAGGCGGCAGAAGAAGGGAAAGGAACCAGTCAGAGAACCCAGTAAATAATTAATTACAAGAAGAGATTAATTCTTCTTGACTTCCTACGCCCAGAAAACCCAGTGAAAATAATCCCTAGAAGGGATTAGTTCTTCTTGCCTCCCAACGCCCAGTGAACCCAATGAACAATTAATCACAAGAAGGGATTAATTCTTCTTGCCTCTCAACGCCCAGAGAACCCAATGAACAATTAATTACAATAAAAGATTAATTCTTCTTGACTCCCTACGCCCAGAGAACCCAATGAACAATTAATTACGTAGGGATTCATTCTTTATGCCTCTCAAGGCCTTTTTCAGTAGATTTGGATTTTCAATTGGAATAACAAATTCACCAGCATTAGGATGATGCAACAATTTGCAGAGAAACAGATGAAAAGATTTGGGTGACGTCAATGACTGAATTTTAAAGTCCTTAAGGAAGATGTTATTAAAGAACATTTGTAATTTTGCAGAGAACTTTGGATTTAAAAGATATTGACTGATTTTTTTTTTTTTTTTTGTAAAGCACCACAGTACACATCCGGTCAAGTCTAGACGGGTAACTATAGAATCTTGTACATTGTAAATTTGTTTTGTGACTTGTATTTAGATGTTAGATTAGATTAGAAACGGGGAGGGAACGAGCCTCATTCCACTGCGACCTACATGACGAGGTATATTGTGGATCCCCTTAAATTATAGCACAAGCCCCAGCTTTGCCCTCCTAATCAGTCCTATCAGAGCTGAGAGCGGCTCCGTCATGATGTTCATAGCTTCGGGATTGCCTGTCCCCAATTGAAGAAACCTTGACCTCGCCAGGCCGGCGCACACGCAGAGGATGTGCGCCGGGGTTCTTCCTCCGCCTTGCACCCACATTAGCCGTATATCCCTTCGGGTATGGCTCAGTAGATCTCTGGTAGATTTAGGCAAATGTCTCTTGATAAAGAGCTTTGCCTGCCTCTGGCCTGGTGTTCTATTTTAGTCCTGGTAGTTGTGCAGAACGTTTGTTAAGCTGTTTGACATTTCAAAGAAAAGGTTCCAATTTAAACACCTTTATTAAATGAAGCCCAGGAACGCACAGTATTAAATATATTAATGATTAGGCAGAAGGATTAGGCATGTTTATTGGATATTCATTTAAACATGTTACTTTTTCAAGCTCAGATAGTTAAAGTACTAAAAAAAAATTTTTTTTGAAAGCGCTTGTGTGTTAATAGAGTTTATTAATAGAGTTTACTAAGGAATGATAATTAACTAAGGTTAATAGTTGACCTAGTTGGGAACCCAGTTAAACAACTCAAAGTGCAAAATAAAATAAACACTGCAGGTTAAAAAATATTATCTATATATCCTTATAATCAGTGAACATACATTTAATATAAATATACGTATATTATATAAAGCGAAATTTATAATCTTTCCGTTATGTATGTCCTACTGTATATACAGTAGAACGATAAATGGAAATTAACAAGTTGCCAAAGGAATCCTTCCATACAACTAGACTGAAGAAACTTGTCACGAATTGTCCCATCCCCCTGCAACATAACAACATTCGCACGAACGCACACGCACTATTCACTTCATAAAAAAAAACCATACTCTAGATTCAAAGCATACATTTGTGTGTGCCAATAATTCTGCGTGAGAATCGCCAACTTTTAATAGGTTAACTGTTAATAAAGCTTTATATAAATATTATGTATGTGTATGTATGCTTGAAACATTTACTTTTAATTGGCACATAAACGTAAGTAAATAAATAAATAAGATAATAAATAATGATAGGCAGAAAGAAAATTAATTAATTCTGTTCTATATTTTTTTGATGGGTGAAAGTATTAAATTATCCTTACATTCTCTTACTACCCTAGGACTCTTGGGAAGTATATACATTGTCGAAATTTTGGGTCGAGTTAAATTTTTTGAAATTGTATTTTGATAGGTAATACAGATTATTAGATCCTTGATTCGTTTTGTGGTCACGAAACAGCCGTAGCCGTACATACACACGCCCACACACAATACACACACCATTTTCTAAGAATCATTTTTTTTTGGACTCAGAGGACCTCAAAACATGTATTTGGGGTGAAAAACTAGATATCGATAATTTAATACTTCCTCTTATTAGGAGTAAGAGAAAGTCATAGTGAATATGTGAAGCTACAAATAGTAAGAGAATTTAGTAGCGAAGGGCAGAACTAAATAGCGAAGGGTGCTGCGGCGGCTGTTTGTTGATTTTTACTTTCTCTTACTCCTAGTTAAAGTATTGTAATCGTGTCAATTTTTCGATATCGGAGTTATTTGCACCGGAAATAACCGTTTTGAGGTCCCCTGAGTCCAAAAAAGTGGTTTTTAGAAAATGGTCTCTCTAGGTCTGTGTGTGTGTGTATGTGTGAACAACATAGCTCAAAAACGAAAAATCGTAGTAAGTTCAAACTTGATATTCCGTTTAGCTATCACCATGGGATCCGACAGTACGTTAACTGTCAAAATTCCTCGACCGGAAGTACCACTTTACTGAATGGATTTTCCACTATTTCGCGATTTTCTCAAAAATGGCTCCGACGATTTTCTTTAAACTTAGTACATCAACTATTCATACAAATATCTACAACTTATATTTGAAACATTTCTCAGGGAAAATTTATTTAAGGACACTTTTGGGCACTTTTGAGTGATGGGATTAGGTTTCCCTTCAAAGTGTTATTTCAATTTACTATACAATTCTGTCATCTATATAATATTAATTAGAATTGAATGTGTTGTTGAAATTCCGAGTTTGATAAAAATCCGATGACTGGAAGTTCGTTTTTACTGAAATGTATTTTTCAGTTTTCTGATATTTTCTCGAAAACACTTTCAACGATTTTCTTTAAAATGGGAATATGAACTACAGATATAAGGAACTACAACTTTTATTTGAAACATTTCTCCTGGTAAAGTCATTTAAGGGGACTTTTGGGAGAAGGTTGGGATTTATGTTTTCTTCTTAAATGCTATCATAGTTGATTATACAGTTCTACAATCCAAGCAAAATTAATTAAAAATTAATAGAGATGACCAAAATTCTGAGTTTCAAGAAAATTAGTAAAACCGGAAATACGCTTTATTGAACAGTTTTTTCAGTTTTCGAAGAATTTCAACGAGCTCCAACGAATTTCTTTAAATTTCGTACTCTAAACTTTGTCACTATAAAATTTGTCAATTACAATTTTGAAACTAGAGTAAGAGAAAGTTGCGTGAGTGTTTCAAACTGAAACCGAAACTTAGAAAGGCAGTATTGTGAGACATTACAACAAGATAATTTGTATTTCTTTTATTCGCATAAGAAGAGTTGCGATGTCAAATTTTGGAAATTGCGTTTTCAACTAAAAATAAATTTTTTGGAGGGCTCAAAAAATTAGGAACAAGTTTTTTTGGAAATAGTTTGTGCACATAAATAATGTATAGTTCTGTTAACTATATGTAACAGCAACCAAACAGAGTAAAGAGAAGAGAAACGAACCTAAGCACTCTCTCGGACTGGACTGTCCGTCGATATTGAACTGTATTTCTCTGGACTGTCCGTTGTTGTGTTTACACTGTTTCTCCCACTCCAGTCCGAGAGAGGGCTTGGGTTCATTTCTCTTCTCTTTACTCTCTTTGATTGCTGATCTCTCTTTGGTTGCTGTTACATATATAATTCAATGGACAATAAGTTATGTTTAATATATACCAAGTTTATGGAAATTCATTTAACTGGAACCACCGGTTGCACCAAGGCTAAAACCTATCATTTTTATTTGAAAAATATATTTCTACTACAATATATGTTTGAGAAGCTGAAACGTTTAAATTCCCCCCCACAATTTAAACTTCCATAACCTGCTGGGACATAAAGGAACTACATTTTTGGCCAACCTTTAAATTATGATAATTTCACAGCGGATCTTTTATTTAAGGCTTTATTAAATTTATAATAAATTTATGAAATGAATGTGCAATTGCAAAACAATATATATATAGGGAAGGGAATAGCTAAGTGGTTTGCGTGCTGGACTCCCACGCGGAGGTCCCGGGTTCGAGTCCAGCTGTGCTACCTAAGAGCCTCTATAGCTCACTGACCAGTGATGGACAGTGTTGTCTGTAACGAGAGAACAGTGTCCGGAGGCCGGCAGTGCACTGAGAAGGCTCCGGCGCCAATGACCATAGATGTCGACGGGCCTTAATTTTATATATATAATTAGATATATAATATATATATCACACTAAGTTCTTATTTATATTAACTTCTCACTATATAAGATATAGTATCATTTGGAAGCTTTTTATTACTTTCTCTTACTCCTAGTAAGAGGACGTATTGTAATCGTTTCAAATTTTCGATATCGAATTTTCGTCGGAAATATCCGTTTTGAAGTCCCCTGAGTCGAAAAAAGGATGTTTAGAAAATGGTCTGTGTTTTGTCTGGGTGTGTGTGTGTGTGTTTGTATGTGAACAGAATAGCTCAAACACAAAAAAAATCGCAGAAAGTTCAAGCTTGATATACCGTTTGGGTATCACTATGGCATCCGACATTACGTTATCTGTCAAAATTCCTAAACCGCAAGTACTGAATGTTTTTTTTTTCCACTTTTTTGCGATTTTTTTTCAAAAATGACTGCAAACGATTTTCTTTAAACTTGATATATCAACGACACATATAAAGATCTAAATTCTTTTATTTGAAACATTTCTCTGGGAAAATTCATTTAAGGGCACTTTTGGTGGAGGGGGATTAGATTGTCTTCTAAAGTGCTATATCAGTTTATTACACAATTCTATCATCTAAATAATATCAATTAGAATTAAATATGTCGTTGGAATTCCGAGTTTGAAGAAAAATCTGTTGACCGGAAGTGAGTTTTTGCTGAAAAGTATTTATTAATGTTCTGCTATTTTTCTAAAACGCCTCTAACGATTTTCTTTAAATTAATTATGTGAAGTAAACATACATATAAAGAGCTACAATTTTTATTTAAAACATTTCTCCGGATAAACTCATTAAGCGGACTTGGGGGGGGGGAGGTATGTTTGTGTCTAAAGTGTTATCTTAGTTGATTATACAATTCTATCATTTAGACAAAATTAATTAGAAATAAATAGATGGCTAAAATTCTGAGTTTCAAGGAAATTAATAAACCGGAAGTGCGTTTTTACTGAACAGTTTTTTCTAGTTCTTGTGATTTTCTCTATAAAAACAAAGACGAATTTTATTAAATTTGGTATACCAACTAAATATAAAATTTGTCAATTACAATTTTGAAAAATGGAGTAAGAGAAAGGTGTGTGAGTGTTTCACATCAGAATTTTTTTTTTTTTACAAGAAAACACTTTAATATTTACCAAAAAAAACAAAACAAGGATAAGTACCAGATAAAGGATAAAACTTCATAAATAAATAAAGTTCTTTCTGTAATACTTTTCAGTACTTTCTCCTTGAATATCTAATCATATTAGTTAGACCTTACTACAAACAATTTTTTATCTACCATTAAAACAAAAATAAAGACAACAATGAGGTAACTATTGACTATTATTAAACTGGGAAGATATTAACTAAACACACACCTTTTTTTAAAAAAATAAAAATGACTTTTAGAAGGAATTTTTCCGTTTATTGTTTTGTTACTTATCAATGGTTAATTATTATTATATATCTTGTGTAACTAATATTGAGGCAAATATTTAACTTTCGGAATAAACAAAAAAAAAAATAGTTAAAATTATATTTTAAGCTTTATTAAGATCTTTTAGATAAGAATATGAAACTTGGGTTTGGAAATACTAACTGAATCACCAAGAAGATGAAAGCTGAAACACTTACATGAATTTCTCTTTTTGATATTACAGTTTTGAACTAACAAATTTCTTTAATTAGGAATGTAAACTAAAAATCCAGTAGGGCTTCCATTACATATGCTCCATTACATATTATCCACTACATATTCATTTAGGAAACATACTTATAGATAGTATTGTTGGCAAGGCCTATAAAATGTTGGGTTTTCTTTTTAGGAATACGCACAGTTTCGTTAATGCTTATGCCTTCAAGGTTCTGTACATCTCATTAGTTATATCTCATCTGGAGTTTGCCAATCCAGTCTGGTCTCCCAGCTCCTTAACATACATAGAATCTATAGAAAGAGTTCAAAAGAAATTCCTACGCTTCCTATCATTCAGATTATCTATTCCAAATGACTACAAACAGCTATCTGAAAGATTAAACCTACTTTCTTGTCGTCAGCGTAGACTGTTGTTAAATGACGCACTAGTTATATGTGATATTTAAAATGGACTAATAGACAGTTGTGAATTGGTTAACAACATTAGTTTCAACGTTCCAAACAAGTGCACCAGAAGAATTCACCTTTTCAATGTAAAGTTTTATAAAAGAAAATATACATTTAATTCATCAATTCCAAGATGTCTTAGATTGGTAAATAAGTTGCAGGGGGAGATTGATGTATTAAATATGTCTAAATATCAATATAAAAAAAAAATGCTTCTTTACTAAAAAACATGGATGAGCAGTGAATTTATTAATCTAACCATTTTAATTTCAAAGTTGTCTATTTTTGCTGTATAGTTTCATTATTGCTTTTTTCATAGGATCATCTTTCTCAAACTAAAATAATGTAAAATATCTTTTTTGTCTCAAAAATTTATATTATCATTAGTCATATATTTGTGAAAATTAATTGCTATAATCTTCAGTATTATTATACATACAATTGAATACTTCTCCAATATTAGTGTCTATATCTATATATCTATCATATATTACAAATAATTGTGATAATAAATAGTATTTTAAAACTTGTAATCTAATGTCATATTGTAGGTTATGTTTACATGAGAATGTAAAAGGATCTGTTTCGTATATATAATAAAAATAAAATGAAAAAAATAATAACAAAACATACTTAACTGGTGTTGGTACTTATACTTGGTGGTTTTTGTAATATGGTTTACCAGGATTATACAGCAACGCCTTCTTCTCAATCCCATACCCAAGCTTGTAACGCCATAACAAAAGTTAAACCAAACTGATGGGTTCTCCAGTACCTTCTAATCAATTTTTTCGAACAATGTTTTAAACAGAAATAATGGTTTATATACTATGCAGTTAGGTCTCCAAGTTTAAAGAAAATCATTGGAGCTGTTTTGAGAAATTCGAAAAAAAAAACAATTACAGTAAGCATTTTTTTTTTCTTAACTTGGATTGCTAGCAAATCATTTAAAGCTACTTCATATTATATATTTAATAGAACCATAAATTAATTGTACTCTCGAAGGAAATTTTAAATATGCAGTTTCCTCTAAAATTTACAATGTAGGAAAACCATGAGATCGATATAAAGAGAAAAAAAAATCGATAGAATGGAGGAGGTTATGGAGCTTGTGAGGGTTACTGGTGTATCTGTAGTTGTGTGAGGGTTATTAAAGTAGTTTCATTGCCCATTATTTGTTATTCATTATCTTATATAAAACTGATCAATCTTTGTGTTAATTCTAAATAAATCGTTTTATTTTTCGTTTATCAATTAACTGTGTGCTTATGTGATTTGTTCCTTAAAGTCAGAAAATGGAAACACGTAGATAATACATACACAAATACATTACTGTTACACTAGTTTTCGCCTTCAGAGGACCTCAACAAGTAAAGAAGAAGGATGATTCGTTGAAGGTAAATACTTCTAATGAGCTCATTATTTATAATATTACACAAATGGTTTTCTTTGATTCGTTTAGCTTTCAGTGTGGGCTGCGAATAGATAAAAAGTGTTCTCCAGTTTTTCAAGTTTAGTTGAGCTATAGAACGTTTTCTTAATTGATTTTTCAATCAAAACTCAGGTTTTTCTTCTGTTCTTAATATTGAATAATTATTAAAGAAGAAAAAAAAAGTCTAATGTGAAACTGTTCCTCCTAGAAAACCCCCAAAAAATGAATTTTCTCCCCGAAAATGTGTCGAATATTGAAAAACTGAAGAAAAGAGAAAAATCACTCATTATCATTAGAAGTTCAATCACTTATTAGAAGTTTGCGCTTCTTGTGATTTTATTCGTTTTTGTTATATTTTATTTTCAAACTATGAGATCACCCACACACAAAACACACATCATTAATGAACAATGATGTAGCTTTGTTATCTTGCTTTGATGTTGCTATGTTATGAATACGAAATTCAGGGGACCTGGAAAATATGTACTTCCCTTGAAAAATCTGGCATGATTGCAAATACTTTTCAGCAAAACTCGAAAAGTAGTCGATGGATTGACTTTAAATTTTTACACAATGTTGCATTTCTATAAAAGAGTGTTTATATATACTTTTTACTCCGAAGTTCCCAAGGAAATGGGAAATTCCGAGCTAAAACCTGTTCAAACGGCCATATTGCGTTAGCACTTGCTTCTACAGGTATTGTTGATACGTTTATGGAAGGAGGTAGAACAGCGCATTCAGCTCTTAAACTGTAATCACTTAAACATGCACTTCACAGAAAACCCAAATGTAACATTTCTAAAACATCTGGAATGGGAAAGGTTCTTCGGGCGTGCAAATCATTGTATGGGATGAGTGTGGCTTATAAGAAGTCATTGGAAGCATTAGACCATACATTGAAAGACTTGCGAAATAATCAGGTTCCATTTGGTGGAGCATTGGTGTTCCTAGCCGGTGACTTCACGCAAACGCTTCCAGTGATACCTCGCTCAACACCAGCTGATGAATTGCACGCCTGCTTGAAATATTCAGTAAAAAAAAGTTCATTTAACAACGAATATGAGAGTTCAACTCCAAAACGATCCAACAGCTGCCATTTTTCAAGACAATTACTCGAACTCGGTAACGGCACTGCTCCTACAAATCCGGAAACGGGAAAATCACCTTCCCATCTAATTTCTACAACATTGTACATTGAAAAGAAGAATTAGTAGACAGGGTATTCCCAAGCATTGAAACAAATTATCAAAATCACGCATGGTTAAGCCACAGCGCAAACTAAGCCACAGCATGGTCAAAATCAGCGCAGACTGAGCCACAGCGAAGCGAATTTTTATTAAGTAAATAAATAAAAATTGAATAAAAAATTAAAAAACTGAACTGTATAATGGAATAGAGAGCAGTAACAAATAAAATGTGCCAGTTGATTAAGCCTCACGTAATTATATAACATTCTATATAGTTTTCTAAAATAATCGTTCCTCTAAATAATCTATAAACTAATAATTACAATAATTATAAATATATATATATATATATAAAATATATGATTGCAATTTCAATTAAGTGAGAGAAATAATTTTATGGAACAAATCTGTAATTGGTTAAAAAATAATACGAAGAAGAAAAAGGCAACTTATCAAACCGACTGATGACCATATTTGGTGCACCAATTGGTAAAAAAAAAACATCCACATACATCCACGATAAATCGATTTATTTTTATTTATTTTCTAAAAAATAATCGTTTGTTAATATAAATATTTGAGTATGCAATCAAATTGATCTTTTTAGTAGTATCAGATTTTTTTTAATAGTATTTCATTTGTTCGCTTCTTGTCTTGTGCTCCATATTCATAATTTGTTTTGCTGTCTCTCTCTCTCTAACTCTCTCTCTTTTCTTCCATTATTATACTATCTGGTCATCACCATTTATCTTGTGGTCATTTGTCTGTCTGTAGGTGTTATATTCTTAGTAGCAGAGTGTAACAAACGTATTTAAGGTCAGAACTTCTTCTACAGACTTTAACGTCATTTAAAAAAATATATTCTTCTGAAGACTAATTTCAATATCTCCTCCATGACGCATCTTTAAAATACAGATTGTCAGAATACTTCTTCTTTTTTTTTATTTTGCTTTCTTTTCTATTTTGCCAAATGTAATTGTAATGCTGAATGATGGAGTTTTTATTGGTACATCTGGAAATCAGCATTCAGGAAGTTCCTTTCACAAAGTTAATTTTTAACAGTCTGCTTGAGGTTGTTGTTGATTTTTTTTTTTTTTTTTTTTATAAAAGTTATGTATTCTTAAGTGTTTCTTATATTGTAATGTGGTTATGATTATAATAAAAAAGTCCATCCCTCTCTTATTACTCATCTTCAGAGTACATTCTAAAATATCTTTGGAAGTTTCTATGTAAACATTTCAATGATATATTCCAAATATCACTATACTATTACTATATCACAACATTCATTACTATACTCCCATATTACTCAATAATGCCCTCAATTATAGCATACACCATATTTAAGAATAAGCCATGTTTACAATAACATCACAAAAAAAAAGAAAAATATTTCTAACAAAGAACATTTATCGTATTAATTTGCTGTTCCATTAAAAAAAAAAAAAGTAAACCTTCAATGTGTTCTTGGAGGGCTGAATCTTTTCTGCTGGTGTTAGGCAGTATATTAAACACACCTATTACGACTTCAATAGCGAGCTATGAAATTTCTTTGGGAGATATTTACCTATAAATAAAGTGAGAACATTTATAAGTCTTGGAAGCATAAATAGAATTATCCTCCAATAAATCGCCATAAAAAATAAGGTTTTTTTTTTCACAAAATTAATAAGTAATGTCCTTTGGCATAAAAAATTCATCCTTAATCCTTTCTTTCTAATTAATTTAGGAGCCTGAAAAAACACTCCTTTTTTACAGTTTTAAAGGATGATTCTTCTTCTCGGTGAAGTGGAAGCCATAACCAAACAAGATCCTTCATACAGACTCTACATGAGCTCATTTGCTCCTCTTCCTGGAAGAGAAAAAAATCCTACAAAAGCTCTATTAGCCTGTTAAAATAGCCCGTAATCATTGGTAGCCGCCAAATCCTTGTTGGAATCGCTTTGTTCATTGAATCTAAGAGAACAGCTATTAAAAATATTCTTTGCTTTTATCTCAGCTGCGATTTCCTAGATTTCTCTGCCCATATTCTAATGGCCGCCATGAGATGGCTTTTTAAATTGCCGCAAAAAGAGCTTCTCTATGAGGGACCTTCAATAATCCTCAACTACGCTTGAACTTGATTCGATAGCAAATAATAGCTCCAAGGAAGCTGGAATATTATGATTATGGAACGAATATCACGAGATTTGTGTCCGTCTTCAAGAACTTTTAATAATAATAAACTAGATACTTCAAATTTAATTTGATAACATTTTTCAAAATTTTCGTCTTATTCTTTTTGCCGCTTCCTACAAGGCTTGCGATCAGAACATGGACATCCTACTATTTTTTTCTGTCCCTCCAATCGCCGCCTTGCAGGCCTCTTTCGACCATTTCCTCCTCAACATCATCTTCCCACCGAATTCGAGCCCTAACTCTCTTTCTTTATTCTCTCGGTATTCATTCGCTTACTCCACTAGGGCATTCCTTTTTTTCTCACCCTTTTAATGTCCTTAGAAGTTACTCCCTCATAATTTCTTCCATTCTTGCCTCAAATTTCATCATTTTTTTCCCCCATCATTCATTTGCCTGTCTATTTTTTTCCCCCACAGAAAGACACCACTTACTTACTAGTAATTTCTAATCCCCGTTGTATTATTTCATATAGAATTCTTTCAATTTACCTCCGGCAATTAAGACAATATCATCGGCATATCCTTGACAGATCCGTGAGTTTGCAGAGAAGTGTGTGTCAACCACTAGGCTCCACAACACGGGTGGAGAAGAAGTACTCCTCCTTGAGTGAAGGTTGTACTGATCTTGATGGTCCGCTAGCCCGCCAGTGTCTCCTCTGTTCTTGCAGACAGCATCTCGTTCATATATTTTTCTTTCCTTCCTTGTCTTCCCTACTCTTCTTCTTATGAAGTCCCACGATTTTCATCATCTTCAGGATTGACTCTGCTTATACAACGATTGCGTGGAAGACACTTCTACTTTTTTTGAAAAGATTACAATCTCCGGAGAACCCTTCTCACTGATATCCTTGCTTATTCCATCCTACAAAGATTGCATTATCTTCCAGCTGCACCTCCATTCTTACTTACCTTTTTATTAACTGTAAAGTTAATTCAAGGTTAGGTTAAACGCTAATGTTTTCACTTCAGCGCTAATGGACTTTCGAACGGTTTGGTTTTCACAAGCGCATAAAATTACCGGAACAGATTTTTCTTATTCGAATCTTTGTTTTTTATTAACATTTACTTACTATAGTTTAGTCATCGTACTTGAGGATACATTTGTTAAAGGAGGTTATTGTACTGTAACCTAGCTATCCTAGTATTTTCGAATTTATTAAAAGACGATTGCTGACAGGAGGTCGAACTGCTTAAGGAAGTCAGTAGACTTGAGATAAACAGTAAGAAGGTTATATACTATGTTATGTAAGTAGTTGGTAGAGATCGTTCCCAGGCAGTAGCAGCAATAGGGGAATATTCTATCACTGTTTGGCCTCTTGAATAGCCAATAACTCCCAATAAGGTAGGAATAACCTTCGAATACTAACTATAAGTGAGGAGGAAGGCGCGCACACACACACACACACATACAAACTCACACACACTGTTACTCAGTTTGTGTATAAATACAGTTTTTGCGTGTGTACGTACGAGTTCAGGTGCACATTCGCGATCGTATGTATGTATGGATGTAACTCTTCTTCATCTACTTCTCTTCTCCTCGACTGTCTATATGTTGTGGTAGTAAAACTCTCCTGATGTACTGTTTCCATTACACTCACTTGATTTATAGACGACAGCTACCGATTTACAAAGTACGATAATTTGTGACAAGTACGATAATTTGTGACAAGTTGTGTTGTCGTTAGGATTACCGCCAGTTGTGCATGTATGTAGTAAGTAAGGGGTCAGCTTGACAGTATTTCGCCATTGTCTGCTAGATATGTCCATTGCGTTAAAAACTTTTTAAGTATTTAGTGTGTGTGTGTGTGCGCGCGCGTTGTGTATATGTATTTTATGATCGCGAGCTGGTAGCTCTCTAACCCTATTGGTATGTTGTCGGTGCGTGTGTATGATGGTATTAAATCAAAGAAAGTTAACTTTTATACTATATACTATATATATAATAGTATATTTAAGTGTTGAGTGTTGAGCAATGATTCACAACTGAATAGTAAAGTTAAAATTAACGGCACGACCATATTGATAGAGCCTACTACTGTCTATTAAACATTAAATATATATTATTGCTTACCCATTTGGTGGTTTACCTTAAAAGTATTATGACTCTTCATTGAAAATAAATAAAAAAAAAACACTAACCGCTAATAACCCGTTTTATAACATATCGAACGAAATTTATTTATACTCAGTTGACAGTTATCAAGGATTTGCAGAAACTTTATCCAAAATTAAGATGTAGGAAGTATTTTTACTTCCCCCGCACTACAATAAGAGTAAGTAAATATTTTTTAATATATTAGTAAATATAGTTTTTTTCAGATTTTCATGTTTTTCAGAGTTCCTGTTGACCGTGCTAGGTACCACAAGCAAATCCAACTAAAAATCCGTAACAGGAAGTAGAAAATGCTACTGATTAGTAGGAGGAAATATTGCACAAGTATCAAATTATCAAAGTTGAATTTTGAATAAAAATATATGTTATGAAGTATTCTTGAGTTCCAATAGTCTGTATGTTTGCGTTAGTATGATTGTGTGTGTGTGTGTGTGTGTGTGTGTGTGTTTGTTAACATGAAAATTCGCAAAAAGCTAAAAATTTAATATTCCGTGTGGTATGTGACAAAAAGGTTTTTTGAACAAAATCCATCAACCAAAATAGGCACTTCCGTTTTGTTTTTTTTTTTTCAGTTTTTGCGCTATTTTATTGAAAATGGCTCAAATGATTTTCCTTAAACCTGTATTTATTTATATAAATATCTATCAGTTTTATTTGAGGCATTTTTCCTTCCAAGAAAATTAATTGTTTTCCGGAAGTTTAACGGAGTGAGCAACGTTAAATTTTTCTCTAAAGTACCACTCTACTGCAATATATGGTTCATCACCTATATATAATATGAAAAAATATATACACAAAATATATTGCTATAATTTGAGATTTAAAGAAAAGCGTATGGACTAGAATACAACGATTTGTTTACTTCCTCTTATTTAAACTTAGAATGCTAATTACACAGATATATAAACATACCAATTTTATTTGTAACATTCTTCCGGGAAATTGAATTTTGAGGAATCTGTGAGATCAAATTGCCGTTGCTGGTTGATCAAACTGCTTTTTCCTGAGTTTTTTTTTGTTATAAATAAAACAGTATTATAATATTTTACTTTCTCTTGCTCCTAGTAAAGAGGAAATATTGTAATCCTATCAAATTTTCGATATCAAGTTTTATCCCGAAATAAAGGTTTTGAGGTTCCTAGGGTCCAAAAAAGTGGTTTTTAGAAAATGGTCTGTGTCTGTATTATGTGAACATCACCGCTCAAAAAAAAAAAAATGTTGAAAGTTTAAACTTGATATTCCGTTTAGGTATCACCATTGAATCCGACAATATGTTATCTGTCAAAATTCCACTACCGGAAGTACCACTTTACTGTATGGTTATTTTTTTTCCCCCCACTTTTTTCCGATTTTCTTTAAACTTGGTATATATGTAGGTATATCAACTGGACATACAATGACTACAACTTTTATTTCAAATATTTCTCCGGGTAAGACATTTAAGGGAGTTTTTGCGAGAGGGGGAAGTTTATGTTTTCCTGTAAAGTACTATCTACAATTCCGCTACCTAAACAAAATTAATAGAAATAAAATAGATTGCCGAAATTCCGACTTTCAAGAAAATTAGTTTCAAGTGGAAGAAGTTTTTTAGTTGTCACGATTTTCTTTATATATAACTTATAAGGATGTGTGAAGGAGAAAGAATTAGGGTGATTGGGTTTAAGATGAAATAAAATAAAATAAATGCTGAACACTGTATAATGAGAGAACGCACAAACTGCAAGGACTTTACAAGGTACGTATAACAGAAGTTAGGTAGCGAGAGATATAGACTGACTGATGAGAAAGATAATAGAAGGTTGCTGACTCGTTCTTAACTGGTCATAAACTGTCTCTTGTAGGGCTAGCCTCGGCTAAATATATATTCAGAGTCTCCCACTCTAAGTCTGCCTAAGTAGCGAATAACTAGATTGTCAATTTTGTATTTCTCTCTACTCTGCGGATCCTATAACAAACACCGACGAATTTCATTAAATTTGGTATAATTAAATTTGTCAATTACAGTTTTGTAAACTGCAAAAAGAGAAAGTTGTGTGAGTGTTTCATACCATATTTTTTTACGCGTTTATATTTAGGAAAGTGTTTATATTTCACTCAAAACAGTAAATTCTCAGCAAACTCAAATTTGATATGCTGTTTTGTATTTCCGCTGGGTTCCGTTTTGAGAGATCATCTAATTTGATCGCTTTTATATTCTGTAGAGATACTATATTAGGTAAATCGTTTCATTATACTTATTTGTATTGGACAGAAATGACTATATCAAATAACAATACAACTTACATATACATACATCTATTGATAGATTTATTAAAGTAGTAAGCATTGCGGTTTGTCACAAACCATTAATCTACAATTAAGGAATAGTGTAAATAAAATAAGCATACAATTGGCAATTCTTCTTCTACTGTTATTTCCATTTGTCTCCATATAGATTTATATTGATTGTGGTGCTTTCAAGTAAGATTTCCTATATTGGCTATTAAATAGTCACAACTGTTTCTCCACTTCCTTACGTATGATAACGGTTTAATAACTAATAATGCATGTATTTTGATGAGTGCTGCTTTCTCTTTCTCTTACAGCTGCTATAAAAAAAAAAAAAAAAATCTGGTGTGAAACACTCACACAACTTTCTCTTACTCCAGTTTTCAAAATTGTAATTGACAAATTTTATAGTTAGCGTACCAAATTTGATGATATTCGTTGGATTTCGCCGAAAACTGAAAACAATGTCAATAAACGCGCACTTCCGGTTTACTAATTTTTCTTGAAACTCGGAATTTTGGCCATCTATTTATTTCTAATTAATTTTGTTTGGATGGTAGAAATGTATAATCAACTATGATAGCACTTTCTGAAAGTGCCCTTAAATGACTTCTCTTCACCAGGAGAAATGTTTCCAATAAAAGATGTAGATCATTGCATGTTTGGTTTAAACACGGTGTTTTAAGAAAATCGTCGGAGCCATTTTGGAAAAAATTGCGAAAAAATGAAGAAATCATTTAGTAAAGTGTTAAAATAAACGCACTTCCTGTTATCCGATTTTTTCCAAACTCGGAATTTCAACAGCATATTTAATTCTAATTAACATTATTAAGAAGGCAGAATTGTCTAATAAACCAAAATAGCACTTTTGATGAAAACCTAATTATATTTATGAAATTTCATTATACTTATTTGTATTGAACAGAAATGACTATATCAAATAACAATACAACTTACATATACATACATCTATTGATATATGTTGTGTAGTAAGCATTACGGTTTGTCACAAACCATTAATCTACAATTAAGGAATAGTGTAAATAAAATAAGCATACAATTGGCAATTCTTCTTCTACTGTTATTTCCATTTGTCTATATATATATCATATCATATAGCCCTCCCCCGAAAGTGCCCTTAAATGAATTTTCCCTGAGAAATATTTCAAATAAAAGTTGTAGCTCTTTGTATGTGTAGTTGATATACCAAGTTTAAAGAAAATCGTCGGAGCCATTTTTGAGCAAAACGCAAAAACGTAAAAAAAAAAAACTAGTAATGTGTTACTTCCGGTTAAGGAATTTTGACAGGTAACGTACTGTCAGGTCCCATGGTGATACCTAAAAGAATATCAAGTTTCAACTTCCTACGGTTTTTCTTTTTTGAGCTATGCTGTTCACATACACACACACACTCACAGACCGTTTGCTAAAAACCACTTTTTTGGACTCAGGGGACCTCAAAACGGATATTTCCGGTGAAAACTCGATATTGAAATTTGACACGATTACAATACTTCCTCTTACTAGGAGTAAGGGAAAGTAAAAGTGGTTTGTAGCAAATGATCTGTGTGTGTGTGTGTGTGTGTGTGCATATGTATGTGTACAGCATATCTCAAAAACGAAAATCGTAGAAAGTTCGAACTTAATATTCCGTTTAGTTATCACTATGGGATCCGACAGTGGGTCATCTGTCAAAATTCCTCAACCGGAAGTACCTCTTTACTAGTTGTTTTTTTTTACGTTTGGGCGATTTTCTCAAAAATGGCTCCGTCGATTTTCTTCAAACATTGTATATCAACTACACAAACTAACAGCTACAACATTTATTTGAAACATTTCTCCGGAAAAATTCATTTAAGGGCACTTCTGGGGGAAGGGTGGGGGTTAGGTTTTCATCTAGTGTTATTTCAGTTTATTAGACAATTCTGCCATCTAAATAACGTTAATTAGAATTAAATATGTTGTTGAAATTCCGAGTTTGAAAAAATCGGATAACCGGAAGTGCGTTTACATTACTAAACCGGAAGTACTTTTTTACTAAATGATTTTTTTTCACTTTTTCGCGATTTTCTCAAAAATGACTGAGACGATTTTCTTGAAACTTCTAATTTAAACTAAACATGCTAAGATCTACATCATTTATTTAAAACATTTCTCTGGGAAAATTCATTTAAGGGCACTTTTAGGGGAGGGTGGGGTTACAGCTTCCTCTAAAATGGTTATCATAGTTGATTATACAATTCTATCATCCAAACAAAATTAATTAGAAATAAATAGATTGCTAAAATTCCGAGTTTCAAGAAAATTAGTAAACCGGAAGTGCGCTTTTACTGAACAGTTTTTTCAGTTTTAGACGAATTTCATTAAATTTGTTAAACAAACTATAAAATTTGTCAATTATAATTTTGAGACCTGGAGTAAGAGAAAGTTGTGTGAGTGTTTCACACCAGATTTTTTTTTCCTACTCAAGAGTAAAATATAAATTTCCGGTGAAGAGTCAATTTCGAAAATTTTGCACGATCGTAATACTTCCTCTTTCAAGGATTAAGAGAAAGATAGAGAAATAGGGAACATGTGTGTTAGTAGTGTACGTAATTGATAAGTGGCAGCCAACCAGGAGTTTGTATACATCCATGTTAACACTGTTAGTACACCTTGTATAGAACAAGTAAAGACGACTGACAGACATTGTGAGTGTGACATCATTGGTGGTAATTAAGGACTGTTTTTTTTTTTTTTTGTTATTGTTCACACACACACACACATTCATATGTATCAGAGCTCACTGCCACTAAAATGGTAACGTCCTCATATCGACCTATGTTGAAAGAAATGTATTACTTATTCTTGATGATGATACTATACCTTTTTTTTTGTAATTGTCTTCTTAAAACTGGACGCCTAACTCATTATTATCTCTAGATCTTACTTTTGGGATCCTTCGTTCCTTTATCATTGTAATCATCACCTAAAATCCCCCATCACCATGTTACACATATTATCTATTGTTATTGTTCATTTATTTTGCTTTGTTTATTTTACTTAATGTTCCATACACAGCTATTATATCAATAACAATGAAACGTCCAATTTATTCACAAGCTCATTGAATTCATTACGGATAAAAAATATTCCCACGTAGTGATTTATTTCAGGGGATACCCCACTTATTGTCTAGCTCGAAATCAATAATGTATTATGGATTTTTTTTTTTTCATATTAAAATATACGTGGACATAGTAAGTGGAAAAATAACTTTTTTTTTGCACATCTGGAAAATTCCAGGGTGACTCAAAAAAAGCAAACATTCCAAATCATTTTTACTATTAGAAGTATTGTGAGTGTGTCAGATTATTGAAATATGTATTTTCAGTTTGCCTCAGAAGGAAGAAAATTAGTTTAGCGAATGGACCGCATGTTTCTTGTATGTGAGGGTTTGTGTGTGTGTATGTGAACAAAATATGTCAAAAACGAAAAATCACAGGATATAATGGATGTGTTAGGTGGAGAGAATTTAGGTGTGGTTGATGATATAAGAAGAAGACTTAGTTAACACTGGTAAACTAATATATTAATTAAATGATACAGACTGCCTGGACTAAGTGGTAGAAATGTTTTAAGGTAGAGTGGTATGAAAATGACACGTAGTAATTGGATGTATTGGACTGAATTCAACTGTCCTTCTGTGATCTGTCCGTCGCTATATTTATACAGTTTCTCCCACTCCAGTCCGAGAGAGTGGTTGAGCTTCTCTTTCCTTTCTTTGGTTGCTGACCTTCTCTTTGGTTGCTGTTACACAGGAATTCTACGTATTCCGTTTACTTATTATCATCGTCGCATCAGATATGAAGGTTTCGGTCAAAATTTCTCAAACGTTTGGAATTTCTTATACTATGTATGAACCTAAATAAGTATCACTTTTATTACAAATATTTTCATGGGAAAATAGAATTTTTTGAGGAACATTAGCGTTAAGTTAATATATGATCCTACAACTTATATAATATTATGTACCTTAGAAGCACTTGAAACCAATCACTTTTAATTGAAACAATTTTCCGGTTAAATTCATTTTAGGACGTTTTATAGAATAGGTATGCCATTATATATTTAATGTAATTTGAATTTGTGTAATATTTTGGCGCTCTCTGGTGGATTACAGTGTAAACACAATCCTGCTATAGGTAGTCAACATTTCTCCCACCACCTCTATATTTATTTTAGGACAAATTTTATGAAAATTTTGAACCCAGATTTTTTTTTCGAACTGGCTAAGTTCTATTCGTTATAATATCGCTTGTTTCTAACTTTGATGTTGATGAATGCAGCGTGCTCACTTCTCATCTTAGTTTAATGTTTATGTCAGTGACAACTGGATTAATTTGTACAACTAAAATCTATACCAAATTAAAATTATGTTTCAATCAAATTTTAGGACAATTTCACTAACAAATACTATTTTAATCTTAATAATTGTTTCCCCCAAAAGGAACAAAAAAAATCGTACTATAAGGAGGAGAGAAGCCAATTTTTGGGTGATCTAGACATCTATATGGATATCCTCGCCTCACAACTCTGACTTCACTAACATTCAGAATCATCCATGGCGGCAATAAGGAGTTCATATGTCTTCACTTCCAGGTTGGTGTAATGTTCTAAAAGACTGAAAGAGCTTTCTTCTCTGAAGGCTGTGCTTCTAGTCTGGGTACCAGGTCATATGGGAATTTTTGGGAATGAGGAGATGGATAGGTTTGCCAAATTAGGCGCCTCTCTCCTTTTCATTGGTCCGGAGCCTGCTGTTGGCGTGTCTTCTGGCACATGTTTGTCAGGCTTCCAGTCATGGACAGCTTCACAGCATTCATCCTTATGGATGAGCACGGTTGGTTGTCGGCTGTCCGAAATGCTTATCGGGGTCCGGACAGGGCTATTACTGAGACATTGCTGTGTCTTTCACGGAGCTCTCTCAGGCAACTGGTTGGATCCCTTACTGAACTTTGTGGTTTAAGGAGACATCTAAATGTAATGGGGCTCATACCGGATCCATTTTGTAGAGTTTGTGAGACAGAAGAGGAAACACCTATCCATATTATGACAGATTGCCTGGGTTTTGAGGAAATTAAGTTCAGGACCTTTGCTCGGAACAGGTTGTTTGTGAAAGAGCTTAGGCTATTTCCCCTTCAGGTTATTGTCCGATTTATATTTGTTCGGACTGCGGTGATTCTTAGATGAATTAGACCCGGGTCTGGATATTTGTTCTAGACCGGTTTATTGTTTTTTTTTGGGGGGGGGGGCTACATGGGCCCAGTGAGGCTTTGGATAGCGTAGGGTTTGGTCCCTCGCCACAGACAAATGATAATAATAATTATTATAAGTAGAGTATCGTTTGGATTTTTTTCTCTTATCTTGCATACTTTTCGTGAAAAGTATCGTTTAGTATAGTATATATATACATAAACAGTGCAAATAATATATAACTAAAATACCACTCGACCAATTCGGCAATGTCGCATCTCCGATTGACCGATTTTATACTATTGGGTGTATTTATATATATTTGAAATAATAATAAAACATTTTTCGAAAATTGTCGAAGTTTTGGGTTAAGGAAGGGTTGAACAAAAATTCTTCAGTTCCAATAATAAATAATATATAATTAAAATATATAATAAATGCTGACTCTTTTATTTGTAACTCTTGATTTTAAGGAGGTCTGAGTAATGTTTTAATTACGCCTTCAACTTTAAACTACTGGATCAAGTTTTGCAAATATATCACTTTCAGGTAGTCCTATTTCCCCCATAAACTAACAAATATAATTCCCCACCACTTATATATTAATGGTGTCTGCCAAATAAACGTTTAGTAAAAGTTCCGTATTTTTGAAGTAAATTCTTCATTTAGAAGGTAATAATTGAAGTCAGAAGAGTGTGGCCAGTGTTTTACACCAGAATTGTTTCTTCTTCTTCCTTTGGCTCTACAGCCCTTGCAGGGCCTTGGCCTCCTTTAGCAGACTGTCCCAACCATCTCTGTCTGCGGCTTTCCTTCTCCACTGTCTGACGCCCATCTTCATCAGATCTGCCTCCACATCCTGCAGCCAACGTAACCTTGGCCGGCCTCTAGGTCTTCTACCTCCTGGGTGCCCTTCATAGACCTTTCGAGGGGTTCTTTCTACATTCATCCTGTGGAGGTGTCCCAACCAGCGCAACCTTCCCACTTTTATGGCAGCCACAAGCGTCTCTATTCCATAGAGCTGATACAATTCAGCGTTTTTACGTGGACGGAACACTCCGCCCTCAACTACTGGGCCATAAATACATCGCAAAACTTTCCTCTCCCAGCAGTTCAATCTCTGCTCATCTGCTGCCGTCAACACCCATGCCTCCGAGCCGTATAACAATACCGGTCTGAGAACTGTCTTATATATGGTGACTTTCGTTTGTCTGGAGACTTGCTTATTTCGGAGCGTACTTCTAATCGCCCCCAGACATCTGTTAGCTACCGAGATTCTGCTACTAATGTCCTCGCCCATCTCATTCTTGGACGTGAGTGTAGCTCCTAAATATTTAAATTTCCTCACTCCCTCGAAACGGTGTGACCCACTAGCAGATCCCCAAATCTCCTTGTTCTTCTGGTAGTCACCATATATTTTGTTTTGTCGGTGTTGATCTGCAGACCGTAAGTGGCTGCACCCTCTTCCAATTCCATAAGAGCGCTTTTTGTTGCGGCTGCTGATCTTGATATAAGCGCCACATCATCCGCATAGGCTAGGTGCTGCACTACTCGGTTATAAATAGTGCCTCCTGGATTTATGTTTACTTTTCTCATAACCATTTCTAGGACCAGATTAAAAAGAACCGGTGATAACGGATCACCTTGTCTAAGTCCTACATTAACATAAAATTCCTGGGAGGTTTCACCTTGGACAGCTACCTTGGCCACTGTATGCGCTAGCGTCATCTTCACCAGCCTGGTCACCTTTGCCGGAATATTCAAACTTTTCATAGCTTCAATGAGCCCAAAGCGTGAAATAGAGTCGTAGGCCATCTTAAAATCAACATACAGTTGATGGAGGTCAAGATTATTTTCGTAGAATTTTTCCAATACGACTCTCATGCTAAAAATATGGTCTATAGTAGACCTACCTTTCCGGAAGCCGCATTGGTAATCTCCGAGCACTCTTTCTGCTGCATTAGTTATTCTTTCTGCAAGGAGGATTACGAGGATTTTATATACCGCACTTAACAGAGATATACCGCGGTAATTTGAACATTTGAGGCGGCTACCCTTTTTGTGAATGGGGCATATTACTGCCACAGCCCAATCCTTTGGCATTTCTTCTTCTAGCCATACTTTTAATATAAGGTTGTACACTTCACTCTTCAATTGTTCTCCCCCTTGCTTCAACATTTCAACACTGATGCTGTCTTCCCCAGGGGATTTATTTTCTTTCATAGATTCCAACACTCCGTCGAAATCGTCTCTCGAGGGTGGCTCAGCATCATCATCTAGCGGGATTTGATCCTGTTGTACTTTTACCATCATGTTCTGACTGTTGAGGAGGTTTCTAAAATAATCCATCCATCTGATTAAGATCTCTTCCTTTCCTGTTATTATCCCTCCTTCTGCACTCTCCACACAACCCAATCGTGGCTGATGTCCGTCTTTTACATTTCTCACCGCCTTATAAAACTTCCTGCTCCTCCTCTGCTCGAAGTCTGACTGCATCTGTTCTACCAACCTCTTTTCCAGCTCTCTTTTCTTCTTCCGGCATATTAGCCTGGCTTTCGCTCTCTTCTCTCTATAGTCTTGTGCACTAGCTCTTGTTTTCCTCACTAACATTTTCTGCCTAGAATCATTCCTTTGCTTCAGTACTTCTGCCACTTCCTCGTCATACCAGTCATTGCGCACTTGTTTTTTCCGTTCTCCTAATATTTTCATCGCAGATCTCTGAATAGCGCCCTTGATTCTATTCCATTTACTCTCTATGCTATCAGAGTCATCCTTCTCTTCTAGGCCTTCCGGTTTCCTTTGTAATAATTCCTCTACCTTGCCGCCGAAAGCCTCTCTTTCTGCCTCAATCTTCAGTTTAACGGTATCAAATATTTTTCTTTTCGCGCCTTTACACTGGGTTCTTGTTTCAATTTTTTGCTTAAACTGAGCTCTTACCAAAAAATGGTCGGAATCTATGTCCGCCCCTCTATAACTTCTCACGTCCTGTATGTTAGTAGCATGCCGAGAATCAATAAGGACATGGTCGATTTGATTACGAGTAACCCCATCAGGTGACATCCAGGTTTCTAAATGAATTTTCTTATGGGGGAAGAATGTGCTCGACACTCTCATATTTTTGTCAGACGAAATCAACCATTCTGGAACCATTATCATTACTTACATCATGGTTGCTATACAAGCCAATCATAGGTCTATATGTTGGTTCTTTACCCGCCTTCGCGTTGAAGTCACCCAGAATTAATTTTACATCATGATTTGGGATTCCATCATACACTCGCTCCAACTCTGCATAAAAACCTTCCTTCGTTTCAGCTTCAGCATCCTCCGTAGGAGCATGAACACTGACCAGACTAATATTACTAAATTTACCTTTCAATCTTAAGAGGCAGATTCTTTCATTTATAGGCTGAAATTTAATTACGTATTTCTTCATTCTATTACTTACTGCGAATCCCGTACCAATAATATTAGCTGTGTTCCCACTGTTGAATATAATAAAGTGCTTTAACTGCGTAATTTCGGTCTTTCTCCACCTTATCTCTTGTAGAGCTGAAACTTCTACTTTATACCTCAGCAACTCTTCTTCAAGCCTACGGCTGGCTCCGGGGACGTACAGACTACGCACATTCCATGTTGATATGTTCCATATTCCTCGCCTGGGTCTTTTTTCCATTAAAACAGTCCGGTTTTTCTTTTCTGCTATTGGGTTCGTAACCATAGATTTTTTATGGAGTAGAGGGGTTAGCCCTACGCCCAACCCCCAACCTGGAGGACCAGTGGATTTGATTTTGGGGTTCCCATCCCCTAGACAAGCTGCCTTCACCACAGCGATGAGCCTTGTCCGCCCACGTAGGTCATTTTGCGCAACCCAGGGTGCACCGCGCGGAGGCGACCTACTCTACACCCCACCAGAATTGTTTAGGCTTAGGAAACCTCAAATCATGAATTCCCGATGAAAAATGAATTTAAATTATTTGATACGATCGCATTCTTCCTATTACGCCAATATTCCGTCAACTGAGCTAATAACCCCGGAAAGTCGATGCGCAAAAAAAAAATTAATAAAGGCAAATTAATCAGTAAGTATTTAATGTAATATAATTATGTTTATGAAATGTAGCAGCTCCTTTTTAAGGATTTTAGGTGTAAAAGATAATGATGATTATGGAGTTACTTAAAATATTTGCAGAATATAGATATTAAAATTTAAAAATGGTTACTAATGATGACGTGACTATTGTGGTGATGTAAAACTGGCGATATTCATAAAGCGGACACAGTTATAGTGAAAGTATAACTGTAAGTAAAGAGGTATAAGTAGATTTGTCAGAGAGATCTTGCTTACATGGTCATAACAAAAAAAAAGTAAAAATAAATAAAGTATTAAGCGGAGATTATTCTATTATTACCAATAAAAATTATTGTATGTATATGGTCTGTGTATGGATAAACAATTCATGTTGTTTAGTAATCAATATTAGATATACTCGCTTTATTAGTACCAGAGCGAATGAACGAACATACAAACACATCACACAAACACACAAATTAAAAAACAATTACGGTATAAGCAAGCAAAGTGAAATAGTGAGAGTAGATTGAGTGGAAAAAAAAAGTAACTATATATTGTTTCCAGTGGAAAGGCGGCTTTTATTTGGTTAAATGAGAGTAATATATCGATAATATTGAAGGGGGGGGTCAGCCCTACCGCATAGTGTATATTACACTAACACTCGATTTACTGCCAGCCTGTTGAATCGATTCTCTCCGGTCGACCTGTGTACAGCCCGTACCGACCTCCCACGGTTTCTCTATTCTATGTTTTGTGTTCTTTCACTTTACTTTTTTAAAAACCAAATACTCCCACCTCCACTACATTAACCATCATTTACAAATACATACACACACACATTTATCCCATTATTACTACCATGACTAATTTATCATTAACTTATCCGATCCTGTTTGTTAATCAATCGTTTCTTGTATAGTACCGACTATGAAGATAGAGTGTGATGATACTGTATAGATGAAAAAAATCTGGTGTGAAATAATCAAACGACTTTCTCTAACTGCAATTTGCATAGTTTTGATTTATTTATTTATTTATTTATTTATTTACACGGTTATTACCCAGTTACAAATTTCACAAATATCTGAAAATATATTTATGTATACATTCGAAAGATAATATAAAAGTCAAACTTTGGGGAAACCGATTTCCTTCAAAATCAGAATTTTGGCTACACATTATATTTATATTAATATTTTATAGGAAGATAGGATCGCATTATATAGTGAAATGGTTCGTTAGAGGAAAATTTAACGTCCCACTCCCCTCCCTAAAGAAGCCCTTAAATGAATTTTCCAGGGAAATGTTTCAGACATAATATGAAAACAAGAATTAGTTGGCTTCACGACCAATAGGGTAAAAATCAATAAACCAAAAAAAATATAACTTTTTTTAATTGTTCTTTAATAATAATAATTAACACGTTCGACGTTTCGACAAACTTTGTTTGTCTTCTTCAGGAACAATACAAAACAAAAATAAATAAAGAGTTATAAACATAAAAAATTATAAAATAAACCACAAACAAAAAACAAAATACATTGGTGAGATTACAGTAGAAATGTTAAGTCTGTAAACATTGTATTCATTGTATGAATTGTTTTCATATTATAACTAACGGCCAACAAAAAATCTCCTGTTTCAGACATAAGTTTAAAGAAGATTTGTTCAAGGCAGATAAAGTTCAATTTTTTAAAAAACAATCAATTTACATTTTATCATCTTCTGTATATTACTCTTCTAAATTTATGAATTCAATTATAACAATATAGTTATTATTTGCAATAAAATTACAAGTATTATATCTTTATGGAGCATGTAGAATTATTTAATAAACTCTCTCATGGTAGGGATACTATCAGGGGGGAAAAAAAGTTTTAGCAGATAGGGGCGAGATTAGCACAATTGGTAGCGCCTAGGAGGTTCCCGATTCGAGTTCAGCTATTGCTGTCCTTACATTTTCTCTTAGGAGCTTCTACAGCTCACTTCTGTTGAAGGGCAGTGATATCATTAACGAGAGAATACTAGCAGTGCACTGAGAAGGTCCGAACTTTGCGGTAGATAGCTATGAGGAGCTAGAATCGCTTTAGACAACGATAATTTTTTCCTCTAAGATAATTTTTTTTGTTTTCTTTCTTTAGAAATTTACAGTCTGTATTACATGTATACAATGAGTAAATAAGATGTTGAATAAATGAAACTATAGGCTGTGAGAGGGTAGGAGGAGAGAAATTACCCAGTGACTCCTCTTGGATACTCGTAGCATTGATCAGTCCCAAAGTAAATCTCGGGCCACTGGCGATTCAAACTCTTAAGATAATTTAAAAAACGTTGTAGCTCTTTTTTATGTTTAGTCAATATATTAATTAAAGAAAATCGTTGAAACCATGTTTTAGTATAAGTGGCAAAAAATTGAAAAAATCTATTTAATATGGTAGTAAGGGAAAGCTAAGTGGTTAGCGTACTGGCCTCCCTCGCGGGGGAACCGGGTTCAAGTCTAGCTGTGCTGTCCTTAGTTTTTTTTTCCTAGGAGCCTCCACAGCTCATTGTCCGGTGATGGACAGTGTTGTCTGTAACGAGAGAACACTGTCCGGAGGCCGCCAGTACCCTGAAAAGCCCCGGGTCTTAGATGTTCACGCGCCTTAAAAAAAATAAAATAAGGTAGTATTTCCGATCTATCTATTCTAACCAAAATATTATTGTTGCTTCTCATCCTTTGTAATAACTAAACGAAATATTTTAAATTCCAGCTTTCTGCGATTTTATTTTTGACATATACTGACCACACATACACAGAGAGAGAGAACATTTTCTGAAAACCGGTTTTTTAGGAATCAGGGGGGGGGGCTCAAAATATTTATTTCTGGTGAAAATTCAATTTTAAAAAAACTTTCATCAAATTGAAAACTCTTGACATCAGCAAGAGAAAGTAAAAATAATCATTACATTTCAAAGTAATCCACCATACTGAAATATATTTGGCAAAAGAAAAAGAGTATTTATAAAATAGTTGCTATAAATAAAATACTAGTAGATACAATTTTAAATGGCCGATTTAATCAATAAATTTGTACCAATCTTGTTCCAATTACATGAATATTTCCAATTAGTAAAGCCTCTAACTAGTTCGTTTTAACACTCTCGAGCGGCGAGTGTATTGATACCAGGGTGCTCCAAGTGAATGGGGGTTTATCTGGGGCCTAAGTGCAAAACTACCCTCTGGTGGAAGGACACGCTCTAGAAAAGAATAGAATACCAATTAGTGAGTGAAACTGCGCCCGCAGTAAACAATACACTTAAACTACATACACTCTACTCTTTACAGATAAGGACACAAACACAAACTAGGGTATCCGTCCCTGGTTAACTGGCGAAAGCCAAGGGAGAAGGAAGGGATTAGCTCAATGGTAGCGCGCTGGACTAGCAACGCGGAAGTCCCGGGTTCGAATCCAGCATGCTGCTCTTAGATTTTCTCTTCCTAGAAGCCTCCACAACTCACTGTCCGGTGATGGGCAGTGGTGTCAGTAGCTAGAGAACACTGCTTGGAAGCCGGCTGTGCCTGGAAGAAGGCTCCGGGGGGCACAATAGATCTTTCAGGTCGCCCTGCAATAATCCCCTACAACAATCTACAAGTGAAACTGCACAATAAAACGAAATTCTCACATATTCTCTAATAGGTGGGTCTGCAATGTTTATTACTAATCTGAGATATTATCCATCATAGCGTGCTTCTTTTAATACTGACCAGTTTCAGAATGTCCACCATCATTAAAGTTTGGTTCTACACTTAAATAGAAAGGAAAGTAGAAATTAAAATTTCTACATATTTTCATTATATTGAAGTATAATGTGTTTTGTGTTCAGTTTATATGTATCGTATTAGACTTAGAAAAATGTTTTTAGCGATTGGAGTTTGTGTGAATGTGAACAGAATATTTCTCTAAGTGAAAAATCGCAGGTGACCCCAAAATCCTGAAATTCTGTTTAGAAATCATTATACGAGATATAACCTGATAATAAATAGTATTTATTAACTAGAAGTGAGACTTTTCTTTACTTTGAGATATGACTTTATTTTTTCGTTTTTTTTTTCGCGATTTTCATCAAAATACCTCGAACGATTTTCTTCGAACTTTGAATAATCATTGCACACACACACACTTGTATATACATGTCTGTCACTTTTATTTAAAACATTCTTACAGAAAAATTGATTTAATGTGTTCAAGGTAAAAATGTGAGTTAGTTTTCAAACTGCCGAAATAAGGAGTGCTGGCTAATATTCAAGTTCAGGTTACCTAAAACGTAATAATCAAGTCTTTCAACATAATAATCAGGTGCTGGCTAATATTCAAGTCTTTCCTAAAACGTAATACGGATAAATATAGTTCCCTATTTCGTAAATTTATATGTAATATTAACGCCAACAAAAATAATCAAAAATTGTAAAAATTTATCAATTAGAATTTCAATAATTGTAGTAAGAGAAAATTCTGCGATCGTGTCAAATTATCGAAATTAAGTTTACACCGGAAATACCAATGTTATGAAAACATGAACGAAAAATCGTCAAATTTGATATACCGTTTAGATTTCAGCACCCATTTGACAAGAAGGTTCCAGTAAGATCCTTCAAGCGGAAGGGTACATTACTGAATGTTTATTGTATTTGTTTTTTTTTTTTATTTTTTCCTCATTTTCTTTAAACTTCGTTTACTACCTCTCATATAATTGGCTATCACTTTTATTTGAAAAATTGCTTTTTGGATGTTCTGTGGAATTTTTAACGTTAAATTTTAAATGTTCAATTGGAGTTTGTTGAATGTTGTAGTCACTTCCTTCTGGTCTATTTATAAGCAGTAAGAGAAAGTCATGTATTTTCTGCCAGATTTTTTTTTATTGTCTGGGGAGGGGGATAAATTTCGTTTTGTTACATTGGCTGAGAAGGGTAGTATATGGAGAGAAGGACTCGTGACTAATTTCTTGTAAAGGTTCCTTGAAAGATACTTCCGGTATAATTGTGGAATATGAACTGTGTAATTCCGATTAAAACCCATTCTCAATCATATCCCAAGATCATATATCAAGATCAAGTGTACTTTGACATAAGTTACAACGTTAAATTTTAAGACTGTGAAATTATTACACTTTAAACTATGAACTTCATGATTGAAGCCATTCCAAATAATAGAAGATTGCAATAAGTGTAAAATTAATTTATGTGTTCTGATTTTTTTTTAATAAGATTTATTTCTGAAAGAAAAAAGATAAAGAAGAAAATAATGAAAAGATAAAATAGTCATAAAAAAAATAGATGATGTTAATAATCATGTTAGGTTAAAGTGATGGATCCTTATTTATAATGTAGAAATAGTAAAAAGGAATGACAATATATTAATCGATGCATGACAACAAGTAGGGATGTAATCGATAATAAATCAATGATATAGTCGGCGTTGGTTGTTTCATACACTTCTGTACCCAGCTGGCCTCTCAGGCTTGCCCACTATTTTACGAACGTATCTCGCCTATGAAGAAGTATTCATTTTCTTTCACTCTATCTCTCTTGTCCTCATATAGGAATGCTATTTAACTATTACAGGGAACAAGACAAGAGAGAATAAGAAGAGAAGATCCCAAAAGACAGCTGACTGGCCTCACTATTTCTCTTTTAATACAGTTTATTCTCCTTCTCTTCTAAACCACTCTTAACCTCTCTTACAATTTTATTATTATTAACACCGCAGATAAATCTAGAGACATTTTATTATCAGATAAGCGATGCAATTATCTCTATTCCTTTTCTTTACTATATCACTCTACAGCTAGCTCGGCCACCTGTATCGTAAAACATAACGTGCGCCCGTAAATAAAATATCGTTCTCTCTCGTACATTGTCCCCTCCAACGTTGGTTTTAATCGTATAATACTGTTAGTGTGTGTACAAGTAAGCTCAGCTGATCTGTTTTACTTCTAGAATACACGGGGCCGCTGCTATTGCTTGAAGCCATAATCGTATGGGTTTTTAATTTTAATTTATTATCCTGTACTTTAATAGATGTTTTTTAGCTGTCTTCTCTAACTCACTAATAATAATATAATTCTCTTGCATTATCTCCTTCATATTTTGAATATTATAAAATGCATTCATTTGCCAATAAAATTGTTAATTCCACTGATTAGTTCTACACTGAAAGTATTATGTATTTATTTCTAGAGCAGATAGTTTTTTGCATTCTTCTTTTGTCCTTAGTAAATGGATGGATCAGTCAGTTTGACGATCAAGTACCACTTCTAACAACAAGAAGAGGCAATTAATTTTTTTTTTTTTTTTTTTTACGCCTTTGCAGGGCTTTTTCAGCCTCAGGTATCTATCAGTCCAGTATATTGCGGAGTTCTTCTCCAGTCATTTCTATAAACTTTATCGCGGACAATAACCAGAGACTGGCAGGAGTTTAGATGTCCAGCATCCATTGCCTCCTCTAGACAGAGGGGGCATCGTGAAATTTTTTGCGGGCCCGCAGAATACGCCCACTGTCAGTACTGGAATGGGAACATATACTAATTGCTGCCTTAGAGTCTACGAAAAACACAACTTTGCCAGGAGGGCGGGTGTTTAAGATTACCTATGCAGCCCAATCTACAGCCACAATCTCGCCATCAAAATTGTTGCAATGGCCTCCCAGCGATCTGCAGTGGTCCACTTCGAGGCTGTGCACACCATAGTCAACTCTCTTTAAGCCTGCATCCGTAACAGACGCCGAACCGTCCGTACCTATTCATCTTGGGGGTAGCAGATGAGGATAACTTCAGCGCTTCAATATCTCAGGGCTAGTCGTACTTTTCAGGACGTCTTCAAACAGGAAGAGGGAGCAGTTGGCAATAAAAAGGTGGTAATGGACTCAGAGTTTCGCGGAAATGGTTCACACGCACCCACAGAGATGTTGTACTTGCTTCCAAGCTCCCTAACAGCAGCCAACATGGGTTTTTTGGGTTTTGAGGCGCTGGGTGGCTATGTTATTCTGTTTCCAGAAAGGGAGTGGAAATCTTATTAGCTTTTCACCAAGTCTCATCGCGGCCCTTACGCGTCTAACTAAAGGTGGTTCCAGCCAGTTTGTAGCTCCATAGCTAGAATTGAGGTAGATTTTGCGGCGCCTGTGATAATTCTAAGGGCATTGTTGTGAACTTTTGCAATAGGTTTTAGACTGGCTTCACTTGCGGTTAACAACAATTCTTGACGCTATTCCAATGCAGGCCTCGTGCAATTAAAAATTGATAAAGATGTTTTAAAAAGCAAATTTTAGAAAGTATCTTAGGTTCGAATTTTCCTCTCAAAAATCGTCATTCAAATAAAAATCTAATTTTTTACTGCTGTAAAAGTGTGAGTAAGATAACTCAAAAACCAAAATCGCAGGAAGTTAAAAGGATTTTCAACAAAAATAGTTCCTGGCACAAAGGTTTCCATGGGCTTGATTTTCTTTAAATTTGAATTCCAATTAATCTAATATAGGCGTGTCACTTTCCTTTGAAAATCTGGAAATCAATTTCGTCATAGGAGCTGTGCATTAGACTTCCCCATAAAATATCATTTTAATAAAATCTACTGTATACAATCATTCATTTCCTAGTAAACATCATTAAAACCATTGATAAAATTACTCCTCTTTTCAATGGACAATTTACTCTCAGTGGATGCCGATGTTTTTAATCGTTTTCATTATCATATTAAACACATCCTTCCAATCCTTGAAGATTCTAATTTATACCGGGCTATCAGATTGGGGTTTGAACATCACTATTCTGTCATAGATTCCTCACAGTGTAGACAATACAGCTTTATTGAGAAGAAGAAATCTTGTCGGAAACTTATCTCGATATAAAGCAGGCCTTCGATCGAATGACATCTTAGTCTATTCTGGAAATTTAAGAGCGTCTTCTAGCTATCCCAAAATCCTAATTATTCGATAGGTAGTTCCGAGGAAAATTTGAATCATGCTTCAGATCCTCGAAGCAAGCTTAAGGCAGTATTCTAAATGCTATCGTTTAATCAGATGCAATACTGATTTTTTTCTTCTTACATAATATGCAGATGATTGAGCCGTCCTTTCCACCCACCACCAGAATCATTTCTCCTCCTTAGAAAAATAGTTCAAGAAATGAGTCTTTCAGTGTAATGAAAGCAAATCCCAAAACATTATTTTTCTTTGTCGCATTATTCTTCTCCCAATCTACTGTAGCCTAATTCCCGTATCATTGGTCAGTGTTGACAACTATAGTACTTAAATCAAAGTCAGAGTCAAAGTGCCCACAATCAAGGATCAAAGTCTTATTTGAAATCCTCATCCGATTTAAAATGTTAGAACTATAGAAGCTTTCGACAACTTAGAAGACTAGGACTAGAGAGACCTAAACTCTCTGTTAGACAGCAAAAGATAAATTCATAAATCTATTTTAAAATCCACTTACAATTGTAAACGCTCCTTTTTTTACGTCTTCAACTTAACCTACAGTTATCTAATTTACTCAACTTGTAAGAAATTCCATCTTAACCTACAGTCATACCCATAACCTGTCTTGTCGAACTTTTCGTAATATATCTCTAGTCTTCTTCAAAGTCTTTCTGAGCTTTGAGGTTCCCTGAGTACGAAAAAAATGTTTTTAGCGAATAATCTGTTTGTGTGTGAACAAAATAGCTCAAAAACACCAACTCGCAGGTAGCTCAAACTTGGTACTACCACCGCATCCTGACAGGAAGGTTTAGGGGAAAATCTACCAACCGGAAGTGTCGCTTTACTGAATGGTTTTTGTTTTCCACAATTTTTGCTCAGAAATGGTCCAATGATTTTATTTAAACTTAGATAGTAAATTATAGAAAATCGCAAAAAATGAAGAAAAAAAACATTCAGTAAAGACACACTTTTGGTTGATGGATTTTGTCCGAAACCTTCTACGATGATAGTATCCAAGCGGAATACAAAGTTTGAGCTTTCTACGAGTTATCTTTTTTGAGATATTTTGTTTCCACACCCTCACATACAGATCATTCGCTTAAAATATTTGTTTCGTACCCAATGGAACTCAAACCGTTTCTGGTGAAAATTACGAAAAATGTTTAAACGATCGCAATACTTCCTAAGAGTGAGAGAAAGTAAAAATCCTTAAGTAGATTTAACAAAGATATAATTTTGGACTACAATCAATTTTAACAATAATTGTCGTATAAATTTTGTATATTTTGTCTAAAGGTCATGTAAGGTCGATTTAATAATCGAAGACAAGATATGGCAACCATATCGAGCTCGATTAATTCGTGTACATCAAAAATGACAGTCAGAATTGTACAGTATTATGTTGTTAATTAGTCTTGCGGTTTTGATGCAGTATTCAAATATGGTGATGTAAATGGAAGGCCGTGGCAAAGATGGACAGAGTTAATCTAGTGATTCGCCTGCCATTCATGTGTGATTTTTATAATCAAAAAAAAGTATAAGTGTAATCAAAGAAATACATTCTCTCGCCTCCGGTTTATAATGTTAATATACATAATAGTCTGATTATAATGGATATTAAAAACCTGTTTAATGTTATAGGATCATTACTTAAAATCTCCCTTAATATATAACGACGGTCCTTATTGATAATTTCATTTAAAATTGTTCCGTAATTTTCAGGACTGCCTCAAAAATTTTGTTGACCAACAACAATGGCGGATGCCTGAGTTAATTTTCTTATTTTTAATGGAACATTGAATTTTTTTTTTCTAAATTTGAAAACTAGATTTATTTTATTTTCTTTTAGTTTTAAAATATAATGGGAATTTTTTGTGGCTTCCGAAATTCTATCTTGTACAATTCCAGTTATCAGACGTTATCACTAAATACCCGTTTTTTTTTTTTTTTCTTAGATAATGCCTTAAGGAAATAATTCATTGGTGTATGCCTAATATTTAATAAATCATTCGCTTCCATAGATTGTCATTTACATTCAAATGACCTCACTATTGTTATTATTACTTTTTACTTTTCTGACAGGAGTAAAAGGCAGAAATGCGGATCACATCAGATCTTTCCAAATTCTGCTTTACTATATGTATTATGCTTTAAGGTCCCTAAATAAAATTTAAAAAATATTAAGTTTTCAGAGAATTATCTTTATGTGAGCTTATTGACATACTGACCCATAATTTGAAAAATCACAGAAAGTTCAAATTTGATATTATGTTTAAGTGTCTAAGAAGATGCGGTGTATTCGAAGGGTTCGGGTAAAATCCGTCAATCGAAAGATTCACTTTTCATACTGATGTATTTTCTTCACATTTTGTGGGGTCCAACGGTTTTCTTTAAAATTTATAAACTTTCTACCACTTATTTCTACAACTTTTGTCTGAAACATTAATTTTAAAATCTTCTGGAGAAGTGATAAATTAAGCTCAAGTACTATTCTCTTAAGTTTCTTCTTCATCTCTTTAATATTAAGAGCATCACCTAAACGTTTACAAAAATTTGCAAGTTTCTAATTTTCATTAGAATCTATCTGTGGAGGAGCAACGAGCAACAGAAAGTTGTTTAAGTGTGTTGCAGTAGATTTTTTTTATTGAATTAGCCCTGTCCGCATTCCATTTGGCCAAACGTTTCCCTGCATTCCATTTTGGTGTATTCATCATTTAAAACACAACATTGACATTTGTAGGGTCTCTTCTCCTCCACAATGATATAAAACTTGCAGAAAGGACGATGATCCCCCCCCCCCCAGTAGTTCAAAAGGTGTTTCTGCAGTTAAACTGTTACCGAGGACAATGTCTAGGGTGATTAGCTAAGGATTTCTTTATATCGCTTTCCTTCTTCTGGCTTTCTGTACCTATTTGGGAGGGAGGATGATGGTGATGATATCATAAAATTCAATTAGTCATCACATCAAAGCAAATGTCATACTGACATGTTCAGAATGTTTGTAATTATTGTAATGAAAAAATCTGTAGACTCTTGATAATCTTCTTTCCAACTCTATTGATAAGCGAAAAAGGCATATTGTAGCAGTAGATACTAACTGCGGCTAAATTGATGGTGTAGTAAAGGCAAATAATGAACCCTGTATACCATTTCTCCTACAGATTCAACATACCTTCTTCACCTCCATCCAGTCTGCAGAGAGAAGTCATAAGAAAAGTGTTAAAGTCGTGGCTCACTGAGCGCGCTGCTTGTATGTGACACACGTGTGGCAGTCTGGAAGGTCCCATTATGTCTGGTTAACGTGTCTTATTAAAATATTAATCATAAATAATTGTTATTCATTGAACAGCAACCCAAACATGGTGCCAGGTGTTATGTCTTTGTTTTTTCATGAACTTCAAGTGTGCCTGTGAACTTTGTGTACATAAACAATTTTTTTTTTGTGAACTTATATTAGATTAAATTCTTTGTTGACAATTTTTCAAGTTTACAATTTATAATAAAATGGGTGTAAAAGATGTTAAACCACCTCAAATGTCCACGTCTATCAAAAAGATAGGATTGCCAGTTAATATCAGTCCTTTAAGTTTAGATGGTAATACGTCTTTGAACTGGAAGAATTGGTATCAAAGTTTTAAACTTTTTATGAAAGCCAGTGGCTACATAGAAGAGTCTGATGAAAGAAAATTCGCTGTACTTTTCCATTTTATAGGTGATAAATGTTTAGATATCTTTAATTCATTCAATTTAAATGAGGATGCGGTTACATATAATGAGTTAGTCAAATCATTTGAAAAATATTTTGTTCCAAAATCAAATGTCACTATTGAAAGTCATATCTTTTTCACTCGACGTCAAACGTCTGATGATTTTATTACAGACCTGATTAATAAAAGTAAAACTTGCAATTTCGGCTACCTCAGAGACAGACTTGTAAAAGACATTTTTAAATGTAATCTTCATCCAAGGTATCAGTTTATAAGTGAGACGTCTTGTCTTCTTGAATGTTCTGCCTGCCTGACTAACGTTTGTTGGATGACTTGTGATGTTTGTACTTACAGTGGGTTGAGCTTGAGTTTGAGGCAGTTCTTTAGGCGATATGGACGTGACAACGACCTAGTTCGTTCATTTCCAGTGCAATAAAGATAGTTTCCAGTAATTTCTTGTGTTATTTAAAATTATATAATTAATATTCAATATTCTTTTTTTCCTTGAATGACACTACAACCCTGGCCTCCTCATTTAACCTCTACCAATCACCCCTATCTTGAGATAATCTTCTTCACTTCCTAACTCCCCATTCACTCTTAAATCCTTCTCCATGTCACCAACCAACGCATCCTTGGTCTCCCTTTCATTTGTTGACCTCCCAGATGCCTGGCATACGGCTTTTTAACAGAGTTGGGCAAAACGTAATTTCAATTACAATTATAATTACTTACCAATCACTGTAATTTAAAAATGCAGAAATACAATTGCATATAATTGTAATTGGTAATTACAATTACTTTATGGTTCATTGTAATTACAGTTATTACTGGTTGAGCCAATTACAAATAAAATTACATATAACTGTAATTGTACTTCTGCAATTCCAAGTAATTGCAATTATTAAGGCCGAAATGGCATAAAAAAAGTAATTAGATATTAGTCAACGGTAAAAAAAGAAAGGAAAAAAGTCATATGTTAGGAAATATTTTTTATTTATTAAATTCTGACTCACAAGAAATAAATTTACTTACATTAACAATGTAATTTCTACTGAGATATATTTATTGTTAAATACTTCTTTTTTTTTAAATTAGGGCGCGTCAACATCTATGGTCACTGGCTCCCGGAGCCTTCTCAGTGCAGAAACTTTCACCTTCTCAGGAGCGTAAATTAAATTTAGACATCGTCGATCCACCAAATGAATCTTTAGGAAACCTGGCCTTGGCTACTCTCAACAATGTCTTGGGTCAAAAAAATTCGATCTCCCAATTATAATTATTAATCATTTGACAAAAAATTTCAAGCTTTTAACATTTTTTAATCTTTTTTGGTACAAAATTCGAGAGACTGAATTCTTTTGAAATTTTTGCCAATTGTTAATGATAATTGGGAGATCAAATTTATTTAACCCAAGAGATTATTGAGTGGAAATGTGGCAATTTACTTTTGTTCAATTACTCAATTTTTATTGTATTTTTATTTGTAATTCTATTACTACAACTACAAGTATATATAATTGTAATTGAATTACTTGTAATTGTAATTACAATTACATAGCGACAAGCAGTAATTGTAATTGAGAGCCTAACTGAAAGAAGTAATTGCAATTACTTAAAACGAATTGGATATTACAATTACTTCAGCGTAATTGTTCCTTGGAACCAGCTATTTTTATATTTTGGATCATTCAACTGTTTTCCAATTGAGAGTGTGTTCCAATTTTACTCATGTATTAATTACTGCCCAACTCTGCTTTTTAAGGATTTTCTCATCTCTTATCCTGTGACCCAACCATTTGAGCCATACTTTCTTTATAGTTCTAACCAGATCTTGGCCATTAAACAAGTCCCATAATTCTTGGTCGGTTCTTTACCAACCAAATCTTCCTATCTCTTATTGGTCCAGAATACTTTTCTTAAAATTTGTCTTGCCCATTAATATTCTAAATTGGGCCACATTCTAAAGTAAAAAAACAAAAGAAAGTTTGGTATGAGACACTCGCATATTTACTTTTACTGCTTTTATAATTGACATTTCTTCAAAGTCTCTCTCACAAAATCCTTTAAAGGAATTATCTCAGGGAAAAGTTCCAAACAAAAGTGATAGGTCATTGTTGTATATGTAGTTATAATAACAAATAATGTAGTTATAATAATGCGAATGTTAATAAGAACTCGTCTGTGTTATTCCGGCGAAAATCGCAGAATAATGGAAGAAAAAGAAGTAAAGTTTCAATAACCGATTTCCTTCAAACTCAAAATTTATTTAATTCTAATTAAAATCATCTAATAAATTAAAACAGCACTTTAAAGATGAAGTCACCCCTTTCCTGGAAACCGCCTCTTAAATGAGTTTTCCCGGGAAAAATTTTCAGATAAGAGTCGTAAAACATTTACATATGAATTGGTTATAACAAATTTAAAGAAAATAAAAAGGTTTGAGCGATTTTGGAGAAAATCACAAACAAACTGAAAAATCCATTCAACACTGTGTTCATTCCAATTGACCAATTTTGTCCAAAATCTTGTCAGGTGACCCTTGGAGAAATTTCTTAAACGAAATGCCATGTTTGAGATTTTTCCGTTTTTTTGACACACATGCAGACAAATTTTTTAAAAAAAAAAAACACTTCTTTGGACTTAGGGTATCTCAATACTTTATTTCCGGTTAAAAAAAAAATTCGATTTCGAAAATTTGACTCAATCACAATACTTTCCCTCTTACCAACAGTAAGTGAAAGTAAAAATTAATTGTTTGCCTCAAATTAATTTGATGCTGATAATCCAATTCTGTACAGATAATCCAATCCAGGTGGGCGCACGCGCAGTAAAGATAGTAAACATTAGTGGTTTGTCTCAAATTAATTTGATGCTGAAATTAATTTGATGCTGATAATCCAATTCTGTACAGATAATCCAATCCAGGTGGACGCACGCGCAGTAAAAGAAAGTAAACATTAGTGGTTTGTCTCAAATTAATTTGATGCTGATAATCCAATTCTGTACAGATAATCCAATCCAGGTAGACACACGCGCAGTAAAAGAAGTAAACATTAGTGGTTTGTCTCAAATTAATTTGATGCTGATATTTCAATCCAGCAATAACTCCTTCAAATCAGCGACCATTCCATTCAAAGGGTAAGAAGTGACCAAAACAAAAATACTCTTAGAAATGGGTCTAAGCTCTATGTTTATTATGTGAAGAAAACGTGATTCATTCTAGTACTGAGTTCATTTTATGAATGAAATGTCAATAAAATTGTTACATAATTCACAATACAATCTAAGACCTGGACCAGCCTTATCAGCCACTAACAATACTTTGCTCAAATGAATCATGATTAATGATGATTAACAAAATATAAATAAATAAATGAATAAAAAACTGCTGGAAAATTTAAAAAAAAAAACCCTTATAAATAAAATTATTTATATAAATATAAATTCCAGTTTTCCTAAATATACTAACAATGCTTACTACCATACAGCTATATGGGGGAATAGTTCAGATAGAATGTCACACACCGTGAGAAAAACAGATCTTCCAGGTCCACCAGTTTACTACAGGATGACTGATAATAGTATATGGAAGAGACAGATGGAGATAGTATGTAAGAGAGAGAGAATGAGTGAGACGTAGTAATGGGAATACGGTTTTGGAGAGAGAGTGTCTTAATTAATGGTTGGCTATGAAGTAGAACGATAAAGAACCTCTTATATATATTCGAAGAATTTCCACGTTGTAGCATACCGTACGTTATTTCCCACCGTATTCCTTTCCAACTACTAGGACTAAACGACAACAACAACAAAGTTGGTCACCTTCTCTCCTTGTGCAACACACAACACTTCCACGCTCCTTTCATCTCTATCTCTCCTACACGGAGAAGGTTAAATAAAATATATTACTTTGTCGTACTTGGTCCATTTGTGTGCGTATGTTTGTTTACTTAACCTTTCACATTATTTAATAATATTATGTATGCACCTACTTTTTTATTTATTTTTTACTTTTTTTTTTGTATGCAACTATGCACTATATATTTTTAGTTTATTTGTATGTATAACCGGGTTAGAAATATCACCTCCGCGAATAGTCCAAGAGAAATTCTTCCCTTGTTATTTTTACATTTACATTAATTTGCATAATAATGATATTATACTGAGAGATAATTTTAATATATTAGTAGATGGCAGAGTCGATATTCATTCAGACAAAGACAGCGTTTACCGAGCATTTGAAGGTTCTAGAACTTCTAGAATGAGATTCTTCGAAAACATTCTACAATAATCGGATTCGCATGGAGGTACCTAATTAATAAACGGAAGTTTATTAAGTCAAAGTTCAAATTTTGATCTTCCTGTGAATTTTTTTTTCGTTTTTTTATTATTGTTCACTTCCTCTTTCACATGTATGCGCATGCACTCACGCGCACACACACACTTTTCTCTGAAGCATTTTTCTTTGCACAAAAGCTTTCTTGTGTTTTGTCATAGGCTCGCTCAGGTATACAATTTAGAATCCCCACCACCATTTTTATGGCCAGCCCAACTAAACACCGTAACTTTGGAATTTTAAAGAAAATCTCTTGATTGAATTGTATTATTAGAAAGTCGTTTCACACTAGATTTTTTGACTTTTTCTACCTCCTACAAAAGAAGGAAATATTACTATCATGACTCAGATTTTCAAAACTGAGTTTTTACCGGAAATACATGTTTTTGGAGGATAACCTGAGGACAAAAAAAAAAATTCTAGCGAACGGTTAAATAAATAAATATTCTGTGTCTTTTAACAGAATATCTTTCAAAAAACGAAAAGTACCAGGAAGCATAAACTTGATATTCCGTTTAACATTCAACCATCAGATCAAGCACGAAGATTTCTCGGCAAAATCCATTAACCGGAAGTAGACTTTACAATTTGAATGAATATTTTCAATTTTTCACGATCATCACTATAATGGATGTGTTGGATGGAGAGAATTGATTTTTGTTTGATGAGTTAAGAAGAAGAAGGCAGTGGTTGACAGTAGTTAACTGATATATTGATAATGAGGCACACACTGCCTCATTGGACTATACAATGGATGAATGTTTAAGGTTGAGTGGTAAGAGAATGACACATAGCGATTGGATGTACTGAACTAATTTTCATTGTATTTAACTGTGTTGAACTGTCCATTTTAGGGACTGTCCGTCGCTATATTACACTGCTTCTTCCACTCTTCCACACGAGTCCGAGAGAGTGGTTGAGCTTCTCTTGCTCTCTTTGGTGTGCTGAGCTTCTGTTGCTGTTATATCCACAAAAACGACTCCAACGATTTTATTTAAAGTTCATTCATATGCTATTTACATACATACTAAATACTTATCATTTGTATTTGAAATATTTTTCTGAATAAAAAAAATTATTTTAGGTGTTGTGCGTTGTCTTCTGGACTACATGTAACTATTGTGAAATGAATATCTCTGTCAACTGTGTCTAACAGCATGTAATCTCACTTTTCTATATATTTATGTTGGAGCACTGAAAAGTAAAAATTCCAAGTTTAAAGCAAATTTGTCTGTTATATAATTGTCTGTTACTACAGTAACAGGAAGTCGTGATTTTTTCCCCCTCCTAATAATAAAAAGCAATAAACAAATTTTGCTTCTTGACTCCTGATTTTTGAAGCTTGTAAGTGTTTTACACTATTTTGTTCTGGAAACATTCATTTCTATTCCAGTACAGTCAGTAGCCAGCCCATCGGCTACTAAATTGGTGATTAAAGATTTTTAAATAATCAATTTCATCCATGAAATCAATAAAAATGGATATTAAACTGCAGTTTCAGTAAAAAAAAAAAAAAAATCAATCAAGGATCAAGTGTTATTATAAAGAATAACCATTACAGTCGGCCATAAAAATTTTTAAATTATTTTATATGAGAAGATTTATTGTACTAAATGATCCGTTTAAAAAAATCAATATTAACATACATTAAGTGTGACGAAACTATGGCAGGACTATTATCCAAATTCGATTAACCTATCTCATAACTGGAATTATATTAAATTAAGTTGTATACTATAAAAAAATAAATAAATAAATAAATAAAGTTGATAAGTAAGGTGAGTTGATTAAAAAGTATTTTACATAAATGTACATAAATAAACATAGTAATCTAGTAGAAATAATCAAAAGAACATATTTCATGTGGATGGCGATGATGCGTGGGAACACCGAAAAAATTAATGAATAAATAAATCGACTGGCTATATATATAATATATATAATGTAATAAAAATATTTAACATTCAGACATGTCTAACATGTTATGTGTTGGCTTCCCAACATTTAATTTATTTATCCCTTATAGTTAAGAAATGTTACAACATTTTTATATAGTTTTATATATGTATACTTATATATATATATTTGTGTATGTATGTTGGAAAAATAACTTTTTTATTAACTGATGGGGAATGCGTTAAAGAATGTTTGATCTGAGTGTAAAAGTCCTGTGTGTAAGCGGAATGACGTAATTCAAAAGATGTTACCATTTAGATATGAAAGTTGTCACACAAAAAAAACTCTCCTAGTTATTTTATCTTTCTTTTCGTTATTTTATTTTATTCTTATTATTTATTATTAATAATATTTCCATTAATTAAAATTAAAATTACATGAAAAAAACATGTAAAATGTAAACTATTTTACAAAGTGTTCTGTTTGGAAGTAAAGTTAAAATGTAAAGAAAAGTTTAGGAAATATTCGCTTCTTTCTTAAATGTTAGGTTTCCCTTAAGTAAAAATAAATGAAAATAAGACACCAATATAGCGTTCACATCCCACCGTGGAATTGGTCCCTCACTAGACTTACACCCCCCCCCCATCCCTGTGGCAGACACTGTGAATACCTAGGCATGTACTTGGTAGACAAAAGAGTCAAGGGACAAGAGGCTAAACACTCGATGCAGGCTTCTTCTTAGACTACTAGATAAACGCTCTAAACTATCATAACAAAACTACTCATATACAACACAATCATACGACCAATTGGGACCTATGGGAGTGAAATGTGATGCTCATCAACCAAGCGAACCAACTCGAAATGAATCCAGTACCTACAAACCAAACTTCTCCCGCAAAATTACCCAAGCTTGATATTTGTACTATGTATCCAATCTAACCTTACACAATGATCTACCTTTCATCATAGAAAACATATCTACTCGTTGTAAAAAAAAATTCAATGAATCTCTCTCTTCCTTCATTCTAATCCTTTCGCCTTGAGGTTGACCAAATCCAAGATAGTTCTCCCCTCTAACAAAAACGCCAGTGGCCGCGAAACTTACTGACACATTAACAAACTTTTTCAGTAAATTTTAAGGGACATTATTAATGAATAAATTATCTCATTGGTTCGCAGGCCTTTATATTCACATCATCAGTTTTTGCTAATTGATGCAATTGTAAATCTCAATAAAAGCTTCTTTTTTTTTAAGTGAAAGGCTTCCCTTAAATTTTACCCATGACACTTTTAGGATTGGATATTCTTTTTCGAATTTCAATTTCTTTATTCGTAAGAGTCGAGAGCCGATTTCCATGCAATCAAAGTTTTACTTTCACTTATTTTGCATGAATCGAATTTTCACCAGAATTACATAAAAATTTCCGATGATTAGATAAACATTGTTTTTACCATGTTTAGCACTTTTGCGTGTTTGAGAGAGAGAGAGAGAGAGAGAGAATGAGTGATAACAAAAATCTGAGCTCTGACAATAAGTTTCAATAGAAATTCAACAACTTGAATTTCAATTTTAATACAAATTCATCAATTATTATGATTTTATGGGTTATTTGTTGTTTTTTTTTCTGTTGATTCTATTATTTTTATTTGAAATATTGTTCCTTATAGAAAAATGGTTTTCGGGGGATTCCCTCTAAAGGCTATTTCAAAAACCCCTACGATTCTATAAAGGAGAAGTAAAATGTTAAAAAAAACAAAACATGAATTTTGAAGAAAATCGGTTAATTGAGGCAGTAAGACTTCGCCGAATGGATGTATAGATTTTCAGGACGAGACTTTTCGGAAAACCATTCTAAGGATTTTCCTTAAATCTGGTGAACTTATTACTATTATATGAAAAAGTATGTAAGGGTAGTTCTGGGATAACTGAGATATGATGCACGATCATATATTGCACGATCATTGAATGTACGAGTCCATTACCTGGTGGGAGTTGAGGGTTTACTAAATTTTAATAAAAATTCCGATTTTTTAATAATATTTTTGTCCGTCAGAACTGTGAGAATTGCAGAAAGAGAAAGTAATGTGAATGCTCTTTTACTGTTTCTTTTACTTTCTCTTACTCTATAAGAGAACTAAGTATTACTAGCGAATCAAATATTGGAAATTGAGTTTTAGCTGAGAAGGCTCCGGGCGCCAATGACTATTGATGTTGACGCACCTTAAAATTAAAAAAAAAAAAAAAAAAAAAATGAACTACAATAAACAGCATGTTATTGTTGATAAACATATGCCTTCATTCAGTTAAAGTTTTGTAACCTTTTCTGAAGGTAACCTTGCCGTTTTCATTACATAGAAATCATTCAGTCGCAGCAAATCCTAAATGTTTTAGAGAAAAGTTTATAATTATTAAACAACTTTGCCCCTTTACTCTTTTGTCAAATAATTTTTTTTTTTCTTTTTCTTTTTTTTAATTTAAGGCGCGTCAACATTTATGGTCACTTGGCGCGCCCCGGAGCTTTCTCAGTGCACTGCCGGCCTCCGGACAGTGTTCTCTTGTTACAGACAACAGTGTCCAGTGAGCTGTAGAGGGTTCCTTGGAAGAAAAAAAATCTAAAGGCAGCACAGCTGGACTCGAACCCGGCACTTCCGCGTTGCTAGTCCAGCGCGCTACCACTTATTATCCTTTCCCTTATTATTAGATATTATTATATTAATTTTTTTTTTTTAGTATTCAATGTTATTGAGGTATTTAACGATTTACATTTATTTGTTGCTAGTATTTAATCTACACTCGATTAGTTATTATTTCCTCAGTTTAGATAGAATATTAAATGAATATCAAGAATGAAATTATATACGGTTTTTGCGCCGTTGAAAAAATGTTGAAGGATTGCATAATTTTTCTAACTTATCTCTTACTCTATTTAGTTATTTACAACTTATAAAAAAAATAATAATAATAATAAAGTGAAAGAAAGATAAATTATTTATAATTTGTTTCATTTATAAAAAAATAAAGGAAAGGTAAAATATACATTAATTTATGTTACCCTGAGCGAGTGTAGCAGACATTTAGGACTTGTAAAGAGAAAGGCTGAAATGTGTGTGAAAAGATGTTTTAACGACACCAAGCTGCAGGAGAGAGAGACACTTGTCCTCCAGTTGGGATTTAAAACTGCTTCACCTATGAATTTCTTCTTTAGTTGCACTTAATTGTAACTATTAATCCTTACAAACATACTTACCTAACTGCTCCACGGTTTTTTTTTATGTTTTTTTTTTTAAAAAAAAATAGAAGAAGGAAACAACTTTAAATGCCACACTTGTAAGAAGTTATACAACGAGTTGTTACCATTCTCCATCCTGTTTTTTTTAACACACTATGGCCAACAGATTTTTTTTTTTGCAATTTTTTCCAAGTATTAAGAAAAAGGATTTCTGGGTGGGGGGGTAAAAAAAAATCATCGGTACATTTTGTTTGAAAAAAAAAATTTTTTTTTTTTTTAATTATTATTACATTTTTTGGTAATAAAATTTGATTCATATTTTTTAGCACGGATTTTTTTGTTTTTTATCAATTTTCCTTTTTTCTTTTTTTTTCTTTTTTAGGATCTTTCACATACAATGAAGTACATATATGTGTATATATATATATATATAGCGAACAGACAATTACATCTAATCAGTCCAATACACTGAAATGGCTACAAGGCCTTTTAAAAAAAAAAAAAAACTTAAAATTTAAAAAAAAAATATTACGTCATCTACTTGACAAATATAATTTTTATACACCGGGATTTATATAATAGAGCTATACATCGAGATATACACAGAAATTTTCATACATATATAAAATAAAATAAAAAATACGTAAATAAATAAATTAAGCAGCTTTCTAACAAAAATTTTATAGAAATTAAAAACTAAGCTTATAAAAAATATTATTTACAAAAATTAAACATATATAAAAAAAAAAAAATCGCAAATTTTGGTAATCGATTATTTAAAAAAAATCGAAGTAACTAAAAAGAAATTCTTTTGCGGACATTTTTTTTTTTAAATTTATACAATACACAGGTTGTATAGGATACGACTGCCTTAAAATACATACATTATTATTTATTTACATGAAGAATTGTGGCAGTTTTTTTTTTTGTTTTTTTTTTAATTTATATTACGGTAATAAGCACTAAACGTTTAAATATAATTAATACTGTTTGACTCTTTTTTTAATTTATTTTATTTTTCACTTATTAATTTTTCTTTTTAAATTAATACAAATAAGTTCACTAGCCTGTACGGATTTAATTCGCATTTATACACTAAATATATATACAATTTGAAAAAAAAAGGAGCGGGGGGGGGGAATAATGGGAATAATAGTTTTGGGGAGGGGAAGAGGTCAGTCATACTAGTTTTTGTTTTTAAATAAATAGTATTTTTTTTTTTCTTTTTAATATAAAATAAATAATAGAATTCAGTCTAATTTAAATTTTGGCCAATTAAAAATGCATGGCTGTGACCGTGATAGAAAGGTTAGGAATAGGAAGGTAATTTTCCGGGTTATAATTTAAAAAAAAAAAAAAAATTATATAAGGTTACAAACACGTGTGTATGGTTTTTTTAGTTCTACACAATTTACACTTAACCTCACAACACCAATGAAACGCGCATGAACATCGTTCAACTACGACAACCTCTTGTGTTCTATAACCACGACCGCAGCACATTAGATCACATCCTTCTACACCCTGTGATGTAGCATTACACTGTCGTCCGTGTGTACCCTGTATACCAAGTCTTGGATTACGTTCACAAAACAATGGCGACGGTTCTAAATATACTAAATCTTTTACGCCCGGTGGTTTATGATCTGGATTGTATGGTTTAAGTTGGAAATTATAACGACTCTTACGTCCGCCGGTGGCCCGTAACGATCCAGCATTGCTCACCATTACACGTGATGCTCCATCAAAACGATCTTTCAGATTATCGCCGACCAGCCGGAATGGTGGCAATCTCATCCAACAGGTTTTCACTGTACACGATCCAGACATGCCATGACATTTACACTCTTGGCGCATCTGTGAAGCTACGTGCTGTTGTTCATAGAAAAAATAAAATAGAATTTTATTAAATTACATGAAAATATAAAATAAAATAATAAAAAGTAATTTTATATTATTCACTAAATCTTAATTAGTACAATTAAAACAAACAAACAATGTTCACCTCTTCATCTGCTTCATTTCATTAACTCTTTATAACGAATTTTTTTTGTCTTATTCTTCTTTTCAAATACTCCCCACTTTTATTTTTCAATAATTGAATTTTGAAATTGCTATACCATCTCATTAGATCCCCCCTCCCCCCGTGAAGCGTAGTCATTGACAGGGTTCAGGTATTCGCCGATCTTCATGATGTATTGATAAACAGTATTAAGGTGGCTACTCACGTAACTGCATACTTGAACGGTATACATGCATCTGTCTTTTGCGCAAGTGTACATGTGATCCACACGGCTCATGTATACTTGAACAATGATAGTAGATGCTTGAAAGATGGCGACGATGTACGAAGACGACGCGCTCGCTTTAGCTGCTCTTGTTTTAATTTACAAAAGAAAAAGTCAACGAAAAGATCGTTCTTTGTGTTGTAAAGAATGGCTGAAGAAACGAAAAAGCTATTCCCACATTAATTTATTAAGTGTGAATAAGTTAATAGTGTTCACTTTCATAAATGTGAATAAATTCTTCAATAATTCCTCTGTGACCCTTCCTAAAATCAACCGACATAATGATAAAATAATATCGCCTATATATGGACTTGAAAAGTAAAACAAACGTTTCGCTTGCACGAGCCTGACACAGAGGTTGCACAAGTCTGCTATACACGTTCAGTTAAACATGAACAAGATGGCGCGCACAAGTATGCAGTATGAAAGTTTAAACATTTTCTGAATTGTGCAAGTTTTTCATACAAACGATCAAGTATGCCTGTACAAGCCGACTGTGCATGTATACCGTTCAAGTATGTGTGTAGCCAACTTTATACCAGAAACTTGTACAGGGCAAAATCAATTAAAGTAAAGTTGCACTTTTAACAAGATAACCGGAAGACAAACTCTCGAAACCTTTAAATGACGACAAAATGAAGCAGGTTACCAAGGAAAAAATCTCGAATGTGTTTTTCAGCATCAAAGTGGATCCAAAATTCCACAACTTTTCGCTGACTGCAATTCTTCTCACAATTTTAAATAAAAAAAATTTGCGTAATCAAAACAGTGATTGTTTGTATTTATTTATTTTTAATTATTAGCGATTTTCTTGTTTCATTAGTTTTTTTTTTATATATAATTTTTCATACTGATTGCACATTCTAGGCCTATCACTTTTACTTGAAATATTTTTCCAAGAAAATTTATTTGGGAGGGGGGGAACAGCAATGCTAAACTTTTCTCTAAAGTGCCATTCTCACACAATACACTGCTTATTTTGCTAGCATTCCAAGATTGGAGAAAATCTTTATCCGAAAGTTGCGTGTATTGATTATTTTCTTGAAAGGATTCTGGGTTTCAAAGATTAATGGAATTGCTGCCTTTTTATTTTGTAATATTAAGGCCGATCAATTAAGGTCATGTTCCATGTTTAAAGAAAATTTTTCAAAAATTTGTGATACTAATCAATAAGAGGAAGTCGCTTAAGTATTTCACATCAGTTATGTTTGAATCTAATGAAACACCAGGCGTGTATATAACTAAGTCTTAAACGTAATATAAAACTCATATAAATATTATCTTAAGGATACATACCGCTCTGCCGGCTTCATTATTGTGTAGATTCATTTTTTCACGTAAACTTCTTCCACGTTCACCGGTATCCACAAATTCTCGGCTAAATTTAAAGCCAAAACCTATATTATCTGAACATCCACCCCATTCCCAATCTCGTACACCGTGTACAGCGGCCGTACCGGCTGATGTACTCTTCGGTGCTCCTTTTGATTGATGACTATAGTCACATGTACATGATTCTATACTTCCTTCGGCGCACGCTCTGGCCACGGCGTGCGTCACAGCGGCGCTTGTGATAGCATAGATGAACGCAGTCTCTCGGCAACCTGTTGACAATTTACATATATTAGTTAAAATATTAAAAAAATTATATCGTAAATTATTTTTTTTAAATTTAAGGCACGTCAACATCTAAGATCATTGGCGCCCGGAGCTTCTCAGTGCACTGCCGGCCTCTGGACAATGTCCTTTCGTTACAACAATGCTGTTCATCACCGGACAGAGCGCTCCTAGGAAGAAAAAAATCTAAGGGTTACACAGCTGGACTCGAAGCCGGGTTCTCCGCGTGGGAGTCCAGTTCGCTAACCACTTAGCTATTCCCTTCCCTATATATGTCCCTTCCGTATATTAAAGTGTATAACGTTAATGTTAGTGATGGAGAAGATTGCTCATATGAGATATCTAGGTCCGTCCTTTCATATGTATTATTGATCATTTACAAAATAGAATTATCCTCGACACTAACATGGAAGATTAGGTTAAGATTAAGAAGAAGAAGAAGAAGAAGAGAATAATTTACTTCAATGCTAATAAAATCCGATAAATCAGCTGGACAACAATATCCTCATTCCCTAAGGTTAATGTCTGATTTGGAACAAATCAGGTTAAACTGGACAATTAAACAGTTTTGCTATTCTGGGGGGGGCGGGATAAGAGCACTAGACCTGAAACGCAAAAGTCCCGGATTCAAATATAGCAGTGTTGCCTTTAGATTTTTTTCTGTCCGGAGGCTCGGCAATACACTGAGAAGGCTTCGACAGCTAATGACCAATGATGATGTCGTTATCATGGGTGCCTTAATTTAAAAAAAGGAAAAATATTACAATTAAGATTGTAGACAAAAATCTTGTTGAATCTTTTATAAAAGCATAATTTCTAACCCTGAATTGATAAAATTCTTCAAACCTAGGTATTTTTAAACAGGCACATTTAATTGTCACTAATATTTAAAGATGTTGCTACCGAAACAGATTATTGAATTGGCACTTTAGAATAAAGTCCAATATCATAACTACAGTCTAGAACCATTATTACAATAAATTTTATTAAAAATATGATTTGTGTAAGTTCGAAGAAAAGTTTTACAACTGCTGAAAATCCTTAGAAAAATTGAAAAGTAAAGAGAATTAGCAAAATGATATTCACACATTCCCGGTTTCGATAGAAACACTCTTGTTGAATCTTTTTGTGATAATTGTATGGAATATGTAGTGTAAACTTTCCCATAGAGACCAAACTCTAAAAACATCACTTTTGGCTCAAAGATGGATAAACTTCTGGGAAGTAAACTCAATCTGGAAAATCTGCCCGTTACGTCGCGATACTTCTTATTAATATGAAGTAAGTAATAAATCTGATTATTCTCAATCCCCCATCTTCATAAATATTCTTCTTGTTTATATTTTGTTGGCATGTATACTATTATAAGATAATAACATACTATACAATATGTCAAATAAAGAAAAAGAAAATTAGTCTATAGACAGATGTACATTTCTATGAGAATAAAAGTGGGGGGGGGGGGGGGGGAAGCAGGATTCTCTCTTCTCTGTTGAACAATACCAGCACTGGTATTATAAGGGGTATATTAGGCAAAAGACTGTTTCCTCTTCTTAATCTAGGGAATAAGGTGACGTCAGTAAGTTTTCTTTTGTCTGTCTAGACCAGGTCAGAGACTAATATCAGAATAGTGAATTAGGGGAAGTGAGAAACCATCATCTATAGAGCTAATAACCGGCCGGGGAAAGATTTGTATGTGTGTGTGTGTTTTACAAGACCAACAGAAACCGGACACCTTCTTTCTGTTTGCTTATGCTTTTATAATAATAAAAATAATTATATATATATATAATATGTATTGTATAGAAATAGAGAGCCGGAACCCGAGGGGAGTAAACACTATAGATGCTGACTGACGGCGGGAGACCTAATTTTCATGTCTTCTGCTAGTAGAGTACCCTTACTTAAATGCGAAGGTACACACTACTCTTAAATAGCCGCTTCTCTTTGCCCCCCCCCCCCTTGATCCAATAATAGATCGACAGCCTTGTCCTTCAAACTCCCTTTTCACAACGTACTGTCCAAACTGAAGTACCTACCCTCTTCAAATTTCTACAGATCCAACCGAACAGTAAAAATGAAGATTGCCAAAAATGAATTTGTAAGAGTGACCATAGTATGTATCTTTGTTCATGGTGGTGAGAAAATCAATTTCTATAAGTATATATTTTTACTTTCTTTTATTTTTTCTTGCAACCACAGAATTTAATTTCCTCATTTTCGACCAAACAGGATATAACTAATGTTTAAAGCTATTAAAGCTCAGTGGAGTAGGAACGCCGAGTTCAACAATGCTGCCCTTAGATTTTCTCGCACTCGAAGCCTTTACAGCTCCCTGTTGGGCTGGTGGGCAGTGTTGTACTCAACCAGAGAACCTACTGGGAGGCCGGCAGTACACTGAAAAGGCTATGGGCGCCTTAAAACGTGTCTTAATTTTTTTTTTAACAAAAACTATTCTGTAAGTTTTGATTGAGCGTTAAAAATTTTCGTAAAGAGTCAAAAGTAAGACAAAAAAATCTCTTGTACAAATCTCAACCAACTTTCTAAATCAAAATTCCACTTTCAATTCTTAGAGAAAATACTACTGCGACTTGCTCAATTCTTTTTAAGAAATTGTTTTCATGATCGGTATCTTTAATTAATGTTCGTTATCTTAGGACATTATAATAACACATGGTGGCTTTGTATACTTAATTCCCAATTATTGATCATGTGACCGGGGACGTTAGCACATTTTATTCATAATAATAAATTTCTCATTACTCATAATAATAAATCAAATAAAATCCATGAATAAAACCTGGAATCATACCCAGCACCACGCAATTAGTTTGGTTATCTATGCCTTAAATATGTATAGTTAGTTATTTAAAGAAAATCGTTGAAACCCTTGCGAGAAAAACTGAAAAAAAAAAACGGTTCAGGATTTGGTCCGAAATGTTCGTGCTACGTGTGATTTTGTTTCTAAGTTACCCTAATCCTTTCTCATTAGATTAGATTGAAAAAGAGATGACTAAAAGCCTTATTCTGCCACGATACCAGGAGATCTATTGTGGATCCTCTATATTTAGAGCATATATATTCCAACTTCGACTTTTTAAACAGGCCTAGCAAAGCTGAATGCGGCTCTGTCGAGATTGCTTGCTTCCAACTGTAGGAACCTTATCTTTGCCAGGTCGGAATTTTCGCCGAGGTATTGGGGTTCTTTCTCAATCTTAGAGAATCGCATCCTCTGCAAGTACTAGCTTAGTCATATGCCTGTTCAATCTACAATACGCGGGCAATAGGCCAGTAGTTATCCTTATAACATTCCTGCTATGGTTAAGTGTTTGCATTCGCTTGCCTCTGTCCTGGAGATAATTTCTACTATTTCAGGACGCTAATCTTGTCATTCCCCATAGAAGAAATTTGATTAGCCACTTTCTTGGTGTCCCCTACGCTCATGCTAACCAAAACACGAGGAACCCTTACTGACACTTCTAAAGAGGTAGTTGATGTGTGCAGCTAACTGGGTTTAGCGTGTTTTTGCTGGCAAAAATTCTAGCTATACAAACACATACATTACCCAGATGTATACATTATTATATATTTACGCAAAAATAAAGTTGTTTTTTTTTTTTTATTTTTATTCATGAACCTCAAAAAAGACATAATGGTGGTGCAAATTTTATTTCGAATATTGGAGGACATGACCGCACATATCTCAATAGACAATATTTCTGACAAGAGAAATTAATCACTAATTTTATTTAACTGAGGAAATTTTTATATTTAAAGTGGCGTCAGTTACAACAATTAACTATATTTTTAAACAATTAGGAAGGAAAACAAAAACGTCACTCACGGCTGGCTACAAAAAAGGCTATAACTTTTCGACCTATATCTACTTAATAATAACTCACATAAGTACTATACAAGGTTTATGTTATGAAAGCATACTGGTGAGGGGGAAATTATAAAGCTGCTTAATCAAATCCTTCCTTTTATGTTTATTACCTGTCTAATTATCCACTTAATTAATAATGCCATCATCATAATGACAGAAGTAGGTAATTCTTTATTATATCCAGAGTAGAAGCCCCATCATACATAAGACATCTTTTATTAATAATAATATTCATGAGAACTACAATATAAGTGAACAATATTACGAACTAATATTGGACAGAATAAAAGATTAGGGAGCCACGTGACTGGCTTGAAATGATTTTCATTTATCTAACGCCTATTGTTTTGTTTTGTGTTGTTTTTGTTTTCTAACTATCATTCTTTTGACTGTACTAGTGTTTGGAGATTAGGTAAGAGACTAATCGTACAAAACAACCTGGATGAACTAATAAATGTTTAACTGATGGAAAAATAGTGACCAATTTCCTGGGCTGACTTGCTACTACAGACTAGAAAGTCATATATCACACCATGGAAGAGAGAGAGAGATTATGAGAGAGGGTTATGAGCGTGAGCGTGAGCGTGTGTGTGTGTGTGTGTGGTGTATTTGTTTGTGTGTGAGTGAGTGGCTGGGCAATATTGGAGAGAAGTTGATAGAACTTACTAGTAATAATGTTCATAAAGATTTAATGGCTACTGGTCTTGGTAAGCCAATATTATAGTCAACTGCTTTCTCATAATGACGTAATCTTGACTACGTCATGTTTATGTTTACTAATAATAAATAATTAGCAAAAATAAATTTTGGTTCTTCCAACGTTTCTCTACGACTAACTATCACAAAATATATTTTTACAAATAGTTATATGAGTTGAAATAAAAAACCGGAAATCACTTTATTAACAATTTATTGGATACTGAGCTTGCGATGGTACATAACATTCAAAGAAAAAAGGAAAATAATTTTGTTTTTTGAAATTACAATTGTTGTCTAAACTTGTATTTTTTTTCATGAAAGTGTTTTTTAAAATGCGCTTTATGTGTATGTGTATGTATTTATTTCATCAGAGATATTTTCTATGATAGTCTGCTTCTTTTTGTGGTCATCGACCGGTTTCGGGCGTTCGCCTAAATCAACTAAATTTGCTCTGTACAAGTCTATGTTGTCACACTGTTTTGACAAAAACGTCCTGTTGAACGCCCGAAACCGATCGATGACCACGAAAAGAAGCAAGCTATCACAGAAAACATCTCTGATGCTTTCCAGCTCTGCGGAACAACCCTATGTATTTATTTATTTATGTGAACAGCATACCTCAAAAACGAAACATTGCAGATAGTTCAAACTTGACATTCCGTTTTGGTATCACAATATGATCCAACTATAGGTTGTCTATCAAAATTTCTCAATACCGGAAGTACCACTTTATGTATGTATTTATGATTTACTTTACTGAATGTACCACTTTACTTTTTTGCGATTTTAAGTCCGATCCTTTAAATGAGATATTCTATAAAACTATAATTATGGTGTTGTTTATGGAAGAATAGTGTAGATTTAGTATAAATATCAAGGCTTTCGGCTAACTTTGTAAAGCCTAGATTTTTTTAATATTAATCTTCAATTAAAATTAAGAGGAATAGAAATTTCACAAAACTATGATGTAAAAATTCCTAACTTCTCTTTTCAAAAGTGAAAGAGATTCAGAGAGGAAGAGAGTTTGGGGGAAAAAATTATTACAACAATGAAGAAAGAAGAAGTAAGTCTAAATAAGTTGTTGTTGCTTTTGGAAGAAGTAGACGAGGAAGAAGATGGATGCAGACAGTGTGTCCAATTGGACCTACGGGATAAAGTAGGGGAGGAGACCGTCATTTCTCATAACCGGTCCATCTTTTTTAAATCCCTAGGATGTTTAATCCTGTTGCTTAGGGACCACCCTGGCCGTCTGTTTTCTTGTGTACACGCTTTCTTGTTGGCTATTATTATTATTTTATTTTTCTACAGCCACACTCCCACATGATCCCCAGCATCCACCATCTTTTTTTTTTAACAAAAAATAAGTAAATAAATAAATAGATATCTTGCAAAATTTCACGCCAAATATATTTTTCAACGATAACAATAAAACGATCCATCAAATTGTTTAATAATTGATTAAGCCAATAATTTCAAAATCGATAATACGCTAAATACCCTTCTTTGTCTTTTCCTCTTTCAACGCTTCATGAAGTGTGAGGCCCTCTATAAAGTTGCTTCCTTGAAGGACTGTATTCTACCAGAGTAGACCTCGCCTGATAAATGTTTCTGGCAGTGCGTCGTCTCATATCCTCCACTGCTTTCCTCCCGATATCTTGCCTATGACTTTTCACTTTCGTACCATTCTGTTTTATTATTTTCGACCATTCTCTATTAATGTGGCCGTACCAACCGAACCGATTCTCCTCGATAATCTTCTCTCCCTATGTTTGCTCGAATCTCTTCGCTCCTAGTTCGGTTTCTTCGCGTCATACCCTCTATTTTGCGGAAAAGTCGCATTCCCATACCTTGAATTTGACTTGTATGCTTACTCGTCAGGGTCCAGGATTTGGTGGAGTACATGAAAATTGGTAAGAACCACTTTATACCAATTTCTTGGTATGTTTTGAGAAAGCCGTTCCTAATAGAGTTGAAGAGTCTGCCTACTGCTCTCTGGTTTATTTCCAGGTCAAGGTAACCTTGTTCGTCCAAGATCCGGCTCCCAGATATTGGTGGACTTGTTCAATTACTTCCTCCATTCAAACTCGCCACCCTATCTGTGTGCTCGCCTAGCCTACCAATTCGCATGTTGATGCTAACGTTTCAATTCAACATTACAGAACTTCCGTATCTTCCTGTTTCCGTGTTCACGCATCCATTTATTCTAGTAGATATCCCTTCCATAACATAAAGTTATTTAGAATCAATCCATTCAAAATGAAAACAAATTTTGATTTAATTCATATATACGATTTTCTTTAAACTTCGTTTATATATCTATACACATAAATACATTATGTATTTATACACATAAATACATTATATATTTATACACATAAATACATTATATATTATACACATAAATACCTATAACTTTTATTTGAAACATTTTTACTTTGAAATTATAATTTTTTTTGTTTGGTTCTGGGGGAATTGTAACGTTTAATTTTTTAACTTGCCTCTAAAATACCACTTCAGAACAGTATATGATGCTGCCACCTATATAATATTAATGCACATTATAAGCGTTGCTAGAATTCCAAATTTGAAGAAAATCGGTTAATCGGATGTGTTATTTTACAGAATAGATTTTTTGGGCCTTTTGAAAGTTTATCAAAAACTACTATAAAAATTTTCCTTAAAGTTGAACTGCTTACGGCAAGGCATAAAACCTACTACTTTGATTGAAAGCTATTGGCGCTCTATATTGGACTATAATAATCGCCTCTAAACATGCCTGGAGAGGAGGCTGTCTCAGATTTATCTCACTGTATATGTATGTTTGGACAAATGAGTAAAATCTGAAGTTAAATACCTAATTGTATTAACAGCAGTGTTAATAATTTGAAATTATTAGATAAGAAGTTCTGTTTTAGATATTCGGTTCTGACTTTTCAGTCAATTTCTTTCTCTAGTAATGTCATAAATAATTTTATCATAATGCAGAAGAATTTGTTCAAGAATTTGTTTTGAAATTTTCTCTGAACACCATTCTACTAGTAAGAAACTGAAACGAAATAAAATCAATGTTGCCGTGACACAGATTTGTACAAAACGACAGAAGAAATTAGTTTATTGAGATATAAAAAAAAATTAACTTTATATTTCACTTGGAGAAATTCATTTTTATTTGTTAAAAAGTAATATTATGAAATAAAAACAGTATAAGTTATTATAATTTAAAATAAATGGAAATTACACTTAGTCATAGATTTGTATCTTTATACTAGTTAATTTCACTAATTCTGAAAAATGAAATGTCTGTACCGTGTTTATTATAAACAGCACCCAGTTTATAAGACCGTTATAACAAGCTTGTAATTTCATTTTTAGTAACAAGATTGCCTTACCTCATTACCTCATTTATTCAAATATCTTATATATTTTCCACTTAAATTGATATACGTGTCTTCTTTTCCTCGGCAATTACATGGGAATAAATGTCATCTCCTGTCTGGCTGCACGGCTTAGAATTTAGATTGATAATTCGGTAATGAACACTTAGAAATACTAACTATAAACCAAATTCTGTCAGATTATTTTCAGTAGTTTCAACATAATATTAGTACAAATAAAGATACCGACCAAATAAGCATAAAATATGTTATTCATTAATGAAGAACTTAAAAGTACGTGCAGTACGTAGTTGAAGAGAGAGAGAGTATAAACGAAAAGAAAAACTAGAAGCAAGAACAAAAAACACATTTCAAATTTATTGCCATAAAGTTAAATGGTGTTATCAAATAAAATAATCACTTCCGGTGCCACTGGACAGTCAAGAGATTATTATCTCTTCTATTCCATGCTCACACCCTAGAGAGTAACCCTGGACAGAGAGCCGGTGAGAAAGATATGGTCACATTTTGAGGTAAGTTGTTGTTTATACCTGACTGAGTGGATGAGTGTGTGCCTTGTTGGCCTTTTACGAAAAGAAGGAACTAAAAAGAAGAATGGACCAGCTATCTACGGAGTATGGTAGTGGTGGTAAGCCTTCCTCCTTCGGGTTTGAAAAACCTGTTCATTTACGCCCGTAGCTAATTCACTTCTCTCGCTAGTCCTGCTCTCCTCTTGTCCAAGAAGTGTTTGCCGCACACTGAGTGAGGAGGGCGCGACCACACGCGCGGCAATATCTCTACCAAATTCCCAACCATATCATTAAGTAGTAACTAATAATATTTAATAAAATTTGTTGGTCATATTTTTTTTTAATTTTGTTTCCCTCAATTAAGATAATATCGGCCAAAAAAAAAAAAAAATCAATGTTATCAGCTAATAATGATTATCTCATTATCATGGATAACGGTGATACTTGCAAGAGATTAATACAAACTTTATCATCACTGAAGTTATTATTTTTAGTATAAAATAATAATTAAAGTGGTTACCTTGGACTATACCTGGAAAGACGATTAATATGGGGAATCCACGCACGAGACTGAAAAGACAAGAAGTTAACCGACGCTATAAATTCCTGAGAAGGCTCCAAAGCAGACGTTTAAAACTTAACAAACAAAAGACTTTTATATTTGCTGTTATTAAGTATAATTTGGTCATACGGTATTGAAGCATTGGGATCGACTAAACGTTCCAACTCCCAACGCATCAAAAACTTTCTCAACTCTCTTGCAGTCAAAAATTTCTCAGTTGTAAATTTAAAAAAAAAAAATCTGGTGTGAAACACTCACACAACTTTCTCTTACTCCAGTTCTCAAAATGATAATTGACAAATTTTATAGTTTGTGTACCAAATTTAATGAAATTCGTCGAAAAGTGAAAAAAACTTTCAGTAAAAGCGCACTTCCGGTTTACTAATTTTCTTGAAACTCGGAATTTCAGCCATCTATTTATTTCTAACTAATTATGTTTGGATGATAGAATTGTATAATGAACTAGGATAGCACTTTGATGAAAATCTAACCCCACCCCTCCCCTAAAAGTGCTCTTGAAAGAAATTTTTAGATAAAAGTTGTAGATCTTTGCAAGTTTAGTTTATATAAGAAGTTTCAAAAAAATTGTCAGAGCCATTTTTGAGAAAATTGCGAAAAAGTGAATAAATCATTTAGTAAAGTGGTAATGTAAACGCACTTCCGGTTATCCGATTTTTTCAAGCTCGGAATTTCAACAACATATTTAATTCTAATTAACATTATTTAGATGGCAGAATTGTCTAATAAACTGAAATAGCACTTTAGATGGAAACCTAACCCCACCCCTCCCCCAAAAGTGCCCTTCAATGCATTTTCCCGGAGAAATGTTTCTAATAAAAGTTGTAGCTCTTTGTATGTGTGGTTGATGTTTAAAGTTTAAAGAAAATCGTCGGAGCCATTTTTGAGAAAATCGCAAAAAAGTAAAAAATCCAACTAGTAAAGTGGTACTTCCGGTTGAGGAATTTTTACAGATAACGTACAGTCAGATCCCATGGTGACCTCTAAACGGAATATCAAATTTCAACTTTCTACGATTTTTCGTTTTTGAGCTATGCTGTTCACATACATACATACACACACACACACACACACACACACACACAGACCATTTGCAAAAAACCACTTTTTTGGACTCAGGGGACCTCAAAACGGACATTTCCGGTGAAAACTCGATATCGAAAATTTGACACGATTACAATACTTCCTCTTACTAGGAGTAAGAGAAAGTAATAATAGTAATAATGTTAACATGGTCAATTTAATTTCTCTTATAAAAATAAATCAAAACTGTATCATTTTTTTTTCTATTGCCCAAATTATAATAATGTTTGAAAGTATCTTTCTCTTGCTTATCTGAAATTCAGAAAACAGAATACAATAAATCTAGGAACAGTTGGATTATTTTATTGGAGGACTGGTGACAGTAAAACTTCTCAATTGTTTTATGTTTTATTTTTGTCTCGAGATATTTCGACTTAAGGAGGTCATCATCAATCGAGTCCTGGTATGTTATTTTTACATTACTACCATTAGTAGTAGTTTACTGTGTATTGGATTGACGGCAACATATCTTGCCTGTAACAAAAAAAAAATCATATGGCAATCCGTCCAACTGCTACGTCACATGAGGCGTAACGCATCTTCCTTCCACAAACTATGCAAATTCACCATTTTAGGGGAAATCAAAATCCGCCTACCTTAACCGCTAGGAGATCTGGAAAGAGAATTAGGGGAAGTTTTCTAAAAGTATATTGTAAGGGTTGGCTAGAGTATAAAATCGTGTCTGTAATTCAGTCTTGTGCACATAGTCTTCAAGAAAACATCACTATCACTAATACTATGCCAGACCAGTCTGACTTTTCTATTCACGTTACCACTTTCTATATAAGTCTGTAAAGTCCTTGCATCACTCTGTTTCTTAGTTAATATATCAGTTGTTCAGTCAGTAAACTTTTCTCTTCTACACATTTCTCTCTGTCCAAACCCACTAATAATAGTAATGAAAAAAATAACATACCAGGTCTCGAATTGATGGTGACCTCCTTGAGTCTCGAAACATCTCGAGACAAATTATAAAACAATTGAAAAGTTTTACTGTGACCAACCCTCAATAGAATGATTCAAACCACCCACTTCTCAAAATTAAACAAAAGTATCAACATAATGGAAACAAGACGCATTGTTTTTTAATGCTCTCAACTTTTCTTTTTTTTTATTTTTTTTATTAAGAATGCAAATTTGACCTGTGACTACTGTTCAGGCATGTTAATAAGATCACAAATCTGTCAGTTTGAATGGCAAAGGGGGTGGGGGAAGAGAAGAATTGGGCAGCAGCGAGGAAGGGAGATAATTTGCTGTGGTTCACAGGTATGTGGGTCTTCTCATTTTTCCAGAATGTCCATCCCAGTAAGTATATTGTATATAAAATTTAAATTTTTCTCCTTTTAAAAAATTGCCCCTGGATGTTTTGCGAATACAGTGGGTGTTGGGCTTGAAGGGGGAGGGGATAGCGAGACGAAAGTGGTCATAAGGACAGTATGTAGATAATAACAGTGGTAGTATTATATCAACTGTTCTGGTCAGACAGTGAAAAGTCAAAAAAAAGGTAAATAGTATTTCCTAACTACCACAGTTAAAGGTGTATTTCACATTGCCTTAAACAAAACTATACATGCGATACGAATCAATCTATAACAAAAACGTTTTGTTATACCTACTAAATTTTGGTTACCTTTTTTTCTCTCTGGACATGACAGGTGAGAAAGTGATTTCTTCAAGGTGTACGTGTGTATGTGTGTGTGTGTTTTCAATGAGAGAAAGAGATAATGACAAAAAGTAGAGAGTACACTGCCTTCTTAATATGTCACTTTATTTTATAGAGAGGGAAAATTCTCTCTTCTCACTCACTCACATACTCTCTCTCTCTCTCTCTCTCTCTCTTTTGTCCATTTAACTTTAGAAAGAACCTTCCTCTCAATACTTTTCGAAAGAATTACTATTATTTCTTTTAATAAGCTCTTATACGCTTGTCTATTTTCATCAGTTATACCCCGGTAAAGATTTAGAGCACCAAATGTAACAATACTTATTACTATTAGTATTATTATAATAATACATGAAAAAGTAACTCAGGAAAAAAAAGATATTTTTAAACTAAAGACATCTTCCTCTATTGAACCATTTGGGGCACCTGTTATGCCCCTCATAAGCATAACTAGTCTCGCTAGTGGGCAGTTTTATTTTTAACTTCATAAGTTCCTTTTTATTTGCTTGGAACAAAGTAAAGTTAAGATTTAAAAATATGATAGGAACCTCACAAAATCTTATTTCTCGAGTAGCAGATTTCGCTGCTCTAAGTGACTAAGTGCTCCCTTCATTCACTAATATAAATTTAAATTATCTCATATTTGCTAATATAGTTCTTTGCAATGGTTCTCATTCACAGATTCGAATAAAAGATGGTATATTTCTTATAAGATCATAATATGATCTGAACAATATGCTAAAGCAGTTAACTCAAAATCTAGAAAATTCGAGTTGTCTAGTTCTAATATTGAACCGACGATTATATGCTAAATAATGGAATTAAAATATAAAAAAAAATCTGGTGTGAAACACTCACATGACTTTCTTTTAATCAGGGGGAGGAGGGGGTGAAGTTGTTCGCGTCCGAGATTGTTCTCACGTGCCCCCCTTGGATGTCCAACTAAACGAACATCAATTGCCAATGCAGCCAAAGTTCTTTTATATTGGGCCGCGCGGCGCAGAATGGCTGAATAGCCGAAGTCATGGCGTAGGAAAGAAAATCTTTTATTCTAATTAATACAATTAAATCAAGAAATTTTCTTTAAAATTATAACATTAAAATGTTTAGTTCGGCTAGCCAATAAACATGGTGGTGGGGAGTTTTACTGGTATAACTGAACGGCTTTATGTGGAGCGTTCTATGTCAAAACCAACAAAGTTACTGCAAATTTAAATTCAAGCTAACTGACAGACTCCTAATAAACTCTTTAAAATCTTCTTTTTTTTCAGATAAATATTTAAAATAAAAGTGATAATTTTCTAATTATGCAGAAAATTCCCTCCCAAAAAAAAGAAAAAGAAAACTCACTTCCCTAATCGTGATTCCGGTCTCGAAACTTTTCAAATAAACATAGGGCTCTACCATGTTTGATTAAAAAAACCTATTTCAGCCGTTTTCAAAAAAATTGAAAACTTGGTATAAAAATTAAGTAAAGTTGCATTTCAGGTAAACGAATTTGAAAATCTTTTCATTTTGTTTGGTAAGTACCCAAGTTTCACAGCCATAGGTAATGATTAACCTAATTACTGTTTTATATATGAGAACAATCGCTCTGTGTGTCAAGCCCCTGTACTTTAATGGCTTCTGGAGTGCAAAATAACTTTCGTTACCGGCCGTTACTCTTGCTTTAATTTCTTCCAGCCCTTAATTTTTCTCGGTAACGAGAGCTCCCAAATATTTAAAATGACTTACCGCCTGGAAGACATGCCTTCGAAAAGAGAAATCTTCACTGTTGCTATAAAAAAATAGTAGGATATTTGGGGGGGGGGGAATGTAGAACAATAGTTCAATTGTGAGATTTATTTAATTTACCACATTAAAAACTAGAACCATTTGTCACTTTTGTTTTGGATGATCCTCGTACAATGGTAAGCTAAAAATTTGTCTATAAGTACACTAAATCCGAGTAATTGATAGATCAGCTGTCTCTCTGCAGGATTTATGAACGGTGTGTGAATATAGCGGCGAGAGGTGACAGTAGTGTTAATTTTGTTTTGTGACACCAAAAACCCTGAAGTATTGTCTAGTTTCTTATTTAAAGATATTTCACATATCTGCCTGTATGATTTCAGTAAAAAGTACCCAATGATTTTCTAATTAAATTTATTAATGTTTACGATGCTAATTTTTTTTTTTTTTTTTTTTTTTTTTTTTTTTGCTTCTCACGTAAAACGAATTTCAAAAATATTTTCATTTTATGAAATCCGAACCTCTTGTTTTCGGAAACCCACATGCAGTAAGAATACACACAAACAGTGAGTGAACATTCCTTTAAATACATTTCACTTTCTCTTATTCCTGGTAAGAGGAAAATTTTGTTGAAGCGTGTCAAATTGAAGTGGAAAAAATTATTTTAGCGAATGGCCTGTTTGTGTATGTGTGCGTGCGTATGTGCACGTATGTGTGCTTGTGGTGAAAAACTATTATGTCAAAAATGAAAAGCTGAAGGAAGTTCAAAATTGATATTTCATTTAAGAACTACCACCGCATCAGGCAAAAATCTATTTTCAGTTTTTCACCATTTTCTCGAAAGCGGCTTCAAAATATTTTCTTTAAACTTCGTCACACATAAATACCTATCACTTTAATTTCAAACATTTTCCTGGGGAAATTGATATTTTAGAGATTCTGGGGGTGCAGAAGCGTCACTTTCCTCTAAAATACCACTTCATTAAAATGTATGGTCCTGTCATCTATGTAATATTAATATACATAAGAAGCATTGCTTGAATTTAAAATTTGAAGAAAATCGTTTAACCGGAAGTAAACTTTACAAAAAAGGTTTGTGAGAATTTTTCGAAATCGTCTTTAACAATTTCTTTTAAAAAATAAATATAAAGCTAATCACTTTTACATGTAACATTTTTCTGGCTTCTGCGACATTAAATTTCAAATGTTGTTTGTTCAGTATTTTTGACGCCCCTTCAGGACTACAATATAATCACTTCTATTTTTTATGAATTATTGTATTAATAGTCGTAAGACAAGATCGTGTGAGTGTTTCACATCATAGGATTTCCGATTCAAAGAATTTCCAAACATTTCCGAGAAATTTTGATCTCCAAAATGGAACACCATCGTAGTGGTGTAATTTATTGGCAGATATTATCATGCGACATATAATTAACATGTATAATGGCTTAATAACCGCGCATACCCTACAAAAATTCACTATAGATAGCGACACTTCTTGCTGCTCTGATATTTCCTAAGATATAATATTATCTAATGTAAAAAAAAAAAAAATGTTTGTCTAAATATATAGTCACAACGGGATCTACAAAGCTGTTAGAAAACATCAGAGATGGTTTACCTTGTTCACAGCTTCATTTTATGTTCTTCGTTAGGTTTCGGGCATTCATTGATGAAAATGTGAGATAACGATCAACGTATGCAAAATTAGAGCTTATGAATACCGGTATATTTAGTACGGTTGTTTGATCTTACATAGCATTGTGTTAGTACGAAGATCTTAACACTCTTTGGAAGGACAAATTAATGGTGGTCGAATTCCCCGAACTTAGTCTATTTATTATTACCAAAGATAAATCAGGCCATCATTGGAAAGGAAAATCTTACATTGTTTTCATTAATATAGAAAATGAATATATCTTTTGTTTTCCTTTCTTAGATATCTATCTAAACTCTGATGAATCACAAATCTATGTCAGAGATATTTTCCCCGTGATAGCCTGCTTCATTTTGTGGTTATCGACCAGTTTCAGGCGTTCGCCCAACTTGGGAGTATCTTGATAAACAGTGTGATTGATTGCACACTGTGTGTAAATTGATTTCTCTTTGCAAATCTCTGTCATCACACTTTGTTTATCAATGCTGATGATGTCTTGAAATCATCAAGACATTTTATGGCTGATGACCATAAAATAAAGCAGTTTATAACCGAAAATATTTCTGATGCTTTCCAGTTCTGCGAGCCCAACTGCAATAACTAACTATAAATCTATATGTTTACAATATGCTTGCAAAGTCACTTCAAACTGAAAGCATGGAACCTTAATCTGAATATGTAATCACAGTATACCGCCTAGTTTTCTTTCTGAAATTTTTTATTTTTTTTATTTAAATTGTATGCGATTATGGACTGTGAATATGGACTTTTTAGGAAACACTGCATCTAAAGTTGCAATTTTCCCCCCTTCGGTGAAAATAGTGAAGTGCGAACTTGGAAGATCTTGGTGACAAAATGAGGAAGGATCTCAACTTAAAATACCACTGCCAGATTTATCTCTTTTAGAAATTTCATGACTTGGAATCGTTCTAGGAATGCACCCAGGCCTCTAAATCTTTTCTGAGAGTTAGCGCCACAATCCAGCAAGATTTGTACTTGGAGCTTCTTCTATCTTCATATAGGAAACTGCAAGGATAGACGCTTTCTATGCCCAGCTTCTTCAGGTGCCCCCTGAGTCTCAAAACGCCTGTCAGCGTATGCAGCATTTTTTACATAACTGCCTAGAAAAACTTACAGTCTTGAGAGCCAATGAAAAACCTTAGCGATGCTTGTTATTAGTAGGTTCTTCAATTATACCTGATGTACGTCTATAAAACATTTTTTTCATTTTCAGAGGACCTCATTACTTGTAGTTCCCGTGAAATATCAAAATTCAAGAATTCAACATGATAGCATTATTTGAACTACCACAAAGGTGAGAAACTTTTTAAAAATTTAAATTTGTTTTTAATAATAATCAAATGACTTCAACTTTAAATAGTGCGTTGTTTAAAGTTTAAATGCTTTACATTGTAAGGCATTTAAGTTAACTTTATAAAGCTCATCCAAGAGCCTTACAACAACAAAAAATGTAAAATACATCGTTTAAATCCTGCTGGCCGGTTAATATTTCATCGTAGGTCAGCTGTTAAAATCTAAATAAATAAAGATGTTACAAAGTTTCAAAAACATCATACATTACAGACATACTTATTACACTTATCTATAATAATAATAAATAATATATCACTTGACACTTAGCGCCACTTCTCTCAAGTGGCCGCCCCCCGCCCCCCAACCACTTATCTGAATATATATAGTAATATTGAATATGTACTCACAAATATAAAGATTTTTAAAAGAGATTAAACATATCATATTTATTATGTTTATTCAATGGACATGAGATAAAATTTATTAATATTTTGTGATAATCTTTTCTTTATGATAGTTAATGGAAATCACATAAACTATTAATCAATTTAATGTAGAATAGTAAGTGAAATACAACAATTACGTTGTAGCAAATAGTTATTATTACAAGGACAAATTGAAATGTTTAGTTTTATTGCGACTAAATAGTATTATCTATTATTAGTTATTACTTATCCATTCGCAGAATATAAATTGATTATTTCTAATTTGCTTTTACATGCAATAATAAATCGCAATTAAATGGTAATGAAGGTAATAATAACATGTAATATATTTTTACTGTAAGGTGATCAGGGAAACTAAAAAGGTTGATACTTGCAAAAAAAAATAAAATAAAAGTAATCAATTAGCAATTAGTACTTACGGACAAAGAGCATATTTCAAGGTTTAATTTGAATAAACTTATACGGTAGTGCTTGGAATATTTTCTTAAAAGTTTATTCACTTGAATTTATAGTTTATGTAATGAAAAGTTTTGTGGCTTTCATTGCAAAATTTGTTTTTTAGTGGCTATTAGGCCGAATTCACAGTGACCTAGAAATTTATTTAGGCTCCCTTGTGTGTCAGTCTATTTGTACGTAGTCTGTAAAGTGTAAGTTGATTGAGCGTTGTAGTGATGAGCTACAGTTTGCCTGGTAGTACACTAAACCTAAATAGTTCCACACATCTATTTACTACTGACTATATCCAACTGAGATCGAATGCCTGAGCAAATCCAAAAGAAAGGCTCTCTATTGCTTCTTCTAAGAGAGGTCAAGATAATGTACCATTTGTACTATAGAGTCCTAAGAATGAAAAACCAAATTTTTTCTCTGCTATTCAAGGAGAGGAGAGATATTTGTTTCAGGAATTAACATTTTAAACTTAAAAGTATCATAAGCGGAAATACAAAAATAAATAAACGGAAATGATAATGATAGTACTTTAAAATACCCCAGTTTTATAGAGTCCAAACGACTTTTAAAGAATGGCTAATTAAATATGATTTTTAATTGATACCGCCCACAAAACTGGATCCAGAGATTTTCAAGTAAACTATATTTAAAAGTAAAGATACCAAACTGAAGTTGAAGAAAGTATGCCGGCTCAAATATAACTACAAGACAGTAGATTCTTATATCTGTATATATACATGAATTGAGACATCAGTTAGAAGTGATGTTATGTCGGTAGGAGGTTAGGTTCTCTTCATCTCACCTAGAGCAGAAGAAGAAGAAGAAGACCTATCATATTATAAAACCAAGTAGAAAAGAGTATACTTGCTTCCTACTATGTAATAGGAGGGCCACTATCTTTTCTACAGACTGAGAGAGCACAGCAGTCTAGTATAAGAGAAGGCCGGTCGGCCGGCCCAACTACAAACAGCACACATAACACACTCACTTGTTGTAACCTAACATTACCTCCAACACCACGCTACATATTACCCACTAAAGCGACCTCTGGGTGGTCTTCTACCAACATTAATTTGTTTTTTTTTTTTTGTTTTTTTTTACTATATTATTATTATTTCTAAGGCACTATAATATTATACACCTTGCATACAAAAAAAGTATTCACTATACCGTTAGTGTGTTACATATTTTTCAAAATTACTAATGTATTTTCGAGAATTTTTATTAATAAATTGTTGTTTTTTGAATTTCTTGCCATTAATGAATATTTAAAAGCAAAAAAACAGATTGAAGAACTGATACGAGAAAATTGTTGGCTTCTGTGAACCAATTTTTTTTTTATATTCTCTTAAACAGGTTGATATTCTACTTAAATAATTGATGGGATGGTTTCAGTTAAAAAATCAATCCATTGGAAATATTAGAATTGGAATTTGGAATTTATTTTATTATTTCGTTTATTACTCTCACATTAAACTGATATTTCTAAATAGAGATATTTCAATTAACTATATTTAAATTCACATTAGAAACTTACTAAACACTTTTTTATTACTTTCCCTTATTTTATATCCTCGTTTCAATAAATACTAATTAATAAATAATAAATAAATAATAACTAATCAATAAATAATAATAAATACTAATTTTAAATTAATAAATTTAAATTAAAAATACTTTTTAATGCCTTCTACTTATTTTCTTTAATTCACTCGTTTCAGTCAAAGTTGAACAGGATTTCGAAATAAAACTTCAGTAATAGTAAGCACCTAAAAACTACTTCTTCCTTAGACTATTCAAAATATTTAAAAATGAAGACATATTTCAGTACATGCAGCTTTTACTTCATACTTTTTTGGAGGGGAAGGTGTTATATCTCTAAATAAAACAAAATAGATAAAAAATGAAATAAAAAAAAAAAAAAGGAAACTTTTAAAGTGTCTCTAAATTAACACAAAATTTATTACTTCCTTTGTTAAAGCTGTTGTTGTTATTCTTTAAAAGTTTCTGTCAATATTTAACAGGAGTAAATATTTACTAAAGATATATATATGTGTATAAGTATTTAGTGACTATTTAAAAGAGAAATAAATAAATAAATGAAAATGTTGGAAATTAAAATATTTTATGAGAAAAATTAGAGAAATTCTTTTTCATAAAATGAAAATATTATTGAAATTCGTTTTACGTGAGAGGCAACAAAATAATTAGAATCATAAACATTAAAAAATTTAACTAGAAATAGTTATTGGGTTCTTTTTACTGAAATCGTACTGGCAAATATGTGAACTATCTTTAAACAAGAAACTAGACAATACTTCAGGGTTTTTGGTATCACAAAACAAAATGAACACTATTGTCACGTCTCGCAATATTCAATCTCTTGTCACGTCTCGCTAAATTATCAATTACTTGGATTCAACGTACTTATAGACAAATTTTAGCTCACCAATATAGGAAGATCATCCAAAATGGTTTTAGTTTTTAAAGTTTTGTGTGGTAAATTAAATAAATCTCACAATTGAACTATTGTTCTACATTCCCCCAAATATCCTATTAATATTTTTGTAGGAAGATTTCTCTTTTCGAAGGCATGTCTTCCAGGCGGTAAGTCAATTTAAATATTTGGGAGCTCTCGTTACCGAGAAAAACGAAGAGCTGGAATAAATTAAAGCAAAAGGTAACAGCCGGTGACGAAGGTTATTTTGCACTCCAGAAGCCACTAAATTTCAGGGGCTTGACACACAGAGCGAAGGTTCTTATATATAAAACAGTAATTAGGTTAATCGTTACCTATGGCTGTGAAACTTGGGTACTTACCAAAGAAAACGAAAAGATTTTTAATATATGGGAAAGGAAATTACTCCGCAGAATATATGGACCTGTCTGTGAGGCTGGGCACTGGAGCATTAGAAAGATATAAAGCGAGGTGGATCTGGTCTCTTTCGTAAGAAGGAATCACTTGAAGTGGCTGGCACATGTGGATAGTTTGCCAGTTGAGAGAATCTCCAAAAAATTATTGAAAGGAAAGGTGGATGACATAGAAGTAGAGGTGCCCACGTAAAAGATGGCTGGACGATTTGGAGCAATTCCTCCGAAGACTGGAGGGTGTGAGGAGGTGGAAGAGACTTGCCCATGAGAAAGAAGAATGGGGAAGAGTAGTGGAGGAGGCCCAGGGTCCTTGAAGGACCGTAGCGCTAGGGGTACAGAATTCTTCCTCATTAAGTGTGAGCTAGTTTTTTTTACACATTCATTGATGCCTTATAATCACTCCATGAGGGGAGCTTAACAAAACGAAATTTGATAAATACGATCTGTAAGGCGGATGAGACAGAATTTCTCAGCCTAATTTTAGGGTTGGTTTATGGATTAGTTTCAAAAGGTGGTCTATTTAGTTCTAAGGAATTCAGAAATCTTCTCCCTGAACGTTGTAGCGAAAGATTGTTCAAACAGCTGTTTTAAATTGTTCACAGGGTTGCCAACTTATTATATTGAAAGCATAGTGTATTCTTATATAGTAATTCTTTGATTTATAGTTACTTCTGTATCTCTTTCTCACTGAATAATCGTATTATTTTGCAAAGGATTACATTCAATCTATAGATACCACAAGGAAGCTGCAATAATTTTTTAGGTCGCAAAAGTAGTCACATCAATTTTCAAATTTAATTGACAAAATAGGCTGGCCTAACCTTCAAATAGGAAATATACAATGCATGAATGAGTTTTAAAAATTAGAATATGAATCAATATTTTACAAATTAAAGTTCTAGTGCATATATGGAGTTATAAAAATAGGAGATTGATAACGTTCAATGAATTTAAATAAAAATAAAAAAAAAGGTTTTTATGAATCACTGTATATAAATCAGATATTAAATATTTACATGATATTATGTAAGTGTTTTTTTTTTAACATAGAACTAGATCATCTCACCTATTAATGACATCATAACCATTCAGATCATCTTTCTCCACTTATTTGTGACATGCGATATTTTTTTTTAAACACTGTTTAACACAAGTTTATCTATGAGATCATACATAATGTTGGGTCTTTTTAAATTAAGTTCTAAAAAAATATATATATATTTAAAAAAAATGTGTCAGAATAAGACCATTTAAAACAATCTCTGTCAATGTCTTGTAAATGACCTTGGCATTTAACTACTTTAAACGTACTTTTACAGGTGCAATTTCCATTTTTAATAGAAAAAGGTTGACTAACCTTTAGTTCGTTATTAATCTCTGCTCTTCTTTAGTAGTCACATAAATAATATTTAAGATTTTTATATTATCTGAACAGCCTTACAGAAATAACTATTTATTAATATAATGAGCAGGTATTTAGCATATAATATATTTTAAAATAAATCGCAAAAATTAAAATTATGAGATGGATGATCCATAATTAATGTTTAAAAACAAATCAAAATCCATCATTCATTAGTACCTTTTACTGTGCTGATTTTTCCAGGATTACGTGGTATTGATTTCAACGGTTTTCTTTAAACTTGGAATATTTACTATACATCCATGGAATTTGACTTTTTTCCGAGAAAATTTAGTCCATTTCTGGGATAGCTGAATTCTCTGGGATTTTATATATCAGAATATTCGACTGAATGAGTTCAGTACTGAACAAGGTCAAACGCTTCACTTATATTGACTTCTTCTAAAAACGATATCAAAGAAGCCAGCTCATATATTCAATTCTCACTCGGGAAGAAGTTGGTCCTAACACAAATAGAAGTAAGAATGAATTCTTATTTTCGAAAGAATATTAATAGACTTGGCAAAGCACACAAGTACATTCAGCTAGGTAAGGAGAGGAAAGGATTAGCTCAGTAGTAGCGCGGTGGACTAGCAACACGGAGGTCCTGGGTACGAGTCCAGCTGTGCTGCCTTTAGATTTTCTTTTCTTAGCAGCCTCTACAGTTCCCTGTTAACGTTGTCCGTAATGAGAGAACACTGACTGAAGGCCGGGCGCCAATGACCGCCTGCAATTTTGCCCCCCACCCCCCCCATTAAATTAAAAAAAAACTAGATAAGGGTGCTAAATAGAGAGGGCTTCATCTAAGATAATATTTACAGGCAACTAGGTGAAGACGAAAAACATGTGTACTGGATAGTGAGAACGATTGAATAACATAGTTATATTTGGGGCAGCAGCAACTTTGAAAATGTTAATGATTTTGCATACTTAAACTTTGCAAAAGTATCTAAAGTGAACTTAAAAGATGAATCTTGGTTGTTAGTAAATTTTTTTATTTATTTCTTAACTATTTAAAAAGTCAAGGTATACATAACCTTCTCCGTCCAGACTAACCTACGCGTCAGTGTTCAGGTCTGATGAGTTGACACTCCAAAGAACTGATCCTTCGGAAAATCTATGGCATCATCAAGGATGGGGTTATATGAAAATATAGGACAAAATCAGAACTGCAAATGCTATTTATGTATCGAATAAAAAGCTTTAATTGGACTGGGCACTTCGCAAGGATGGATCCAGGAGAAATTCTTAGAAAAGGTTTTATGTTAATCGTAGCGTTATTAGGCAAGGATGAGATGGATTGAGGAGTATTTGGTGGACATAAATATTGCTGGGAGTTTGCAACTAGAGAGGACCATCAATTAGTAGGAAGTAACTAGCGGGCAAGTTGTTAGAAGAAGCCATACCCGCGCAAGGTTCGGAGTAGTAGTAAAGAAGAAGAAGAACATGGACAAAGCTAAACTTGTTTGAGGGCCCTTCCAGCTCTCATGACTTGGACAGAAAGTGGACTCCAGTACATACAGAAGTGAGTAGAATTCCTTGATTAGAATGATAACGATTTGTTGGACATTGGAAGGATTTTCATAATTGGAAGGATCTGAAGCTCAAAAGAAATCGGGACCTTTTCTAACGTGATAGACTTAGTTGGATTGATTGACTAATGATTTAAACGTGGCTCGAGTGTTAGAGGTTAGGCTAACGTAGGATCAAAAAACGAAGGAGGAATATCTTTGAGAAGATCAGGGACTCCATAAAGAGGTTGGTTTACCACAAATGGACAAATACATGGCCACAAATGGCCACTTTAATATTTTGCATATTTTTTTTCATCTGTATGATATCAACATTTGATAAAATTTTTCCAAATAGAAATGCTATCAATTGGAAGTTGAAAATTATTATATATTTCAAACAGTCTGTGTCTGTTGCTTCATATCAGTTTTGTATTTTAACACAGACTAATCTGTAGAGTTTACCTGGATTTCTTGCAGTTATTAAAACCGTTTAATAACCTCCATTTCTCTATTGATAGATTAAACATCACAGAAAAAAAAGAAGATAAATTAGAAAAGGCAAAGTTAAGAACAAAAGGGGGGGAAAAAAAATCACATGTGCAGGAGATGTAGCCCGGTCTTTAAATTATAACACGTGCTATAGCGCATCATAATACATACACACACACATCTCCAACTTCATCAACATTGTGTTGTACCTCTGCCAGCCGGCCTGGCCGACAAGGGAAACACTGAACAGATCCATTAGAGGTGAAGGCCATTACACTGCACACACAGATACACACACAGACATTGCATTAGTAGTATCTGTACACTTTCCTAACATTGTAATTTTAATATAATTCTATTATTTTTGTTTCTTTTGTATTCTTTATCACTGTACTGATAATATACTTTATATCTCTCTATCTTTAAACAAGAGATATGAACAATCTATTAGAACCGTAAAATTAATTTTACAATAAATTTTAACCTCTATTTATTTTACTTCCTCTTACTCCTAGTAAAAGTGTCAAATTTTTGCCAGAAATAAATGATTTCAGGTCCCTTAAGTACAAAAAAAAAAGAAGTTTTTATCGAATAGTCTGTGTGTTAAGAACAAAATACTTTTTCTCGGAAACCAAGATAGCTAGGTAAAAACTAAAAAATACGTGTCCTCCATAGTTTTTTGTTAGAAATCCAAATTTAATTTGCAAATTTGTTTTGGTGCTTCCAGAAGCGAGATACAGGCACCAACTTCATTTTTTCAAATGGGGAGGTGTGGTTTTTATTTAAGAAATAGATTCCTTTATTTAAGAAAAATTTACTTGAACGGTTTTTTTTTTTCTTTGAGCGATATTTTACAAGTTATAAATGAAAACATGATTCCTATAAGAAATTTCAAAATGATATTATAACGGTTTTTTTGATTGAATAAGAAGAAAAGTACTATTTTATTATAAATTTTACTTCTCATTAATTACAGATCGTGCTCGAACTGGCCTCCACTATTAGAGATGTATTTTTTTGGTCGTAAGGTACAATTGACAGGAAAAAGCATGTGTATGCATCTCTAATGTTGGGGGCCAGTTCGAGCAACATCTGTAATTAATGAGGAGTAAAATTTATAATAAAACAGTACTTTTCTTCTTATTCAATCAAAAAAACCGTTATAATATCATTTTGAAATTTCTTATAGGAATCATGTACTTGTAACTTCTTGTACTTGTATTCATAACTTGTAAAATATCGTTCAAAGAAAAAAAAAAAAAACGTTCAAGTAAATTTTTCTTACAAAAAATAGTGGAATCTATTTCTTAAATAAAAACCACACCTCCCCATTTGAAAAAATGAAGTTGGTGCCTGTATCTCGCTTCTCAAAGCACCAAAACAAATTTGCAAATTAAATTTGGATTTCTAACAAAAAAACTACGAGGACACGGATTTTTTTAGTTTTTTTCTAGCTATCTTAGTTTCCGAGAAAAAGTCGTTATCCATATACTTTGGGACACCTAAACATAAAAAGCCGCATAACTTTAAACTGGGTATTCCATTTAGGTAGTAACCACCACTGTATCTAACACGAAGATTTCGGCCATCAATCGGAAGTGGCAGCTTTACTAAATGTTTTTTTCAGTTTTAGCCAATTTTCTCGAAAACGATTCCAATGCCTTTTTTTTATACTTCGTACACAAATGAATCCCGATTAGTTTTATTTGAAATATGATTCCGGGAAAATTGATGTTTTGGGGTAACAGATTTAAATTACTACTTAAATTTAATATATGATTCTAACTCTAATCTGATATTAATATACATCAGAAGCACTGCTAGTATTCCAAATTTGAAGAAAATCGGTTGACCGGAAGTGCGACATTGCAGAACAGATTTCTGAGATTTTCTGAAACTTCTCTAAAACATTTACAACGATTTCCTTTAAACTTGGTATATACTAACTGCATAGATATAAAAACCTATCAACTTTATGTGAAAGATTTTTCTAAAAATCAATTTTCAACTACTAATGGACAGTTATTTCAGGTTTTTAGGTGCCTTCTACCGGGTCACAATATAATCACTTCTTTAACTGCCAAGGTTAGTAGGTCACTTACTTATCCTCCCCAATATTTATATCTATATACGTTAGGACTAAGTGAGTGAAATTTGAGTATAAAGAAAATAATGATGGGTTCCCGAAGGAGCGGAACCTAAACCCCCTGGGAAAAAAATCTACACCAAAAAAACTACCCGTCTGACTGCAATATCTTATGATATCCTTAAACTCCAACCCCCCCCCCCCCTAACATTCAGCATTCCTCCCAAGCAGTGTTGCCTTCAAAATATGTGTCACAGTTCTGATATAACTGACGTTCTGTCTACTTTGTGAAAATGACTAGCGCGCTTGGTCAATACACCTACCAGTATTCTCAATTTTATCCTAATCAGGAAGAGATGATACAAATCTTTTATAAATTTTTTTAGCCTGCCGAGTTTAGCCCTACCGAGTCCCTAGTGTGCCTCACCAATTCCCGTGTCCTTCATCGTTTAACTTCACTGACACAAAATTGCTTAGTGATGTCTATTGCAGGCTTGAGACCGTAAAAATTCTGATGTAGATGTCTCTTCACCCAGCTTGTCCGCCCTCTCATTACCCTGTATGCACGCATGCCCGCGTACGCAGAAGAGCTCTACTTTGCTCTTCTGAACCTAATAAGTCTTCTCCTACATTCACCCATTAGTTTAGAGCTCCAGCATGGTTTATTCAATCAAATCCTATGCAGCTTGACTTATGCCACTCTTTCAGTATGCTACAGTATTTATGGATACCATTGATCTCAGCTTGTCGTGTTGTTAAACTGGAATACCGCAGCGATGTGCTGAACAATTCCTACGAATGGAAAAAGCAATAATCCTAAACTGGCCTTTTAAATCTGGCCATTTTTAGAATTGCTTTTAGGATTAGTTAATTTTAGTCTTTTCATTGTTAGAGTATTCCGTTAAGTTCGTATAAAATTTTTAATAAAAAATAAATAAATAAATAAATAAATAAAATAATTGAATTAATGATTGATTCTTTTTTTTTTTTTTTGTTTAAAGACAAAACTAATTCGAAATTTCAGATGAAAAATTAAAAATTGAAACAAATTTCAAGTATTTTATGGGGTAATTTAAATGTTTTTCAGTTTAAAAGAAATCGGTAGTAATAAAAATGTCTAGACGGTGCACTTTTCATTTTCATTGGAAAAAAAAAGGAAAAAGAAATGCAATATTTCTTGCATATAGGTAATGTGTGTTGGCAAGATAACCTTCAAACAGTACAATAACCATGATTTAAAAATACCCCCCCTCCCCCCACACACACTAAACAAATCCACTTCACTACAATGTATAATTTTACCACCTGTATAATATTAATATACATTACAATTAGTGGTAGCATTCCAAATTTAAAGAAAAATCGGTTAACTGATTTTTCAGTTTTTGTTTTTCTTTTTTCTCAAAAACGGCGATTTTCTTTAAACTTGGAACATTTTTCCGGAAAAATTGATTTTGAAGGGTGTTCGGTGAAATGTTTGTTTGGATTACAGAGTATACATGTTCAATTTCTATCTGCTTTTTATGCCAAACAATATATAATACCACCATCTCTGTACTTATGTTAAGATAACTGAATAAAATTTCCTAAAATTGTCAATATTAACATATTTAATATTAATATGACATATTATTTTATCATAAATTGTCAAAGTTTTTCAATAATTATAATTGCATTAATAAGGATTCATTGAAACAATTCCTTTTTCTTGATGAATGTTTAACCGCTGTCCTTAAAGAATATATCCATACCATCCTGAATACCTTTAATACATACCATCCCCGTTTACACACGAAATAGAAATAGATAATAAAATTAATTTTTTAGACATGACGATTATCCGTGAAGAAAATGGTTCTCTTATTTCCAATTGGTTAATGAAATCCATACGTTCTGACAAATTCCTCCATTTCCGTTCCAATCATCCATATAATCAGAAAATCAACTTTGTTAATTCCTTTACCAAACGTATACTTCATCTTAGCCATCCCCGTTTCCACGATGAGAACAAGTTAAAATTATCTAAGATATTTAAAAATAATGGCTATCCTCTCCATATAGTACAAAAAATATTAGATCCACAGATAACATGACCAACCTGATTCCCTCTTCGCCATCACAGCAACTGCCAATATCCTGTATCTCTATCCCATACATAAAAGGTCTATCAGAAAAAATACCTAAAATCTTCAAGAAATATAACCTTTCCATTGCTCATAAAACTCCATCCTCTAAAAAAACTCTTCTCTAAACTAAAAGACCCCACACTCACAACTTTATTATCAGATGTAATTTATAAAATAAATTGTTTACAATGCCTAGCTACATACATAGGACAAATATCTCAATATTTAAAAAATAGACTGTACCAACATAAAAACGACTGCAAAACTAAAAAACCGACCGACATGACTTGACTACAGCGTTACCGAAACACTGCATACAATACAAACATGAATTTGACATGGAAAACATTAAAATTCTCTCCATCAACAATAATAATAAATAAAAAAATATATTGGAAATGATTCATATTAAAAAAGATAAATTATTATCTATCCATTTTAGAACAGACACCAAAAAACCTATCCCTCAGTTATAACAATCTCCTGGAATTTCCAAAACAACATACAGATTAAGACATGGTTTTCACATCCGCTGTCCTATCCCTTTATAAACCTTGACCCATCCAGTGTCCGTAACACTTGGTGATGGTATGTCACAGTTAAACTACAGTTTGTAAGTAATTCTAACTGAAAATTTTTATTAGTACATTTCCTAAATTATTTCCACACTTTACTCTTATGTATGCCACATATTGTCAAACTTTCAATAGTTGTGATTTATATTGATCTGTTCTACAACAATAGTTTAAAATAAATTTAAATGTGCTATATAGATCATACTTTTTATTTACTTTATTTATATAGTTTATTTTAAAAAATTTTATTTTGAAAATATTTATTTTAAGTTTATATTTTATATTGTTTTTCTATTTTTTTTTATATTAAAACCTTCGTACAGACCCTGAAGAAGGCAATAAATTTGCCGAAACGTCGGTAGAAATTTAAAAAGAGTTCTTTTGTATGACCGAACCTCAACATCCAATTTACAACATTAACAAGGATATTAACAAGGAATAGCAGTGTCTAGAAACACCATTACCCGCCATCTCCAAACTGAGGTCAAGGTTAAAAGAAGATGTAGGATAGTGCCACATGAACTTACACTTCAATAGTCCTTGGAGAATGGATACTTGCCAACCCCTTTAAAAAAAAGAAAATCTATATGGCGTGCGCTCCATCAACAAAAGAATAAAATGAAATCTGAGGAGCAGTAGATTTACTGGCGAAATTCTAAAACAGGTAGGCAATAATTGAATCCGAGATCTAATGGCATTTCCGGTTGGTGCAAGAAGGGTAATTTGAGAGGAAGTCGATGTTGTGCGTTTTCTGGAACTATGAAGAAGTAATTTATCACGAATTTATTTCCCAAAGGATATTCCATGAATTCTGACCTTTACTGCCACCAACTAGTTACAATGTACTCAAAAATGCTTTATCCAGTTTTGATCAATCGCAAACAAGTTTTGTCTAAGCAAGATAACGCTTGGCCAGCTCCTGTTAGATTAAAGAAAAAAAATTGAATACTTGATGGCATTGAATTTTTTTTTACAACCTTCAAACTTAAACTCCATCCGACTATCGATTTGTTTCTGTGCATGTCTTATTCTTCTGTACAGGATAAAATGCGTAACTTTACCAAAGTTGAAACTGGAATGTAAGAGTTTTCCAAACACAAGGAATGATATCTAACAGCTGGCACAGAAATATGGCTTAAAAAATATTCATTTCTTTTAAATGAATCAAAAACCTGATTGGTACCTACACAGTTTAAAGTTTATTTCGCTTTACAAGAATTTTGTTTAAAAATTGACTGGGGACAGATTCAATTAGTTGTAGAATGTTAAAACCGGATAGGGTGTACAGTAATAATAATTATCCTTACTAATTACTATCGTGTACTTATTTCTCCAACGGTGTGATTACTTGCGCGCTACTCTATTATTCTACGTGACTTGACCGATTAAAAGGCAAGACGACATAACTTGAACACCGAGAGAACTACGCTATGTATTCTCTATGTAATTGTTTTTGTCTTTCCACAGTTTAGTGGAAGTTCTAGACTTGACTAGTAAGTCAGTTAAAAAATTTTATAAAAAATATACGAGTACCTATTTTAATATATAACACGCCATGATGGCCATATACCAGAATTTTTTTTTTCTCTTTCAGAAGATGAGCTCAGCTCATAATATCCAATAGGAAGACAAAAAAGGGTGCTTTTTTTCCACTACTTTAACACATTGATCTTCACAACAACAAGTGAACAACTAACACCTCGCATGTAATATTTTTTTCGCCACCAATTGCTTGTCATTTTCAATATGATATTTTTTTTTTTATTTGTAAAAATTGCAATCATCATGTACAATGTGCAATGACTAATCAACCATATAGAATTTTTTTTTTAAGTTTTTCATCGCATTTTTTTGTTGTTTTTTGTATAGTAAATATACAAAAAATAAACACACAATTTTCTCTATTACAAAACATACAGTATATGAGAGGAGGTTACAGTCAGAGAACAGGTTATAGTCAGAACTTGCCTTAGGTAAACTTTGATGGAAATAAAATCTTCCCTACTTCATACATTATTTAATAGATTTTATATATATATATATATATAAAACTTACAATTGCAAATAACGGATGCAGACTATCTTATAAATAAAAAATGCAATCTATACGTCGTCACGAGTAAATCTATCTCCTTCTTATTGGTATTCACGAACCTGTCAATATGTTTCGAGTTTTTTTTTTTTTCTATTATTACTTTTTATTATTTATTTTTCCTATATATACAATTCTCTAGAAATAATCTTACTGAATATATACTGAATTATATACTTCATAAAACAATACATCTTCTAAACATATTGTAAGTCTTTACCATGTACAATAAGCAATGTTATCCTTATTCTAAATAAATAAATAAATAAATTAGTGTGTTTTTTCTTTTCTTTTTTTTATATGTAGTATTGCGATAAATTGATCATGTTTTAAAGTGCGCTGAGTTCGAAAAAAATATTTTATTAGCGTATGGTTCTGTATATGTTTGTGTGTACAAAATATTTCTTCAATGATAAATCGCAGGCAACTTTTAAACCTGGATATCCCATTTAAATACTATCACCTATGTTGAGAGGTTTTTTTGGTAAACATCTATTAACCGAAAGTACGAACAGAATCTTTTTTTTTGTCTCAGTTTCTCTACATACTTTAGGCCTTGATAAAGACAGTAAACTGTGTCGAAACTTTGGCATAATCGAAGTTTTTTTTTTTTTTTAACCACTCCTCACTAAATTTATTCCTAACAGTACAATACCAAATTTGCAGAAAAATTGTTTATCCAGAAGTACGACTTCATAGTGTAGAAAACAACTTCTATACCTGTTTGTTTCCTTTAAACTTGAACAAAATGCTTACTAATTGCACAGATAAAATAAATTACGTATTATTTTTATTTATAAACTTTTCTGATATAAATTTATTTCAAGTAATACTGCGGAATTTGTGGAAGTTAATATTTAAAATATTACATAAAGTTGGTTGTTCAATGTTATTGACACTCTCTTCTGTAACCATACTTCGACCTGGATAGGTACTTGTCCCCCTATCACCTTTGTTAGAACAAGTGCTTGCGTAAAATTAGTCATTTTATACGTAATAGTATTAACAGCAGTGTGAGAAGACAGTGTGAGTGTTTCACATCATATTTTTTATTTGTTTAACGTTTAATATATTTGATGTAGAACAATTTTGGCACCCCCTCCCCCTTCCCAACACACACACGCTACCTCGACTGAAAATTATTATTATTTTTTATTTTATTTTAATTTAAGGCGTTCTCAACATCTGTGATCATTTGCGCCCGGAGCCTTCTCAGTGCACTGCAGGCCTCCGGACAGTGTTCTCTCGTTACAGACAACACTGTCTACCACCGTGAGCTGCAGAGGCTACTAGGAAGAGAAAATCTAGGGTAGCACGGCTGGATTCGAACCCGTGATCTCTGCGTTGCTAGTCCAGCGCGCTACCACTGAGCTAATCCCTTCCTATTGAAAATATTAATACAACGTTAATAACTGAGTTTTTATATTCTGGATGTATGTATTTCTGTACACTATATAGTGTGTGTGTGTGTGTGTATTTTCGTATAAATAAAAAAAAAAAAATGGGGATCGAAAAATCAGAGGAAGTTCACACTTCGTATTTTCATTTTACATACTTCTTTTTAAGTTTTCGCGATGTTTTTCAAAAAGATGTCCTAACAGTTTTCTGATTTTTTAACAGAAAAATTGACTCCAATTGACGTTAATAGCATTAATAGCAAAAATATTCAGAAAAATGATCATTGAAAAGTAAATAGTTATTATTGAACATTAGAGAGCTGAGATCCTGATGTAAGGTAAATTTGAAAATAGAAGTACAATTGGTAAGAATGGAAAAAAAAAATTAAAGGTTAAAGAATGAAAGGTTAATAGGTCAAAGCCTTTTTAGGTATTGGAGAAATCTTTATATTACTAGGCGTATTTATATATATTTTTTGTTTAATAATCTTGTTCTATATATATAACATACACTAGTTACAGCTTACTTCATTAACAGCTGTTTATTTTACAATTAAGTCAGCAGAGGTCTAGATTTCAAGTTTCATTTTTCTTCTGCTATTGAACACTGCTTATCAATGTGTTGCTTGTGTCAAACCGTTACTTGATTCCGCTGTTATTGAAACAAGCACTTGTAAAATATATAGTTGATGTCCACTTTGAAAATTTCCTTCATCATCCAACCGCAATGGACTAGAATTATTTCAGCCGAAAAGATACGCAATTCACCGATTGTAATGTTAACTTCGGATATACGTATAATTATTATAGAAAACAAAATTAATTTATTGTCTAACTAAAACTATTAACTCAACTTATTTCTATCATTCCAATTACCGTGGAAAATGATGTAATGACTTTCTCTTACGGTTGTAAGACAGAACTATTGCTGGAAAATTTACGAAATTAATTTTTGTATCAGAAATATTTAGTTTCGATGTCCTCGAAATATGAAAATATTTTTATAGCGAATGGTTAGATCTAGGGGATTTGCACGACACGTATAAGTTTATTGTACCACCAACACAAATTAAAGTACCCATCCTCTCCAGTGCTGTCTGTTTAATTACACTTGGGAGTCTGGAGAAAGACTCTTGGATAAAGCTTGAAGGTTTCCTTCCCAAAGCCGTTTTTTTCCTTCCCAAAGAAGCGCAGTATCAGCCAAACAAGCCCCTCACACTGACACAGTAGGTACAGTGCTGTCTTCCTGACAAAGCCACACATGCAATCCGCAGTCAAGCCCATGCGATTCATGTGCTTCTTTAGCCTTCTGTGGTGCAGTAAGAAGGCCGCAGTGAATCATCTGTATGGCCGCAAGGCCTTGTGCACTCATAATTCTTGTGATCTATTATGCCCTATGATTTGATGGTTACACTCATAAAGCACCTTGCAGTGCCACAGGAAAGTTCCTATGGAATGGGATTTATGGAACACCATTATTTTTTTACTAGTAGTTTCTATTAGTATGCCTAAGCAGTCCCGTCCCCCTCCAGTCTTGAATTGATTTAGTACGAACTGATGGTTTTTAGTAAAGCAGACTGGCTGTCTGAGAAGATGACACGTCTGGAGTTATGTAACCTTCGTCTTTTTATCTCAGTAGCCACAGGTAATTTTTAGATTAAATAATAAAGATAGGGGTATTACATTTACAAAACATTCGTCCTATAACGTTTGACTAAAAATGACATAATACATACTGCCCTTTAATTTGATATCTGATATTTCTTTTAAAACAAGCAACTATAAAGATTTGTGCTAGCCAAATAGTGCACATCCTTCATTTCTATTTCTACTTTAATAACTATTAAATTCCATTATATATATATATATATATAATATATATACAATCGAAATTATCAACCGAAAGTGCGATTTTAGAGAATAGATTTCACTTTTTCGCGATTTTCTTGAAAATGGCTGCAACAAATGAAATATTAAGTACATTGATTATATTGCTAGAAATCCAGGTTTGACAACAATTGATTAACCGCTTGTGTGTCATTAAAAAATAGATTTCTTGCTTTCTGGATTTTTTACCAACGATTTTCTTAAAAAATACAGATATAAACCTATTATTTTTATTTGAAACATTTGTCTGAAAAAAATTATTTTAGACGCTTCTTGGGTTGGTCTCAACTTTAAAGCGCCATTACGCGTTTTACTGAAAACCAATACGGTTATTCAGGTAGATCTTATACCCTTGAAAAACCAACAACTATACTTCCTGTCATTAATATTTATATGCAATGCTAAGCCCAATTAAGAGAAAGTCGCATGAGTGTTTCATACCATCAGATTTTTTTCTAATCCATTCATGCAAATGGTTTAGCATTCCATTGTAGTTCTTTTGAATTGATTGAGAATTTTTCGAATTAAATGATTATTATTGTTAGTATTTTAATTTTATTAGGGTTTAAATTTCCGTAAGACCCTACAGTATCTTCTAGCCACCTGCAATACTTAACCATTTCCATAACCATTAATACTTAACCATTTTAGCTTGGGCTAAAAAATGGCGTATCAGATTAAAAATGTCAACAAATCGCCTTCACTCTATAGCGCTCCGCTTATCCTTTCAACTTTAACTCAATGACACTTTCTCCTGTGAACTTGGTCCGCTAGCTAGGAATGTATATAGACAAGACTAACTTGGAGTCCATATATACTAGACTAAAACGACCGGAAATTGATAAATGGAACACACTGCTAATGTGACTAAATACACCGACATCGAAACTTTGGCTAGAACATAAGCGATAATATATGTATATAACTGTACACTCAAACTTACTTGGACGTATGGACTTGAACTGGGAAGGGGGGGTCAACCAAACGGTCAAATTTACAGCAAATCCAGACCTTTCAATCCAAAATACTCCGTCAGATAACAGTTGCTCCATTCAATATTCAAGATATTCAATTGTACTCTCCGTAAAGACTTTAACATCTCATATTATATTGTATTATACATATTGTAAATAAATATAAATATAAAATAGTAAAATAAATTGCCATAATATTGCACCAATCAGAAATGTCCAGCAAAAAAAATAACATAAAAATTTAAAACTACACGACATTTGTTGTATTTAATTCAATATTCTTTACGCCGGAATGGAAGTGAAGTTTACTGGAGGGTTGAGGCCATATTAAGAGGGGTGACATTGTCATCAGATCCTAGGTCCAATGTGGTGAAGTTTTATACAAAAAAAAACAACATTAACTAGTGTTGTATAAGGGAGATTTTAGAAACAGGGGGATGCCGCAGTGTAGCACCTGGCAGATTGGGGAATTGGAGTTGAAAAACTATAAGCTATAGGGGAGACAAGGGAGGCGATGCCCTCTATTTCTATTGTTACATTAAGGATAATGTTCTACATGTATATATATATATACATGTACCTATTACCCGACAGGACATATCACATGAGATCACAGTTTAGATCAAATCAAAGTACATATTACTTTCTTTTTATTCTCCTTCACATAAGGGATTATCAACTGTTAATCACATGTACAAATCTCATTATCTAATACCTTGTCCAAAAGTGACCTTTCCTTTCTACCAGTGATCTATTCTTCTGTTTGTATATAGGATATATGTCAGCCTGACAGACCCTTTTTAATATATATATATTTTTTTTATCCTTCATTGCCCCCTATCATACTATCTCTGTCAGTGATGTACTAATAGGAGGATGAGCCACTTCATGATACTCTCATACATTCCATAGCCTATTACGTCATTAATATTTCAGCTGAATGTCTCACTTGATCTCTATTTGACAGTTACACAGACTGGACTTAATATTTTCAGTCCTCTATGTACTTCCCTTCTAAAAAAACAATAACAAAAAAAAGTGGTGTGAGTAACTCACTCAATTTTTCCTTTTTTGATATCAGAATGGAATAGTTATACTAAAATTGTTAATTTTATTTAGTTGCCGTAACATAAAAATGAAGGCAGAGATAGTGCTATAACTTAAAATAGAGATGGTTATTCACCCATGGGAGGTGGTACTTGAAATGATTTACAAGTGTAGTCTAGAAGGCAGCCTCAATAATATTTCAAAAGTAAAGACTCCAGATTTTACAGAAACCCCCACCCCCAAAAAAATCAGAAAAAAGAGATTATCAAAATCAAAATCATACGTTTATATCTGTGCAGTTAGAATCAAACTTCTAGTTAACTGATTCCTCATTTTTTTTTTAACTATATTAAAATTTTTATAAAATAAAAATATATATAAAATAAATAGTTCTGTTAAATGATTGGGAGAAGTTAAGTAATGAATGTGAAATATCTTTAATGAGTCTTTTAAAATGTAGATTAAAGATAATTTGAGAATTATTTCAAAAAAAGAAATCTAATAACTAATTAATAAAATAAAGGTTCAAATTAGTCAATATCATACAATATACAAGTTGCTACAATGTAACAATAATGTAGTAGATTGTAGAATTATAGATGGTAATACAATCTAGTAGGATATTAAAAACAGGGGGGGGTGGGACTATTGTATTTAAATAAATATACATTTAAGAAAGAAATAAGCTATGGCTGTAGTGTGCAATTTGAGGGAGTGTGATGGAGGATACATTTCACTTTATAGCAAGTATATCTAATTCTAACCGGATTCAGATGGAGGAATTTCAAGAAAAAAAAAAATTCACTTGAAATTTGAGGAGTTTCTAGCATTTCTAAGTGGTAAGAATATTGGACCAGTTTACTGCAATATTGTGAAATTGGCGTAGAAATACGGAATTTAATTTAACTATTAAAGGTGGAAACACTTTGAAAAAAACCCTCTCTCAAAAATGCCCTTAAATGAAGTTTTCCAGAGAAACGTTTAAAATAAAAGTTGTAGATCTTTGTATGTGCAGTTAATGTGGAAAGTTTGAAGAAAATCGTCGGAGCCATTAGTGAGAAAATCGCAAGAAAGTAAAAAAAAAAATCATTAAGTAAAGTGCTACTTCCGGTTGAGGAATTTTAACCCCCAGACCTACTGTCGGATCCCATGGTGATATCTAAACGGAATATCAAGTTTGAACTTTCTACGATTTTTTATTTCTGAACTATGCTGTTCACAACATACATACATACATACACACACAATTTTCTAAAAACCACTTTTTTGAACTCAGAGGACCTCAAAACAGATATTTCCAGTGAAAACTCGATAACGAACATTTGACACGATTACAATACTTCCTCTTATGAGAAGTAAGAGAAAGTAATAAATTGGGCAAATTTTTTATTATACGTAATTATTTGTAAATATATTGTAAGTATATTGTAAATAAATACATTAGTATTATTACTATTATTATTATTATTAAAAAGAAAAATTCGTGTGTGAGTGTTTCACACCAGAATTTATTCATCTCAGAGGATGTCAAATAGTATTCTGGTGAAAATTCAAACTGACGATAACGATTTCCGCTTATTAGCAAATAAGAGAATATAATTTTAAAAAAACTGAAAATGATTATTTTATTCAGGGACCTCTTTAATATACTATTCACAAGGAATATGGTCATACGTACATAACCAGCATAACATAATTATAAAAACAAAAATTCTTATAAACAAAAAAAATTAGCATAAATTCAAAATACTTAAGAATTTACTAAAACTTATAACAAGCGAATAACCTATTTATTCACACAAAAAAAAAAAAAAAAAAATCAGCTGACAGAAAAAAGTCAATCTTCTGTTTAATATCTTGGAACTTATTATAAAAATATGGTTGGTGTTTTTTAAAAATTAAATTATGAGACAAAAACTTAAAATCAAGAAAAAGGAATGAAAACTTAAGAGACTTTTAAAACATGTTTAAAAACAACTTTTTAATAAAGAAAAGAAAAATCAATAATATATATATCAATAATTTCATGTAAAAATAAAATATGAACTTATAAAATGTTTTACTTATTTATTTATTAATCATAATTTTCATGAGAGATATAAATAATATAAATTATTTCTTTATGTTTTCCATTATTTAGATATTATTGAAAATTATAATTACCGGTACCGGACATTAGTTGTGTTTTATTTAATTTTTAATTTTAATAATATTTAAAGAAAAAAAAAAATAAAATAAATTAAAAAATAAAAAAAAGTTGCGAGTTATTAACATTTCAAGGCCGAACAATAGACACAATTTAACAGAATTAAAAAAACAAAAATAAAGAAATTAAATTAAAAAATAAAAGTTTAACGACCCAGCTTCTTTATTTTACGCCATCTTTATTATGTAATCACTAAACTTAGCCATGTTGTATTATTTATTTTATTTTTATATGTATACAAATAATCGATTATTTTTCTTTTGTTAAATTTGTTTTTTTTTTTTTTAACAAAAGTAGGGACGCTTTTTTTTGTTTTTCACTGAAAGAACAGCAAGAAAGACAATTAAACTAATAAAGTAACAGAAATAATTTAAATAAATTTATTAATTAAATTAATTATTTATTTCATATTTAAAATTATTTTGTGGAAGCTAAAATATCTGCTTTTTTTTTTTAACTCCGAATTTTGGTCACCTATTTATTTTTAATTAATTTTATTTGGATGATAGAATTGTATAATCAACTATGATAGCACTTTACAGAAAAACGTAACCCTACCCCACCCCTAAAAGTGCCCTTAAATGAATTTTCCCAGATAAAATGTTTCAAAAAAAGTTGTAGATATTTATATGGTAGTTTATATGGAAAATTTCAAGAAAATCGTCGGAGTCATTTTTGAGAAAATCGCGAAAAAGTAAAAAAAAATCATTTAGTAAAGTGGTAAAGTAAACGCACTTCCGGATATCCAATTTTTTTCAAACTCGCAATTTCAACAACATATTTAATTCTAATTAACATTATTTAGATAACAGAAGTGTCTAATAAACTGAAATAGCACTTTAGATGAAAACCGAACCCCTCCCTCAAAAGTGCCCTTAAATTAATTTTCCCTGAGAAATGTTTCAAATAAAAGTTGTAGGTCGTTGTATGTGTAGTTATATACCAACTTTAAAGAAAATCGTCGGAGCCATTTTTGAGAAAAACGCAAAAAAATGAAAAAAACAACTTGTAAAATGGTACTTCTGGTTAAAGAATTTTGACGGATAACGTACGTCAGATCCCATGGTGATACCCAAACGGAATATCAAGTTTCAACTTTCTACGGTTTTTCGTTTTCGAGTTATGCTGTTCAAATACACACACAAGCACACACAAACACACACATATAGACCATTTGATAAAAACCACTTTTTTGGGCTCCGGGGACCTCAAAACAGATATTTCCGGTGAAAACTCGATATCGAAAATTTGACACCATTACAATACTTCCTCTTACTAGGGAGTAAGAGAAAGTAAAAATTTTAATAGTTGATTATTTATTTAATTATGGAAATATATATATGAAAAGACTCTATTAATTTTCTCTTGCCAGTGCATTCCCCCCCTCCCTGACACGTCAAGTAAGGCGGCGAGCTTTAAGGCTTGAAAAGAGACAATTGGCAGACTGTTTGTTTTTCTTTCTTTTTTTTCTAATTTTTAATTTCTATACGATGATCATTGAATTAATTAATTAATATCAAGTCAAAAAAATAATGGTAAAAAATCTGGTGTGAAACACTCAGACAATTTTCTCTTAGTGCAGTATACAAAATGGTAGTGACAAATTTTATAGTTATTATACCAAATTTAATACAAATTCGTCGATGTTTTTATAGAGAATATCGCAAGAACTGAAAAAACAAAAACTGTTCAATAAAAACACACTTTCAGTTTACTATTTTTTTCTTTAAATTCGGAATTTTGGCAATGAATTTATTTCTAAATAATTATGTTTAGATAGTAGAATTATAGAATCAAATATTATGAATAGCAAGGAGGAAAACATAACCCCACCCCTACCCCAAAAGCCCCCTTAAATGAGTTTTACCCGGAGAAGTATTTCAAATAAAAATTGTAACTCATTATATGTGTAGTCGATATACCAAGTTTAAATAAAATCGTTGGAGGCGTTTTTTTTTTGACGAAATCAAAAAAAAAAAATTTAGTAAAGTGGCACTTCCGGCTAGAACGAGTTTTACGAAAAGATTATTATCAGGTTTCCTGGTGGCACTTTAATGAAAATATAAGATTTGATCATTCTGTAGATTTTTCGTTTTTGAGATATGATCCCATACACAGACCAATTGCTAAAAACCACTTTTTGGACTCAGGGACCTCAGAACGGATGCATCCAGTGAAAACTCGGATTTCGAAAATTTGAAAGGATTGCAATACTTCCTCTAACGGCGATTTAGAGAAAGTGAAAAAATCTGGTATGGGACACTCACATATCTTTTCTTCCTACTGCTGTTAATTCAATTATACTCGTATATAAAATGACAAATTCCCTTTATATACTTCAAATATTACTCGTTTGTCCTAGCATAAATATAGAATTTGTGTGGCCGTGTATCTACCCATATAGTTAGTAGAAGTACTACATGAATCCAGAAGAGTGCCTACAAATTATTGTTGAACCAACCCTATATAAAATATGAAATACAACGCCACAAATTCTGCTGAACTACCTGAAATCTTCTTTATTTTTGGAAAATATTTCCAATAAATTTGATAGATTTTTATCTGTTCATTTGGCATTCCAAATTTCAAAGGAAATCATTTTAATTGTTTCCGAGAAAATTCCCCCCCAAAAAATACACCCAAAAAATCAATTCTGTAAAGTCGCACTTCCGGTAAATTGAGTTTCATCAATTTGGAATTATATCAATGCGTATAATTTATATTAATATTATTTATATGAGTGGTAGAACCATATATTAAAGGAAAGCTAATGTCCCCCCCCCCAAACCCCCCTTTTTCCAGGAAAATCTTTCCAATAAAAATGATAGGTGTAGATAGTATACGAAGTTTAAAGAAAATTGTTGCAGCCTTTTTTTATTTAAGAAAATCGAAAAAACTTAAAGAAAAAAAAACATTTCAGTAATGCCGCACTTCCGGTTGACCTGGATTTTTCCCGAAACATTCGTGTTTGATGCGGTGGTAGTACCACCTAAACGGAATACCAAAATTTGTGATTCCCGCGATTTTTAATTTTTGAGATACTTTTTCACTCACTCACACACACACACACACACTACAACACAATTCACTAAAAACATTTTTTCCAAACTCAGGGGACTTCAAAACATGTATTTCCGGCGGAAGATTCAAAATTTTGAAAATTTGCCACAATCGCAATAATACCTCATACAAGAAGGAATAAGAGAATGTAATAATGGTAAAAAAAGAAAAAATCCGTTCACAATCCCCCTCCCCTGCTTTTGACCAGCCCTTTCTTTCCCCACTTACCCATCAAATTGTCCTTCTCCATACGTTAAAAGTATACTGGTGAAATTTTTCAAATTGAATGAACACGTTTGTATGGCAATTATTGAAAATAATATAATGCCCCCCCCCCCTTTCGGGCGCATATGTTAAAAATATTTCTGTACTAATTTATTTACAAAATTTTCCCTAGAAATACTCAATTTGGTACAAGTTCTGATATTTTTTTTTTAAGGTGCAAACCATCTAAGCTCATTCACACCTGATATTTATCTTTAATTGACGCTATACTTGCTAAACATTTCAAAACATTGCCCTAGTCATACCTAAATAGTATAAGAAGGACGGTATCGAACTTTTCTCGAATCTCTTGGTTGCCTAAACCTAAATTAAAATCAAACTATTTACACTACATTCGTATCAATAATTTGAAATCACTAATAACTGAGATATCCCAATAAATACACTCATACGTATAACACATTCACTCTAATAAATACAAGTAGCCAATAAACAACACTCAAGCTTATAAAACGTTCATCCCAATAAATATGATCATACCAATAAATACTTTCACGACTAGGCAAGGAAAGCATCGCACAATTAAAATATTGTGGATATTCCTCCATCACATTAAGTACTTAACCTAAAACTAAAATAAGACATATTTACAGCACATTCTCACGATTATTTACTCGCGTGCCGGGTTGCAAATCCCGACACAGACCCAACCCACCAGAAAAATCAGTGACTCCCAAGAAAAGCGAGGAAGACTTCCCTGGACAAGGAAGACTTCAAATTTGCCACCCCTGCCCCGGGATTGACACCTGCTTCTGATAATACTTATTTTTTTTATGCGGTTCAACGTTGAAGTTTGACGGATTGAAATATCCGAAATGTATTGCAATAGCCTTTCCCAACAATGGCATTAATTTTCTAAGATTTTGTAGAAGAACATTAATTTACAACACAGTCCTTTTGATGGAAGGTGACCTCATCAATTAAAGTATAATGAGATTTGTTCTTTAATACAAAGAAGTTTCATTAACGGTCCTGGCAGTTTAAAGCCTTTATGAATTGTTCTAATAATGTAATCATTTTTGTTATTTTATCCGTCTTAGCGTGATGGTTGATTTTGTTGTTAATTTTGACCGGTTTCGGATTTTCATCCATCGTCGAGCAAGGCTAACAAGAGTTCGTGCAGAAATTGTTTTGAAAATTATTTATTTTTTTACGCTCAGGTGTAAACATATATAAACATGTCCTACGTTAGGAACCGTGTTTGTTCTTAACAGGCGCACCGAGTCGTCTCAGTGTATTACTGGCCACCAGACAGTGAGCTGTGCAGGCTTCTATGGAGAGCAAAAGAAATCTGAGAGTAGCAATGAAGTGAACTTTACAGCCTTGTTCTTAGATAAGTATCTGAAACCTATCAGTACCAACAAAATGAAACATTCTACAACGGATAAAATCAAATGTTATCCAATTTGCAGAAACAACCACATATTCAATATAATAATTATTAATGTAATTGAATTGAACACTTGCTTTTTTACACGTATTTACTATAAAAATCTCAAGATTATGTGGAAGTAAACTAAGCATTAATAGTAGTAAACTTCATTCTATCAAAATTTCTCTTCGTAAATACAAAGGAGATATTTAGAATTTCCTGGTTTCATCCCACTTGAGAAAAATGGAAAAGAAATTTGGCAAATAAAACAAAAAGTGACCTAGATTTTCTCTTAAATCATAAAGAGAACAACCGTAAAAAAATTCCTTCTAGAATTGAACAAGAGAAGAGAACAAGTAAACAAACTAACAAACAAGTTATTAAATTAATAATGACTTAAATTGAAGACTATAATTTCTTACATAGTAATTAAAACAGGTTTCCGATTGTAAATTGGAAGTTTTTTCTGGCCGTATCTTGTCCAGCTAACCCAAAAACCTTTTAAAGTTATATGAGAAATTTTTTTGTGTTTGAATCAGAAATTTCTCAAACTAAAGTTTAAAAGTTTTGAAACTTCTTGAATTGGAGAAATATTGTCTAAATTATGGAAGATTCTTCTTGACCGTTCTTAAATGATGGTTGAGGATAGTGAGATTCGGATCTTTTTAAAAAGTAAAAACACTTATATTTTTGCTAACGTTTCGACAAATATATTGTCTTTATCAAGGCATAAAAATAAGAACTGTTAAACTTCCAAACATGACAACTTTATATTATGTTTTTGGAAAAAATAAATAGTTGCGGACACTGTAACACCACAGAGAATAGTGGTGCATTCCACAATGAATTACGTTTATAAAATGGTTTTGTAGCTTAATATTATAATACCAATATTGTGCTAAAATGTCATATAACCAAATTTGTAGAAAGATTACAACATAATTAATTATATTGTTTATCAATTTTACATGATAGATACGCACGCCTAAGGAAGATTAGGCAATTAACGATATGGCTCTTTATGGGAATAAATCTTGAGAAGATCATTTATGTACGTTAGTACTATGCAAGCTCTATGTGCCTCTTATAGTTTTAGTTCTCGATGATCTCATTAATTTTCATAGAATCATAATATTTCCTTTAAATAATCACATAAACAACACTTTATAACTAAAAGTGGGGCTGCACAACTTATATTGCGATGCGAAAAAAAAATTTAAAAAAATCATTACCCACAAAGGTGCCTCAGGTTTAATGAAAACTCAGAAAAACAGAAAGGAAACTTTAAATATACTACGCAATGATTTAAAAATAATATCATAAATATATTCAAAACTATAGTTCGCATACATTTTTAGTGTAGACAATTACGATCATCATCACTTCGAATCATTTAATTCAAAGATTTCTAAGCATGGATATTATTCTAAAAATAAGATTTCAATTTTGTTCAATATTTTTTTTTAGGAATTCTTGATTAGTCATTTAAATGAAGTTTTTTGAGCTATAAATAAATGTTACAATATTATATTATAGCTTTCTGTTCATTGATGTTGCAGGATATCAAATAACCTTATTTGAAGCAATAATCTGTGTAAAGTTTTTTTGATTTTCTATTTATTTATTTACAGCATTTTGTAAGTACACTACTTATGTTAGTTTTCAATATTTTATAGTTTTACATACTACATATTTTTTTAAATTTAAGATATAGTTTAATTCTGATTTGTATTCTGCAATAATAACTTCAATTTGCTATATAATACTATATATAATATTTTCAGTTAATTTTAAAAAAAATTCTTTTTTAATTTTATATTTTTGTGTTTTCTTTAGTTTTTATTTGCTTTATAACCTTTGTACAGACTCTGAAGAAGGCAATAAATGTGCCGAAACGTCGTCGGCGAAAATTGAAAAAAAAAGAGCAGTTTCATTTGGTATATCTGACCGAACTTCAACATCCTTTTAACCAATATCAAATAGACCAGTCGTAACGAACATCAAAACATTTATTCATAACTTAAAACAACTCTTTAGCTATTGATTTCAATTCAATGTTTGGATTTACAGAATAATAAGAAGCAACAATTATATCTTATCCTAACTTTTTATGGAAACAATGAATTTTTATGCAAATTCTAGAGACTTCTAGGGATTTAGCGACCAGAAAATTAACCCCAGAATGAATAATCCAAACAATGCTATTAAACAAATATTCTCAGCAAAACACACGCCTATAGATGAAGTTGTTATATACAAATAATTGTGTTTAACGTAACCACAAGCAACTCATTTACATCACACGATAAAGACCGCAAATAACGCATAATAGGTCTTTTAGGTGCCAATAGGTTTGATTACATTTTTTCTACACACTGGATCTTCTAAACTATTTCAACTTCTGTCTGAAATAAACTAATGTAATTCTTGGGTTTATTGAACTTTTTCTTACTACATTTCAGGCCAAATTAAGCTTCTAAAGATAAAGCAGGCTTAATATTTGATGAGAGATTAGGTTTAAACATCATTATTGTTATGGTATCATGCAACTTTGATCAAATATTTAGTACTATAAATAACCTAAAAAATGAACTATGAGATTTTCACATACTACTGTGTAGGTTTCCGGTTGATTGGATACATTTCATCATATATTTCTTGCCGACTATAGGAACAAGTGTATTGGAGAAGGTACCATTTTTTTCGTGATTATATGGTTATAACGAAGAAGAAGTTTCTAGGTATATGAAGGCACCCTGCTTTTGGATATAATTAAGAGTCTAATTTGTTAGAAATATTGGGACTGTACAAGACAAAACCCCCGGGTTCGACAGCTAATAACATGTAATATAGATACGTTCTCAGGAATTTATTTGACTACTAAATATATATCATTTGTTGGAAAAATATTCTGCAATTATTAAGAAGCCCATGACCTAATTAAAATAATAATAATAATAATAATACACTTACCTCTATCAACTATTTTTCCAAATAAATTTTTCCCACGTAGAAAATTCCTTGTAGAACAATTCCATCTTCGATCTTTGAATTGATATTGACATTCAGTTATGGCCATTTTTGCACCTTTTGATACGGCCACCAATACACCAGGATTTTCACGCCCTAAACGTCTCTGTTTTCTTCTTAAAGTTGATTGCGCTGTTGGATCCATATACAGCATACCAGGTGTTAATGGTAATAAATTGTTTGGTTCACCAGCTTTTGCTATACCCCTGTAATTAAATATTATTATTAATTTAGAAGCAATGCTAGTTTAAGCAAATAATTTAGAAAGTATTTCAAGAAGAGCACAAATGTAACAGTTTTATAATAAATATTTTTTTAATTTAGTTCAATAATTAATTCAATAATTAATCACAAATTGGCAAAAATTTCAGTTATATAAAAAGCGGCAGATAAAAAGCTATAAATTTGATATGTAATACTGCAGTTTTTCATCATTTAATTAATTAACACAAATTCAATACAAATTTTAATTATTTCTATAATCAATTAAAATAAAAATTAATTTTTATGTTCCGGTTAATTAAAACATCTTAAAATATATTTTTAATTGAAAAATAATATTAAACTTTTTGTTTTTTTAATTATTTTTTTTTTTTTTTTATACGACGAAGTTAATTAATTTTGAAATAAATGTTTTTTATTCCGTAATAAACAAAATTATTAATTTCTTTAATATTTTAATATACATCTTTTTTTTTCTTTTTTTTTTTAATTAGCAACTCAATCTATTACGTTACTCAATAAATAAATAATTAAAAATAAAACGGCTAATTTGTTTTTTTTTTTTTTTTTTTTAATAATTAATCGATATGCTACATCGGACTTGTAGTGAATTTAACACTAATAATTAGAATGAAATAATATTAAGGATATTAAGGGGATAAGTGGTGGGGATTACGTGTCAGTAAATTAGTATTATAAATATGTGATAAGAATGATAAGACCTACTGATAATTTTGTTTTGATAAAATAAATAAAAAAAAAAATTGTTTTTAGCCAATTATAACAAAGCTTTGTTATCTCGAATTGCTATTTTTTTTTTTTTTTTTTTTTTTTACATCTTTATTGATAAAATATTTAAGAAATAATCGCAAACAAAAAAAAGTTATTTATCAAAGTGGTGATAAGTGAATTATAAAGTGTTGATAACAAAGGTAAGCAAAAAAATGTAAATAGAATAAAATGTCATAGGTGCATTGTTAAGATGATGTACGTCTATATATGTATCTAGAATGTATATTGTATTGAGATGTACATTGTTGTATTATTGAATTTTTACCTGTGTGTACGTGAGATGTTTCAATTGTTTTATTATTAATTAAGTTTTTTTTGTTTGAGGTATTGTTTTCTTCTTTTTTTTTCCGTTGCTTTTAAATAGAATACTTGTGTGGTCTGTTCAGTGTTTTTTTTTTTTTTTTTTTTTTAATTTAATTAAATTGGTTTTAATATTCATAGAGTTAGAACTATCGTATTTTTTTTTTTTTTTGTGCACTTTGAACTTCACTTTTTTTTTTTTTTTTTTTTTTAAATAAATTAATGAAAAAAATTTACTTACCACCAATTTGATCCACGACCTCTTCCCGGACGATGTCTGTTTTGTGAATGTCCACCGCATACAACCAAAGTAAAATAGAAACACGTTAAAAGCACTAGCGTTGACCACATATTGGCATAGTATTATTTTAATTGTCTCTATTAATGTTTTTTTTAAATTTATTTCAATTTTTTTAGTTCTTAAAGACCCGACACTTTTGTATTTTTTTTTTTGTTTGTTTAACACTTTATCGTATTATTAAAGATATATAAAAAACTCAATAATAAATGTGAATGTTAAGTGATGAAAGAAAAAAATAAATAAATAAATAAATAAAATAAACACGCACTTAAGAAGTTCTTGTCAGTTGTGGAATTTTTAATAAAAACCCGAAAATATATAGTTGTTTAGAAAAATGGGTAGATTTCGCCTCTGGTGTCTACGTGTTGTGGCTCTCGCTTTGTACACAAAGATCTTCTCTTCTCACTACCACTCGGATGAACTGCAAGTCTTCCCCCTCTTTTCTTATCACAAAACAGAGAGAGAAAAAAAGAAAAAAAAAACAAAAACGAAACGAACAATGAACAATTTCAAGTCGTTTTATTTTTCTCAACTTCTATTCTCTTTTTTATTATAATATTTTTTTATTTCTCTTTCTAATTATTTTATACATCTTTTATTAGTTTTTATTACTAATAATAGCTGGTGATAATAAGTAGGAGAGTTTTATAACAAAAATAACCATTGGCGTTTGTACAAACAACGTTGCTGTGGTGACGAGTATCACACACACACTACTAAGGAGGCTGATGCTTGGTACTGCTGTAGCTGCTGTAGTATCCCGGCCGCCGCGGGGGGTAGGGGAAACCCCAGTTTAGAAATTTCTTCTTGTTCTTCTTTCAGAGTTGGGCGTGATTAAGTTAGTAAACACAAAAAGTAAAAAAAATAAAAATAAAAAAAAAAATCTTAAGACAAAAAAAAAATAAAACGAAATACCAAAACCCTATGGTAGGCGTGTGTAAACTGTAATAATACTTGTTGCAATCTATTTAGGGTGGGATGTTGTTGTTGATCATAGGTAGGCGTTCTATATTCTACCAGCCAATAATATTGTTTAGACACGCCCATTTTTTTTTTTAACCACTCCCCACACAATTTGTATATCCAAGTTAAGCTCCGCCTTCTAGTTTTTTGTTTTTTTTTTTCCTTATTGTTCACTCTCCCCACTGCTACATCTCTTTTTGTCTACGAGCATCATTTCTTGTTTTTAGTCGGGTTTCTCTTCATTGAACGGTTTTTTTGAAAAAAATAAATTAGTTGAAAATAAAAGTAAAAAATAAATTAGTAAATGAAAACTGCAGAATGCGCTCTCACTGTAAAGAAAAAGAAAAACAAAAGTATTACACACATATCATTTTTTTTAATATCCCCACCACCGCCCCTACTATTTAATATTTATTTTCTATAATATTTATAAGTTTTTATATATTTAAAATACAAAACGATATCTCGGTTTCTGATTTTTATTCGCGCTCTCTCTCTCTCTCTCTTATTCACCCTTTCTTCTCAGTTCTCACATCATTTTTATAAAAATAAAAAAACTTTGAAATTATCACATTTTTATGCTAATTAAGTTCTCTTTGATCGTATTACCTTCCTCATTAAATTCATATCCTTTGATTCTCTTATTAACTCATAATTTCTCATTAAATTATTAGATTTAAAATCATCAGGAAATATTAAAAACTGCACTACAAAATACGTCCATCTAATGACAAATCCAGTACGAATTAATGGCAAGACATGTTCCTAACGGACAATTGATATTGCAGCAAATTATGTTGTCCACAAAAAAAAAAAATTTGCTTTTAATTTACTGTTATCAACATAAATAATTATTAGGTTTAGCTGCATCAGTTTTTCGGATAATTATACAGTTAATAATATAGCGATCAGGTGGATTATTGTTTCATTCTCTTATTCACTTTCGACAATAAATTAAAATTATTCCGAATATTTGTCTTTAAAAAAATTAATGAAGGTATAAAAATTGTTTTAATTAACAAAAATTTATAATTCAAATTAAAATATTAATAAACAATTCATTGGTAAAGATAATAAAATTTATTGAAGTACTTTATTCTTAATATAAATAATATTATAATATATATATGTAATTAATTATTAAAATAATTTATACATTAATTTATTTTTATAATTATCTGAATAAGAATTGACCCACTTGTTGGAATTAAAGAAAAAAAATAAATCCTATATTGAACTACTCATCAAAAAAAGTTCACCTTTATTGTGATATTTATTGTATTGTATTTTCACTAACGCTATTATCAGTAATAAGATAACAAAAATGTACAACAACAAAAGCAAGTAAAATATCTAAAGATAAATATAACATGAACATAGTTTTTTCCATAAAAATACCGACGAATTTCATTAAAATTTGGTACACTAACTATAAAATTTGTCAGTTACAATTATTTTACAAAACTGGAGTAAAAAACAGTTGTGTGAGTATTTTAAACCATATTTTTTATTTTGGTTTCTTCTTATTGAAACTTTGATTTTTTTTTTTTTTTATCTTACTTTTTCTTTTATTATTAAGATCCTTTATTATATTTTTAATTTCCCAAGCTCTCGGAATTGCTTAGATCATTTTCCATGTAGTTACTACAAACAAAAACTTTTTGTAAGTACTTTTAAATATAATGATTTTACAAAAAAAAAATAAATAAATAAATAAAATAAAACTAGACTAGCATTTACTTAAGTTTATTACTATTATTTTACTATTATTACTATTTTACTAGTTTACTATTTTACTATTTTTAAATATTTATATTACTTCACACTATTTTGCAGTTTTACTTTCTATTACATTCTCTTACTTCTAGTAAGAGAAAGTATTGTAAGCGTGTCAATTTTTAAACTTTAAATTTGATAGCAATATTATGGATTTCATTTGGTGACAAAATCAGATAAATAATTTTCCACTTTCAGACGATCTTCTTAAGTGCTATCCTTCAAAAAAACTCTTAAAAAAAACGAAATACATTAACTTTGTAACTTAAACCTAGATTTGCTTTAAAAATAACTGATACCTACTTTAAAAAAAAAGAAAGATTTTTAGAGCAGATATGTTACTGAAGAAGTTATATACTTAAAGTAGATTTGGAAGGGATAAGGATGATGTACACACACTAATAGGGATGTACTAATTTTCTCCAAAACTAATCCAATAACAAACAGCTTTATATAGGAAAAAGGATATTAAATACCTGGGTGGGTTTTTGGTATTATTTAGACACATATTTGTTTGGTACTACATTAGGGAAAGAAGCGATAGAGAAAGAGGGACTTAGACATAATTCTAACAGTACTTAGAGTTAATTATACTACAAATAGGTGGCGCTTAGCATAGTACTAGAAAATTTGCTGAAAAATAGAAGAAAAGAACAAGTACCTTTAAGTACATTTTCGTTTGAGTGTTGAAGGATATTGATACTTTAGTAAAAAGAAAGGGGGGAGTTGCTTAAAGGAGAGCACTTGGTGGGTGGGGTGTTGACAACTATACACTTTTTAGAAGGTAATATTGTGGTTTCTTGAATAAGAAGTAGATCACCCGGGTGCGGGCGCACAGAAAAAGTAAAAATATCATTCAGAATATCCTTTCAACTGTTAAAAGAAAAGAAAAGAAAAGGAAAAAATTGTACCCCACACCGATAAATGTTATATACATCACCTTTATCCATTGTATTTTGTTTGGTTGTATATTGTATCTTTCCCTTTTGCACAACTCGTAAAAATAGTATAAACCATTAAAATAGCGGGAGAAAAGAAATACGCTCTCTCTCTTCAGGTATAATTTTTCAAACAGGGTTAGCAGCCCTGTTGCAAAACAAGAACATCTCAAACACACACATACACACATACGGTGAATGGTAAAAAGCCGTTCTAAACAGAAAATAGACAAAAATTACTCTACACATATATACAAATAACAAAAAAAAAAAAAAAGCTGCGTTAAGTGCCTTCATTTACTGAGGAAAATCATGTTTTCCACAGTACTGATCACTTTTAAAGCTTTTGAGAGGATTTTCTTAGCCCTGTACAAAGCCAAAGTCCAGCCTTTAATGATGCTTCACTCTAGATTCCTGCTTCTATGTATTATTATGTAGACATGTGAAGAACATGGGGTCCTCTTTTCAAGCTCTTCCCATACATCTCTATTATATTTAGTTTTTCAGGGAGGTTTCCATCAACTTTTTTCCTCTGTTGGTCATCAAATCCAACAGTCTATTATACTATAGCTAAAAGCTGCCTTGGAATTCTACAACTTTCTTATAAGATACCTACGAACCAGTTCAGACATGTAGCCAAATACAAAGAGATCATATACCCTAAATACTAAAAATCCATTGCGCAACATCCTGCGAGTGCCAGATAGCCTGATAGACGGTGTTGTTTGTTTGGGTGGGCGTAACAGCATGCTGCTTGAGTGGTCAAATCATTTTAAATGCCATTTCTGTTATCTCCCGATATAGATTAAACACTGATTCGACCGTCACTAATTTTATTTTCTCTCCTGAAGTAACTAAATCAACAAGAACGGCAAAATATCAATAATAATAGTATTTTTGTATACAAATTCAAAATGTACAAAAATAAAAAATAACTTCTTCTAATAAATGATATAAAATTTAAAGACAATCTGTTGGCTATACAACCGACAGGAGAAAGGGAATAAATTAACATATCACGTGAAGAAAATAAAATAAAATATAGTAAACTGTATAAAATTAAATAAATATAAATTAATGAAAATATATTATCTAAATAAGATAGTAAGTAGTGCCAACATTGAAATTAAAAAATATCTGTGTGAAACACTCACACGACTTTCTGTTACTCCTCTATTAATACAATTATACATTACAACGGCAACGGTCTTAAATAGTCAAATTTTGCTCATTTATTTTGAAATAAATTTAGTGATGGTGCTAGAGGAGGAAGAGAAGGTTATGCTTTCCTTAAGAATAGATTCTCAATTGTGCCGCTTTTCCTTATCGCCGTGTTTCTAGCATCCCCAGTCAGAAAGAACACAGAATGTTCCTTCAAAGACGAAAACATTATCCGCTTGGCAGATATTTTTATCCATAATATCTGAATGATCTGGTTAAATGTGTTAAGTTGAAAAAAGAAATACTACAAGTTTTTTGAAATATTTAACTTTGTTAAAAATTAAGTTATTATTATTTTTCTAAATTACAACTACCGAAAAAATTTAATGAATATAAAATTTAAAATTAAATTTAGATATAATAAATTGTTTACACTAGGATTTTGCAAAACACGGAACTTCCAGAACCTTACCTGAAATAGTGAAAAGATTTGACCGGTTTTTGAGATGCCCACCATCAAGGATTTCTACATACATAGTGATATCAACAGATTTTTTATTATTTACTATGATGTGGATAAAAAATTTTGCTCTATACAAGTCGATATTTATGACTGTTTATCAAGAAATTCTAAAGATGGGCGAATGTTTGAAACCGGAAATTAAAAAAAAATCTCTAGGTGTCGTAATTTCATAATACTAGAAAATGAACTTTGTCAAAGTACAATGATGATTGACAGGGACCAAAGAAGAATAGTTTTTTCTCTCGACGTTTCGGATAACTTTGAAGTAAAAAAAAAAAAAGAAAAAAAAGTGTCCCAAATGGTCAGAAAACAAAACTTTCCTGAAGTTCAGAACTTTTCAATTTTGGCCCCTGCCAATCATCATTGTACTTATATAAATAAAGTTCATTTTTCAATTTGTAATGAAATAACGACAGTTGTCACTGGTAAAAAAAATGAGGTTAAACACATTTTTAATTTCCTTTAGAATTAAAACAATAGTGGAAATATGCAATTAAAAGTTTATGCAGAACATCTATGTAATGCGGGTTAGGTATTTGAGAGATTAATAGCTTCAGTGTAAACATAAAAAATATAAATTGAATTGTAGGGTGGTGGTATGTTAATACGTATGTGAATAATTGTTTGATGTTTGTTTGTATGTACATTATTATGTTGTGTTTTATATTACACAAAAAATTTTTTTACTTTTTTTTGTAAGAAAAAAAAATCTTTTAAAATATTTTCTAAAAAAGTTCTTTTTTAGAAACTTCTTTATAGTAATAATAATGTAAACTTAAATTAACTGTTAATATTTATTGTAGTAGAAATAGTTTCTTTTAACGAAGTACGCAGCAATTACAAGTGTTGCCAACTGGTTTCAAAAAAAAAAAAAAAACTATGACGCAATAGCCCAAGACGGATGGTAAGCCGAAGTCAAGCCAGACGAATGGTAAGCATGCCGCGGTTCCCTCGCCGTTTAGTTTCATCTTCGCTACCTAGGTTCATCCACTTTATTGTTACGATGCTGGGTTAACACCGTCTTTGCCGTTTCGGCAACTCTCACCAAAAGCGAGTACCTAGCTAAAGGCAAGTAAGCTAGCCCACTAGACCAATGCTATATCAATGTTCAGTGTTATATAAATATATCAATGGGAGTATATCTAATTGTTGTGGTTAAGTCCGCAGAGCTGGAAAGCAACACGAGATATTGCCCATGTTATCCTGCTTCATTTTGTGGTCATCAACCGATTTCAGGCGTTCGCCCATCCTCAGGATGTCTTGATAAAACAGTGCCATAACACAGACTAGCACAGAGTAAAATCAGTCTATACACTCTACACTTAACAAAAAGACTTTTTTGTGAAAAATCAAAACCTCACCTCCAGAAAGATGCACATCCGATCAACCGATTTTCTTTAAACTCTAAATTTTTGGCTTATAAATGTATTAAATAAGAGTTGTAGCTCTTTATATTTGCAGTTGTGATATAACAAGTTTAATGAAAATCGTTATAGCCGATTTTGAGAAAATCTCAAAAAAACTGAAAAATACATTCATTAAATTGATACTTCCGGTCAAGGAATTTTAACAGATAACTTCCATTCATCAGAGACATTTTCCGTGATAGTCAGCTTCTTTTTGTGGTCATCGATCGGTTTCGGGCGTTCGCCTATCATGAGTATGTTTTTGTTAAACATTTAAAAACTCTACTATATTTGCTGTATCAATATAGTGTATCAACTTTATTTGCTCTGTGCAAGTCTCTATTATTACACTGTTTTGACAAAAACATCCTGATGATGGGCGAACGCCCGAAACCGGTCGATGACCACGAAAAGAAGCAGGCTATCACGGAAATGTCTCTGATGCTTCCAGCTCTGCGGAACCAACCACCACAACAACTTCCATTCAGATTTTATTCGGAATGTCAAGGTTAAACTTCTTGCTATTTTTTTTTTTTGAGCTCTGCTGTTCACATACCTACATACATACGGACACACAACATACACCATTTGATTAAAAAAAAAAAAAAAAAACAATTTTTCTGACTAAGGGGATCTCAAAACGTGTATTTCCGGTTAAAATTCGTAACGAAAATTTGACAAGATTGCATTTTTTTAAATAGTGGCTGTCAATAACAATAGTGTCAATGACATTTTGATTTTCAATTGGAGATAATTTTGTAAACAAAATTTAAAAAAAAAATTTTTTTTTTTTAATTTAAGACACATCTTTGGTCATTAGCACCCGGATTCTTGTCAGTGCACTCCGGACAATGTTTTCTCATTACAGACATCACTGTCCAAACCGGGCGGTGAACTGTAGTGATCCCTAGCGAGAGAAAATCTAAGGACAGCAGTGATGGACTTCGATCCCCGGACGTCTGCGGTGGGAGTCCAGTATGCTAACCAATTAGCTAATCCCTTCCCTACTAAATAATACAATTTTTGTAGCATCCTTGCAGGAAACTTGGTTCCCATCTGAGAAAAAATCCCTGTTTTTTTTTTAACTAACTTTATGAACAGCACTTACATTGACCTTTAAACATTCATCTGGGATCTGCAAAAGTAGATGCTGAAATTTTAACGTGTACTCACATAAACCACAGATTAAACCATATAGTACAATCATTTCTACTTTCATATTCCCATACAGACGGACATTTCTCTGTTATTTAAAATTTAAATTATTTCCCCTTTAAAAATTCCTTTTACTTGGTTTTTTAAACAAAAGATTCTTAAATGAAATTTTAAATGAGTAAAAAATATATATAGGTTATATATATAGTAAAATAGGAGATAAAAAAAAAAAAAAAATCACCTTAGTTTAAAAAAAGAAGGTATAACAAACTACACGATGAGTTTAGTTAAAGAGAAAACAAATAAAATCTGCAACGTAAATTTAGCAGACCTTTTTACATATATAAACACTGTCTAAACATTATACAAGTTTGGCTAAGATAAATCATGGCTAAATTAAATCAGTATATATGCAGACTGGTGCTAGTTAAAATAGAACTGTATAAACAGCTAAAACTATGAAAAATAATAATAAAAATAAAAATAAAAAAACATAAATCAATCAGTAATTTTTATGATAATTGCTGTATGACGACGATACAGTCTGCCAGACTTTTCCATTCATAGAATATGATCATTAAAACTGTATTCTGCGTATCTTAGTGATGTTTAAAAATAACGGACAATAAGGAAAATGTCTTTACTATTTACTATATATATGTATAAAAGACTCACCTTTGGTGTTAAAAACCAGGATGTTTATTGGTCGGAAGTTATTTTTAAGGTTAGTTGTAAATAATAATAAATAAATAAAAAAGGTGCTAACAGAGTTGGGTTTCTCTAATAACTAGAAAATGGACAATAAAAAATACGAAGAACAACTTCATAAATGCAGTAACCGTTTATTTTATCTTCTTTTTTATATTCAGCCTGCCTAGTCTTTATAATACAAGCTTTGTTCTTCGAATTTATATGTATTTAAAAATATGAATTGAGATTATAAAGATTGTGATATCTCTAACTAAAAAACAACTCAATTAAACTTAAAAACGATCTTAAACGACCATTAACAATCTTAAATTTATATTAATTCATATTTCTATAACGACTTCTCTTACTTTGTGGAAAGCTCAATGTAAGGTAGTTTTAGATATGAACGACCTTGAATTCCAAAAGTTTTGAACTTCACTTTTTGAGAGTAAATAGAGAATCAAAGTTAGTATGGGATGACGAAGCAAAGATAGTATGATAAAAATATAAAGTCAATGTCTTCTAAGTGAAGTACATTAAATCAAAACACCAAATCCGTCCATTACTGGACACAAATTGCCTCGTTCGAGGGCGGGTGTTGGTGTAGTGGTTATGAGCATGGACTTGTAAGTGGGTGGACCCCAGTTCGAGTCCAGCGTATAACTGCTAAATTTTATATTTGTTTAAAAAATGTTAATAGTAAAGTAGGTGCTTCCGCCCCCGTCCACGACACCTAATTTGGTAGTTGGACGTTAGCCCGCCTGAAAAAATAGGCATTACTTTACTTTTACTTTTTATAAAGTCAATGGGATAACTGCACTAAATACTTCTTCAGCGATGTTTAAAATGCTGTGCATAAATCAGCCTAGTTTTCCAACAGTACATCTGCTAGATGATGAGTAGAACTAGGGGTTAGCGCACTCACAGCCAAAATCTAACTCACACCCCAATATATGAAGACCATTTCAGTGAGCAATTATATCGGATTGGAGTAACAAGGATAGCAAGTGTGAGAAAGTACTCTTTATACAAAAATGAATGATACACTGTATGCGGAGCACCTTACCCCGCCGATATTAAACTCATATGGACACCACGGAATAAGAAGCTTATTTTAAGGTGGAGGGGGAAAAAAAGGATGCAGGTGACGATGCACCTATATCGAAACATTATTCCACAAGGATGGCAAAAGTAGATCCTCTAAGTCGCAATGGATTTAGCTTCTATACACCTAACTCCTTGCCAGTGTAAAAAAAAAAGTAAAGTAATGCGTATTTTGTCAGATAAGCTTTACGTCCAACTGCCGAGCAGGTGATGTTGGTGGACGGAGATGGATTAGGCTGATTTAAGCAAACATAACGTTTTTTTTTTAATTTAAGGCGCGTCATCATCTATGGTCATTGGCTGGCCTCCGGACAGTGTTCTCTCGTTACTGACAACACAGTGAACTCTAGAGGCTTCTAGGAAGAAAAAATATAAGGGTCTTCTGCGTGGGAGTCCAGTACGCTAACCACTTAGCTATTCCCTTCCCTCAAACATAACTTTACCATAATATTACTCATATTAATATATCAAATAAAATCCAACCAAGACCGGAAATCGAACCCAGTCCGTCAATACACTTTTGCTTGGCTTTGTTGTAAGCTGCCAATAGTTAAGCTATCATGTCGTCTATCTCGTCAGTGAACCTAAAAAATCGTTTGACCGGAAGCGGTGGACTTTGCTTTTCGGTTTTCTTCAATTTTTTCCGTAAAAAAAAAAACTGGCGGGTTTCATTAAATTTGTTATACTAACTGTATATACAATAATCTATCATTTCTGCAAAGAAACTTTTTCCGAAAAGAATCATTTGTGAGGTGTTTTGGACGGGTGGGGGGTGGAGGGGTGAGGTCATGCTTTCCCTTAATAAAGTCTTTTTAAATTCTCCCATTCATAAGACTATACTTTTGTCGGTTATAATAACCATGTAAATTGCTGTAAGAGAAGGTTGTTCGAGTGTTACACACAAAAGATATATAGACTACAAAAAAAAAAAAATTTTGGCGCCTTTCGTGAAAAATTGAGAAAACATTCAATAAAGCGGAAATAATGATTTTTAACTGATATCTTTGTGTCGAATCCTCCGGTATACCCAAATGGAATATGTTTAAACATTCTACATTTTTTCGTTGTTTCATTTGTGATAATCTTCAAATACACATCACAAACGTATGCAGTTCCTCTAAAAAACCTTTTTTTCAAATTTAATAATAATTAACAATATTTACTTTATAAAATGTAAAAGAAGATATATATAGTAAATGTTTTGACTAAATAGGCTAAAAATAAAATATATATAAAAAAGAGACGAGTAGAAGATACGAGACGAGACAAGACAACCTTGTTCAATATTTTCAAACAACTGATGAGGAAGGAACTTAAGTTTGCCCACTTGAAAAGTTAAGATCTATTACGTCACTCTAGTTTTAAAGTAGTGTATATATATATATATATATATATATATATATATAATAATATATAAAGTGTATACACACTTAACATGGACTACAATATTGTACTTTAGGTAAGAACAGTCTGGTGAAGCAGGAAGATCACCTGTTGTTTAGTCTTCCTTTCCATATCTGTTTCCTATAACTTCCGCCAGTTCAACTTCTTCTTATTATAGTTGACACGTGCCCATATTATATGGACACGTGTCAGCTTTCCCTAAATGGACTCTCTCCCAGCTGTGTTTTCTAGCCTAATTGGTAAAACATAGTACTAACTGGTTAAATTTCTATCCTTTCCGATATCCTTATCCAGTTAGTTATGCAGTTTAGTGTGTAAAGTACAACTTTGAAGAATTGACAATTTCCATAGTTTTAAAAGTAATCATCAGAAGTTATGGTAACCTGATGTAGTTGTTAGCAAGCAAGGAATCATTGGGAACATTGTGAATGCGAATCCACATTATAAAAAACCAAAAAACTGTTTAAATTAACCATAAAAGTTGGGCAGTTAATCGATGTTTATAAAAATAATTAACTAATCTGTCTCTTAATATTTCGTTAAGTAAAAACAAAATAAATTACTACAAATAAAAAAAAATATGGCCACTTAACTTAAAAAAAACAAAAAACAAATCATTAAAATGTGTTTTAAAAGGCGCTTATTTTTAACACAAATTAAAAAATAAAACAAATCATAAGACATGAAATGGCAAAGTATTTTTCGTTAAGTTTAAAAAAAAAGAAAGACAAAAAAAATGAAGGAAATTAACAAGGTTATTTAAGCAAGCCATGCCAAACACATTGGGTGGTAAAATACGGAAAATTACATCTTTCTTACAATACACAAAGGTGAATGGTAAAAAAGACACTATACACAATTCTCCCCCCCCTCCTCCCGCCACGGTTGTTTCTTTTTCACCTTATAAATGAGGAGGCCGTATTCTATAACAACTATAATGCTGGCACTCTCACTCCAAGCAGTTAATTCTAATTATATTTCCAACTAATTTTCCAAGCTTATTGCTTTTTTTTTATTCTGTGCTTGTTTCTTGCTTCATATTTCAATTTCCGTGCCAATGCATTGTGCGCACAGTTAATTTAAAAAAAGAAAATAAATAAATATTAGCAGTACAAATTTTCTTTAAGTGAGTAACAATCAGCCGTACAGACAGACCCTAAAGAACACACCACAGGCCACAGAGAGAAAGAGACGATAATTCTTATATGACTTTCTTTTTTTTTTTGCTTTTTTTTTTTTTTGTTTATTCCATCCTAATGACCACAAGGGCTATTTGTTATTGCTCACACATAAAGTTAATGTCCCTAAAAATAAAAAATAAAAAAAAAAAAAAAGGTTTTTTTAACGAAACTTAATTATTACTTCTTTGTTTTTATGTACAACAATCAGTTGTTTCCTTTCAGAAGTTTTTCTTTTTTTCTTTTTGGTCTGTTGTTTTTGTCCCGTATTGCAGCTGACTCAATACAATACTTTAAAAAACCTATTGCTTACTAAATTAAAAATGCCCACTCTTAAGGGTTAATTGATAAACATTTTTCATTCATTCTTTTATAAATTTATGAATTAATAAAAAAAAAAAGAAGAAATCTTGAATGAAGCACAACTACAAACTACAATTTTTTTTGTTACAACCCTCAACATTATAAATGCTTATTGAACGAAAATGGGACTTAAAAAAAAAAAAATCTAATGTCGCACTTCCTCTAGAATCCTAAATAAATTTTCCTGGTGGACAAAATATTCTAAATCAAAGTGATAAGCAAATATATATATATTAATGTACTGTAAGTTTAAAGAAAATCATTGAGCAATTTTGAGAAAAATCACAAAAAAATAGAAAAAAAATCTGGTGTGAAACACTCACACAAATTTGTCGAAAACGGAAAAAACTGTTCAGTAAAAGCGCACTTCCGGCTTACAAATTTTCTTAAAACTTGGAATTTAGGCCATCTATTTATTTCTAATTAATTTTGTTTGGATGACAGAATTGTATAATCAACTATGATACCACTTTAGAGGAAGCTGTAACCCCACCCCTCCCCTAAATGTGACCTTAAATGAATTTTCCCAGAGAAATGTTTTAGATAAAAGTTATAGATCTTTGTATGTTTAGTTTATATAGGTAGTTTCAAGAAAATCGTCGGAGTCATTTTCGAGAAAATCGGGAAAAAGTGAAAAAATTATTTAGTAAAGTGGTAAAGTAAACGCACTTCCGGTTATCCGATTTTTTTCAAACTCGGAATTTCAACAACATATTTAATTTTAATTAACATTATTTAGATGATAGAATTGTCTAATAAACTGAAATAGCACTTTAGATAAAAACCTAACCCCACCCTCCCCCATAAGTGCCCTTAAATGAATTTTCCTAGAGAAATGTTTCAAATAAAAGTTATAGCTGTTAGTATGTGTAGTTGATATAGAAAGTTTGAAGAAAATCGTTGGAGCGATTTTTGAGAAAATTGCAAAAACGTAAAAAAACCAACAAGTAAAGTGGTACTTCCGGTTGAGGAATTTTAACAGATGACCCACTGTCGGGTCCCATGGTGATACCTAAACGGAGTATCAAGTTTGAACTTTCTACGATTTTTCGTTTTTGAGCTATGCTGTTCACATACGTACACACACACAGACACACAGGACACACACACACACACACCACACACACATACCATTTGCTAAAACCACTTTTTGGACTCAGGGGACCTCAAAACGGATATTCCGGTGAAAACTCAATATCAAAAATTTGACACGATTACAATACTTCCTCTTATCAGGAGTTGGAGGAAGTAAAAACAATTACTCTTAGCAATTTCTTTACTTTTCGGTTCACGTATTTTGATCAAACTCTGCGTGTACAGAAGTTGTTAACAAGAAAGATATACTGCTGGCTATTGGCTAAGAAGATTTTGAATTAAATTATTATTATTATTTGAATTAAATATTAATTTTTAGGGAAGGGATTAGCTCAGTGATAGCGCGCTGGACTAGCAACACGGAGATTCCGGGTTGAATTCCGGTTCGAATCCATGCTACCCTTAGATTTTCTCTCCCATGGAGCCTCTACAGGTCACTGTCCGGTGATGGACAGTGTTGTCTGCAACGAGAGAACACTCCGGAGGCCGTGAGTGCAATGAGAAGACTCCACGCGTAAATGACCACAGATGTTGACGCACCTTAAATTAAAAAATATATATATTAATTTTTAATGTTGTTAAATTGGATTTTGAGGTTCGGTCATATTTTTAAATTTCTCTTTTATATGAACTTTTTTTTATTTTAAATATGAACTTTTTTTAAATTTCTACCGACTTTTCGGCAAATTTATTGCCTTCTTCAGGATCTGTACAAAGGTTTTAATATAAATCAATAAAAAATAGAAACAACATAAAATATGAACTTAAAATAAATATTTTCAAAATAAATTTTTTTTTTAAACAAACTAAATAAAGAGTATGATATATATAGCACATTTAAATTTATTTTAAACTATTGTTGTAGAACAGATCAATTTGTTATTCAAATCCTTTGTTTCAAATCGTTTCGAATCCCTTTAGTACCTATAAAATATGACATTTTTTTGTTTAGTATATTTGAATGCAGAATCTAGCACATCTTCGCCGCTTACATTCTTCCTGGTTGCTTTAGAACTTTGAGAATTGATTTAAGAAACAAATTCGTGTAATGTTTCACTCCAGAATTTTAATATTACAAATTTGAGATTTCAGTTCTCCTTACACATTAAACATTTTGTAAACCTGATTGAAACTTCATAATAGTGTAGGAACATGTACGAGAAAATGAATATATGTTCAGTTTATACATAGGTGGGGGGAGGTAAGGCATCAGCATAATTCAGAAACAAAAAGTTGCAGAAAATTGAGAACTTGATTTTTCATTTAGGTGCTATGATGGGGGGTAGGGGACGATAAGTTTTTGGTCAACCGTAAAATTTTTACTTTAAACACTGTTTACATGATCTTTTAAGTTTCCATTTTAATGAAAAACATTTTAGTTTTTCGGGTTGAGACCCGACTACCGACTACATCAGTAGTTTGCTAGGAACCGAGGTTTCGTCCAGATTGCAATGAGTTTCTTCAGGATAGTCAAACGTTGAAAGCTAATGGAACAAATTGCAATGAAATATTTGATAAAAATGCATAAAATTTTAAAATCCTGGAAAACAAATTGAATTCCACAATTTCGAGATCCATAATTTCAAATCATACTACCACTTTTTTCTTTGTAGATTTCAGACCTTCAGAAAAAATTAGGGGAGCAAGGATAAAAAAAAAAAAAAAAAAAAAAAAAAAAAAAAAAAAAAAAAAATCATCTGTTTTCCGGTCATCCTGTACATTTTACAACAAGTAAATTGTTATTAAGAACTGCATTCCATTCAAGGTCTTCACTAACCTGCGCCCCAACCTCTCGGTAACAAATATAGAAGGTAACAAACAAACAATTTTATAAAAATGAGGTCTGATTTCTTTAGCCACAAATGTCTTCCATTATCTTCACCAAGCGGCGGCGGTACATCACTTAAAGAAGAAGAAAAACGGTCGAATTTCCCTAAATTACAGACTACAAGACCACACACAAACATACATACATACATACACACCTACCTTAACATATACACTAAATTGTAGGTGTCATTTTAAAGTAGTATATAGATAATTATTATTATTAATAAGGCTTCTTCCCACACTATGTGACAATTTAGGGAGGATAGAGGCAAGAAGAGGCCCCATTCTACCTGTTAAATTTTACAAATAGCATTGAGTGATTGTTAAGAAATGTAATTGTCATCTCTTATTATTTGAAACACATCCTCAGATGTAGATTTTTTGTTTTGTTTTTCTGCAAAAATAAACATCTTTCTCTTACTTCAATTAATAGAATTTAATTCAGAATTTTTCTATTAAAATTACAATGTTACAAATATTTTTGAGTGGCCATAAAAAAAGTGGTAGTAGGGTTTCATACATTTATACCTGAACGGATTTGTATGGCTGCGCTCTCAAATTCTACTAACAAATTTATAGCGGCATTTTAAATTTAAACCTAACAGATAGATGGAAAAAAAAAATTAAATAAATTCGTGACAGCTATTTTCGAGAAACATCCAAAAAAAAAACTCAAATATCAGTTCTGTAAAGTCGCAATTTCCGGTTAACGGATTTTTTTTCAAATTTGGAATTCTAACAATGCTACTAAAGTATCTTTATGATATTTATTAACAATATAATAATATATCTAACGGAATATATTTTATGGAGTGGTACTTTAGACAAAAGCTTACGTTACTATTCTCCAAGATTCCCCCCAAAAACAAGACTTCCTCCCAAAAAAAAATGTTTTAAATAGAAATTATAGGCATGTGTATGTGTGTACATAGTATGACGTTTAAAGGAAATCGCGAAAAACTGAAGAAAAAATGCAGTAAAGTCGCACTTCCGGTTAATGGATTTTGCCCGAAAACTTCGTGTCAGATGCGGTGGTAGTAATTAAACGGGATACCAAAATAGAACTTCCCGTGATTTTTCGTTTTTGAGCTATGTGATTCACATACATTCATGTGTGACATAGACACAAAACACACACACATAAACATACCATTTCCTAAAAGCCATGTTTTCTTACTCAAGGGATCTCAAAACGTATATTGCCGGGTGAAAACTACGTAACTAACTATCTAAAATGTGACACGACTGCAATACTACTTCCTGTTACAGCATTACGAGAAAGTAAATAGTAATCATTTTTATTTTTAGAAACCAAGAAGAACAGAGAAACTAACACTTTTTACTTTCTCTTACATCTAGTAAGACGAAGTATTGTAATCGTCTCAAATTTTCGATATCCAATTTTCACCGGAAATATCCGTTTTGAGGTCCCCTGAGTCCAAAAAAGTGGTGTTTAGCAAATGGTCTGTGTGTGGGTGTGTGTACGTGAACAGCATAGCTCAAAAACGAGAAACCGTAGAAAGTTGAAACTTGATATTTCGTTTAGGTATCACCATGGCATCTGACAGTACATTATCTGTCAAAATTGTTCAACCGGAAGTACCACTTGTTTTTACGTTTTTGCGATTTTCCCAAAAAAAAGTAAACCGGAAGCGCTACAATATTTATTTGAAACATTTTTCCGGGAAAATTCATTTAAGGGCACTTTTGGGAGAGGGGGTGGGGTTAGGTTTTTTATCTCTAGTGCTATTTCAGTTTATTAGACAATTCTTTCATCTAAGCAATGTTAATTAGAATTAAACATATTGTTGAAATTCCGAGTTTAAAAAAATCGGATGACCGGAAGTGCGTTTACTTTACCACTTTACTTTATAATTTTTTCACTTTTTTGCGATTTTCTCAAAAATGGCTCCAACGATTTTCTTGAAACATCCCATATAAACTACACATGCAAAGATCTACAACTTTTATTTGAAACATTTCTCTAGGAAAATTCATTTAAGGGCACTTTTAAGGGAGGTTAGGGTTATATTTTTCTCTAAAGGGCTGTCATAGTTGGTAAGGTATAATTGGATGATAGATTATACAATTTTATGATCCAAACGAACTTAACAATTCTATCATCAAAACTTACATAAATAGATGGCCAAAATTCCAAGTTTCAAGAAAAGTAGTAAACCGGAAGTGCGCTTTTACTGAACGGTTTTCGATGAATTTCATTAAATTTTGTACACAAACTATAAAATTTGTCAATTATAATTTTGAGAACTGGAGTAAGAGAAAGTTGTGTGAGTGTTTCACACCAGATTTTTTTTTTTTCGTAAAAAAGTCAACTTCCCTTGACCAATTTCCTTGGAACTGAACGACTATAGAAATTTGAACTTCTTCATTTAATCCATGGAGCACATGGAATTCTGTTAAATTTCTTAAAATGCCACTTCAAAATCATCAAAAAAAAATAACTAGTTAGATAGTTAAATTCTTTTAAGGGGACAAGTGCATAACGACCTGAAATATCTATTGTGCCCTCCGGATTCTTCTCAGTACACTGCCTATCAACGAACAGTGAGCTGTAGAGGCTCCTAAGTACATAAAAACCCGAACCCTGGATCTCCGCGTTGCTAGTCCAGTGCAAAAAATAATGCTTAACTTACAAATTTTCTTAAATGTGGTGGACCACTCAATTTATTTCAAAGAGAGGGTTTTATATATATATACAGGGTGACCAGAGTTATATGCTCCACCCACTTTTTTTTTAAACGGCGGGAAGTTTCGAAAAAATAGAAAACACGTATTTAATCATTTTTAGTCTAGTTTATTTTCAGTGATTGATCCATTTTTTTATACCCCAATATCCCGAGATACAGCATCCAACTTTTTTTTTTTTTACAAATGGAACATTATATTTTTTCTTGCATATTTTTATAGTAATTGAGCCTCTAAAAAAATAAAAAATAAAAAATTTAAAATCGGTTAGGTTTTTCAAAAGTTATGGTAATTTAAAATATGAAAAACAAATTTCAGTTTAATGTCAAAATTACCTTATTTTTTCTTTAAAGAAGCTCTTCAAACTGGGCACCATCAACGGATAGGCAAGCCAAAGCTCTGGACTCCACGCTCTGTTTGTAGCAGCACTTAGGTGGCAAAGTCAACATCTAGGCAGGCTAGAGTTATTCGACGTTCCAGATCTTCGACTGAAGCCACGGGATTATGGTTACTGTACACTTTATTTTTTAGATATCCCCACAAAAAATAGTCCATTGGGGTTAAGTCCGGAGGTCGAGGTGGCCATTGGATCGGACCATGAGTTCCTAACCACTTTTCGTGGAAATTTCTGTCCAGGTAACGTCGAACAACTCTCGCATTATGTGCCGGGCAACCATCTTGTTTGAAAATACATATCTAACCGACGTTTTAGAGGAACATCTTCAAGCAAAACTGGCAAAATGTCTCTTAAAAAAGTTAGATACCTTTCACCAGTTAAGTTCCCTCTGTAGAAGTATGGGCCGATTAGTTGGTTTCCTAAAACTCCACACCAAACGTTTGTAGAAAAAACAACCTGATTGCGTGTGGCGAAGGTAACTTGTGGATTTTCTTCAGCCCATATTCTAAAGTTCCAACGATTAAGAAGGCCATTGTTGGTAAACATTGATTCATCAGTCCATAAAATTGTGCATTTTTTGTGGGGATATCTAAAAAATAAAGTGTACAGTAACCTTAATCCCGTGGCTTCAGTCGAAGATATGGAACGTCGAATAACTCTAGCCTGCCTAGATGTTGACTTGCCACCTAAGTGCTGCTACAAACAGAGCGTGGGAGTCCAGAGCTTTGGCTTGCCTATCCGTTGATAGTGTCCAGTTTGAACAGCTTCTTTAAAGAAAAAATAAGGTAATTTTGACATTAAACTGAAATTTGTTTTTCATATTTTACATTACCATAACTTTTGAAAAACCTAACCGATTTTAAATTTTTTTTTTATTTTATTTTTTTAGAGACTCAATTACTATAAAAATATGCAACAAAAAATATAATGTTCCATTTGAAAAAAAAAAGTTGGATGCTGTATCTCGGGATATTGGGGTATAAAAAAATGGATCAATCACTGAAAATAAACTAGACTAAAAATGATTAAATACGTGTTTTCTATTTTTTCGAAATTTCCCGCCGTTTAAAATAAAAGTGGGTGGAGCGTATAACTCTGGTCACCCTATATATATAATATAAAATATTTTCGAGGAAGTTCCAAAAAAAAACCATATCAGCCTTTTCTGATATATATACTACCTTGGCCAAAAGTATTAGGCACCTTTAAATAAAAGTTTATTTATTAAAAGTTTAGTTGTGTAAACAATTAGAATAATTTTTTTTTTGTTTATTATAAACAAATTACGTTTACAAAACCAAATAATGTCCCTCAGGTTGATTAAATAGATCAAATTCCATCTCCATCGAATTTGTATTTGTTAATGAATGCAGTTAATGGTTATTGCAGTATTATACTAACTAACTATTGTACAGTAGTTATTGTATGGTTTTCAAGATACCGGGCTTGTAAGTTGTTTAGCTTTAATTTTTTCAATTTTATTTATTAAAAATGGGGAAATTAAGAGAACTTAGTGAAGTTGAAAGGGGTCAAATAATTGCATGATTATCGGAGGGACTTTCGCAAATACAAATTTCAAAAAAAATGAAAATATCTCGTTTGCGCAGTGCAAACGACCATTAGAAGATACCAAAATACTTCTTCATTAAAAAGTTTACACAGACCAGGTCGCCCAAGGAAATCTGGCTGTCGCGAAGATAGGATTTTGATAAGAGAAGCCCTTAAGGACAGGAAAAAAACTTCTTCTGAATTAGCTAGCTCCTTTAGTGAATGTGCTGGAGCTGAAATTTCGGCTCGAATAGTTAGGCGAAGGTTAGTAGCTGCAGGCTTGTGAAAGGGTGTAAGGCAAGAAAAAAGCCACTGTTGTCTGTCAAAAATAAATTAAAACGTCTCTTTTGGGCAAAAAGTATGAAGGACTGAGTATTCGATGATTTTGCCAAGATTGTTTGGTCTGATGATACCAATATAGAGGTAAGATTCTACTTTTTATATAGAGCAAAATACAATAAAAACAAAGGAAAAATTAATAATCAATGTTAGAAAAATTCCATGTAGAATAATATTGATTTTCAACTTTTTTTTTATCTAGCTTTTCCCTGTGCCTGGAGCTACTACATACGTAAGGCGCAGAGTAGGAGAAGAGTACAAAGCAGAATGCGTGGTTCCTACTGTTAAATTTGGAGGAGGTAGTATAATGGTATATGGTTGTATGGGTGCGGCAGGCACTGGGAAAATGTTTATTTGCGAGGGTAGGATGAACAGTGAGAAGTATACTTCCATGTTAGATCAGATATTACAGCCATCAATTAACAAAATATTTAACAACTGTCCTCCACAGAATGTCTTGTTCCAACAAGATAATGCTCCGTGCCATACGGCAGCAAATTCTCGCCGCTGGTTTCAAGATCGGGGAATAAAAGTATTGCAATGGCCAGCACAGTCCCCCGACTTGAATCCAATTGAACATTTGTGGGGCATTCTTAAAAAAAGAGTGCTTAAACATAAGTGCTCAACTAAAAATGAATTGGTGAAAATTATTAAGGAGGAATGAGAGAAGATATCACCTGAGATTTGTAGCCGATTGGTGCAAAGTATGCCAAATCGCGTGAAAGCCGTAATAAGAGCAAAAGGTGGTCAAACAAAATACTGAAATTAATGTAAAATATTTAAAAATATATAATTTAAAACTTACTGCTTGTTAATTTATTGCCTTATTTGAAATACATGAATTAATTGAAATTACATAGGTGCCTAATACTTTTGGCCAAGGTAGTATATATATAAAATTCACATCAGCCTTTTCTGATATATATATATATATATATACAATCTCCCTCTGAAAATGCATACATATATGTACGTACTCTGCAGACATTCATGGACAAACATAGATCTGCAAAGGAATAACAATAGATCTAAGTTGCAATAGTTCTGACATATAAAATGTAATCAAGTGCTTGGCGTTTTCAAGTAAGCATTTATCGTTCCTCCTGCTCTGCAGTATATGGAATATTGTCCTTTAATGAGTTTCACCACAGGTAACATTTGATTTCAGGTAACATTTTCAAAAAAAAATTACACTGCTACAGCCGAAGACTGAACAAGAGGGAGTAATCTGATCAAAAATTGTTTTCGACAAAACACTGCATAAGAAAAACTGGAAGAAGAAGATGAATACAAAAATGGAAGGATTATTGGCAAAAGTGCGTGACCAAGAAATCTAAGAACATCAAAAGAGTGAGGCTAAGTAGTAAATTAGTTGGAACAATTTTGACGATAAACTATGAAGGTTTGTGATTGTAAATATTTATTGGGCATAATTTAATTAAAAAGTAAAAAGGTGGATATTATTTTCCGAAAGAAACTACTAAATGCGTTTTCTTTCAAAGTTATTCATGGGAAAGTTATTGAGAACGTGAGCCGACTTAATATTACGTATATTATAAATATTTAAAAAAAAAAAAAAAAAAAAAAAAATTACAAAATTTATGTTAGTTCTTTTCTAAGTGTGGTAAAAGAATGTACAATAATAGTTCATGTATGAAACATAACTAATTACAGTCCCTTTTTATCTATTGTTCCACTAATGAAAAAGTAATATATAAAAAATCTGTTGTTATTTATTATTTATTTGATATTATTCCATTGAAACTTATATTTATACTTAAGAAACAAAATCATAGAAACATAGAGAATAATTTGTTCAATAGAATAACAAATATATTTTTACATAACGATGTTCTATGTTAACACAATAGAAATCAATTTTAATGGAACTTTTTAACATTTTACTTCCTTCGCTTTGCATTTCTCTTGGCATTTCACTTTCGTTTCAGTTTTTTTATATCTTTATGAGTATGTAGATTATGAAAATGCTTTTTTCGATATCAAACTCAGGCCATATAGCGTCAGTTTAAATTCAAACGTAACTGAAAAATCATTACTTTTGGAAAAATGTTTAAAAAAAAAAGAAGTGATATTTACTTACTTATTGTAGCATTCCAAATTTAAACAAAATCATTGATTTCGAGGAAGTTCCAAAAAAAAAACACATCAGCCTTTTCTGTGAAATCGCACTTCCGGTTAACCGATTTTCTTCAAAATTTGGAATTCTAATATTTACTTCTAGACTACATCAATATTACATAGGTGATAAAAAAACAGACATTGTTCTTAAGTTGTAATTTAGAGAAAAACTTAACGCTACTATTGAAAAAATTCATTCAATAAAGTGGTACTTCCGGTTGAGGAATTTTGACAAGTAAGTTTTGGATACCCCAATGGAATGTCAAGTATGAATTTTCTGCAATTTTTCAATTTATGAGCTATGCTGTTCACATATATAAACTCACTTTTTCTAACTCAGGGGACCTCAGAATGGCCATTTCCGGTGAAAACTCGATATCAAAAATTTGGCATTATTTTCAAAACTTCCTCTTAGCCCAGTAACTGGTGACAGTAATATGTCACATTAGAAATATGCAAATTGAAAGCGAGAGCAATTGATTGGTTTAAAAAGGATTTTTTTCTTTTTTTACATTTTTTTCGCTCCTTATTTATTTAATTGCCTATGATATAAATAAATAATATAAACATTTTTGAAATATTATAAATATGTTTTAATCGGAATGCTTTGCAAACCTCACTGAATGAATTTAATTATCGTGGGGTTTAAAATCAAAACAAGACTTTCTCTTACTAGGAGGAGTAAAACATATAAGACCTATAAGAACAATGGACTTTTAAAAAATTATACGGAAATAAGTTTTAATTACATATTTGGAATATTAGTACAGTTTTCTATTAGACAGTTTGTCGGCACATATATAAGACTGGTTAGATTTGGAAAATGTTTTCTGTTGCATGCAGTTACTTGGGGAGACAAACACAGTACACAAAGTAGGGTATCCGTCCCTAGTTAACTGGCCTAAGTCAAGGAAGGAGGAAGAGATGCTAGCGCGCTGGATTAGCAACGCGGAGGTCCCGGTTTCGAATCCAACATGCTGCCCCTAGATTTTTTTCTTCCTAGGAGTCTACAACTCACTGTCCGGTGATGGGCATTCTTCCCCCGTTTTCAATCATACTTTGGGGGATCTTTTTAGACTGTACCTATCCATTCGGGTTTACCGGTCCCCCGTTGCAAGCAACGGGATCGTTTAACAAGAGGAGGATATCACCATTATGGAAGGGTCGTTTATTGCTATGCCCGACCATAGCAGAAGTGCCGAATCACTCTCCCGCTTGACCCATTTAAGGGCAGATTGAGACACGCTCACATAATGGTCACACTTCACTCCCAGAAGCTAGAGAAGGTACACTCTAGCTGGCTCTGGTAAACCGCGCACACCCAGCAAATGCGCTTCCAGCTACGGGCTGGCTCCGGGGTTTATTTTATATAGCGAGTCTTCTCCCGCTCAACTCATGACCGCAGTCCTTGGAGCTGCTGATTAAATCACGACCGCTACGAATCTTACCTCAATTGCAAGCAGTTGGCTCGGAAAGTAGCTTGCGCCCGTAGTTCAGTATTTCAACTCTAACGAGCTAGCGTGACTGATCGCACGCACGATGGATTCCATCACAGGATGGAGAGTCCATCTACTGATTCCTGTCCATTGCCTCAAGTACAGGGGTTTCAGTAACCCAGGATACTTGCAGGCAACCCTACAAGGGGAAAGGATCAGGATAGGTTGGGGGAGGGAATTCCCAACCTGGAGAGCCAGAGGCCGATTGCACCCCAAAGGGTGGGCGATGGAGGCGCCACAGACCAACGCCAAAAGTAGACGCTCACACGTCATTAGGAGTCTCCTTTATCGGCTGTGAGAAAGGAATCCCTCAGTTCTGTTTCTAGAAGCAAGCAGTTCGGAAAATACTTCTAGATTTTAATGTCCGCACAAGGACTAGAACATATCTTATTAAAAGGTACGTCTTGTCCAGGGCAGGGTATCCCTTTTAATCGCCTTCTACGGCAGGCAGGGAATATCGTAGGCCAATTCTACCCCGGAAACTACACGGGGTTCGGTGATGGACAGTGTTGTCTGTAGCAAGAGAACACTGCTTGGAGGGCCAGCAGTGCACTGAGAAGGCTCCGAGGGGCACAATAGATCTTACAGGTCGCAGTGCAATAATCCCCTACAACAATCTACTATCAGAATAATATGTGTTACCAAAATTTCGAATTTGAAGAATATCGTTCGATCGGAAGTGGCACTTTCCCGTATTGTTTTTTATTTGTTTGTTGTTTTTTTTTCAGTTTTCTCCGATTTTTTTTGCATGAATATAGTAAGGAGTTTCGTGAAACTTGGAATACTAACTTGATAACGTTTTTCCGGGAAGTTTTTTTTTTTGCCAATTTTTTCAGACGGGCTTAACGTCCAACTACCGAATTAGGTGTCGTGGATGGAGGTGGAAGCACCTACTTTACTATTAACATTTTTTTTAACGAAAATAAAATTTAGCAGTTATACTCGGGACTCGAACTGGTGTCCTCCCACTTACAAGTCCATGCTCATAACCACTACACCAACACACGCCCCGGAAAATTCATTTATAAGGGTAGTTTTAGGAGTTTGTGCTTTCAAGACGATGTTATGCTTTATTAGAAAAATTCGTTTTATTAAATTTATCCTAGTGATATAATATTTGAAGAGAACTATACAGTTAGTAAAAATTTATAAGTTATAAGAACATTTTTCATTAATAACTAAATTTCAAAATAAGAGAGTCATGTGAGTGTTTCACATCAGATTTTGTTTTTGTTTTCTGTGAAACTAGATTGAAGTGAAGCTTTTGACTCACTCTTGGCCTAAATTAAGTGTTCTGAAAAAATGCCTCTGATCAGAAATGTTAAATAAAATTTTCTAATACGTAAACGAAATTATATTAATCATTTGCAAAATATACTAAGAAAACACTTTATCTTGTTCTCTACTAGAATTTTTTTTCTCTCTCTCTTTCACGGAAAACCGTGGGAATTGTCAAGTTTTTTTTTAAAGTAGGTGCAACATTGGATTATAAAAAGATATTTCCACTTCCCTTATGGTGGCGGCAAACATAAAAGGGTGTGTGCCTACTGAGGCGCCAGTGCATTGCCTAAAGTGAAGAAAGAACAAAAAAAAAAAAGGTATAAAATAACAAAACCGTTTTTCTGTTGTTTTCTAATTCTGACATACTTGCCACCTTTTTGATTTATTTTTAAACATTTATATATTTGTGATTGTATTTATTGTTTAGCTTGGTTGGCCTAAACTTTATGTGATTTCTCTCTAAACAAAAATTTTTCAGTGTGGGTAACTTATTTTTTTCTTTTTTTTTTTTTTACTTAATAGATCATTTTAATTAATTGAAACTTCAATAAACATTTATTTTAATATCAAATTTTTTCTTTGGAAAGTGGTTGTTAAATTTTGTAATTCTTCTGCGGTATGTAATCTCTTTTTTTCGTTGTTTTTATGTGTGTTATTCTATTGAAATATAAAAAAATTTCTTTTGTAGACGTGGTAGTAGCTACAAATTGTTTTTGTTTTTTTTCAGTATCCCTGAAGATTCTGAAGAATATCCTCGCCTTAGTTTTCTTTTAGGACACTAATGCACTGAGTCCTGAAAGATCTATTGTGTTTCTCAATTCGTAGCCCTCTCATTGCAATGACCGTTTAGGGGATTTCGTCTTCAGGAGACTTACTGTGAAAACAAAGTGGGCACGGTCGTAATACTTCCTCTTACCAGAAATAAGAGAAAATAGAAATATTGTCTGTGGAAAAACCCTTTCCAAAAGCCTGGTTAATATTCCAATAAAACATTATTTTCATTCACCCATTTCTGAAGTATTTTCACCAATAATACCAGCAAAAATATCTTTACTACATAATTTATGAAAGGATGAAAGTTATCCCTCTATAGTTTTTTTTTACAATGTATATATTGTATTTATATGGTAGTTTAGACTTTAGAGGAAAGCATAACGCTACTCTAACCTTCAGAGTCCCCAAAGAAATCAATTTTCCCTATGCGAATGTTTCAAATAAAAGTGATATTTATTGTGTGTAGACAGTATACGAATTTTAGAGAAACTCGTTGTAGCCATTTGCGCGAGAAAATCTGAAAGAAACTTTATGTAAAAGGTCGCACTTCCAGTTAATGGATTTTGTCCGTGAATCTATAAAGGTGCACCTTAATAATCGGAATACAATGTTTCGAGAATTCAAAACTCTGGTGGTCTCAAAACATCGTATTCCCGTTGAAAACTCCACTTCGAAAAATTTTACGACACGATCGCAATACTTCCACTTACTTAGGAATAAGAGAAAGTAATAAAAAAAAAAGACACAGGTCTGCCACTACATAATATATATTAATTAAAAAATAAAAAGAAGTGATGGCTAGGATATAGATTGGCCAGCTGTATGAGGCAGTGGATGATGATGCTAACCTCATCAGTCACGCCTCCTGTGTGTGGTCCCCCACCCTCTTTGGTTTACTAATAAAAATAAAATAAAAAAAAATCAATACATATTACTTACACACACACACACACACACACACACACACACACATCCCAGTTCTCTCTTTTTCACTTAATATACACATTTACTTATGCATATACATAATACGTTTAACATACATTTCTGTTATTAAATCCAAACTTATATTAAATTGGATTATCCAAATGTCAACGCCTGTTTCCCTAAAGAATTTATTATTCCACCTCTTTACGCCTGCACCCTTTCTCTCTCCTTCCTTTCTTACTTCCATAATCCTCCAACCACTACTAAACATAGATAAAAACCACACCATGTCTATGGCCACTAAGTGCTAACACACAATACTGTGTATTTTATACCATCAACAACTTCTTGATCATTCCTGACATCTTTTATCCTGAATTATGAACACGTAGTACAGATTTAAATTTAAATATAACCTCTTACTTTTTCTCATTCTACGTCACGTTTATGTGTGCGGGTTTATGTGTGTGTGTCCACAGTGAGAATGCTCTTAGTGACCATATCTGGTAGGTTTCCAGCCTATCTCTTTATGCCTCTTATTTCTTAATCATCATCCTCTATACAGAAGAAACACACACACACACACCAAAGCGGAACACCAAGTTAAAAGATGAAGAAAGAATTTAAGTATGTTTTATAATTCAAGCGTAACGAATACAAGTATATAGTGTGGTAGAAGGAAGGACCTCCTCCCCCTAACAAACTGATCGTTTCACTCTCTATATATGCCCTCTCTTAAATCCTCTGTTTGTTAGAAGGCTGACTGGCCGGTACCAGTATAATTGTAACATATCACTTTAGTCTAAACTTTCTATAACTTTTTTAAAAATTTCTCTAGATTATATTTGTTTATATATTGTTTTTAATACTTTAGCATATTTATAAGAAACTTTATCTACAGTGTGTTATATCGTGTTGTAAATTATAAACTTCATTTTCGTCCTCAACATAGCATCATGACTAACGCCCTAGATTTATATACGCCATAGCTTCTTTTCTATAACGGAAATATGATGGTAGCAAGATTTGATAATGAAATGAATGAACCACGAACTGCTACTAAATTCACAATTTATACTTTTGCGAGTTTACTGCGTAAAGAAGGAAGACGTTCAACTGCATTCTGGAAGGACAGTTCTCACACCCGCGATGAAGGCTGTCTATCTGTCTAGGAGAAGGAAAACTCCAAAATACAACCACGGGCAGGCCAGGCTCAGTAAGACGTGGTGAAGCCAACTGGCCTAGCAGTGAGAAACTCTGATTTCAAATGACCTACATCCCCAGCATCATAAAATAACACTTACTACGAACCCCCTTCACAAAGAGGACATCAATGGAACTACATAACATGCACCTAAAGGATTTTCAACTTGGATCATGGAATGTTTTATCTCTCTATCAACCTGGAGCCTTTACAATGCTCCTTAATCAACTTGACTCCTTCAGGGTTGACATTGCATGCTATACGATATGTGTATAAACTGTTTCTGCTCTCTGGGCGTCTTTATTATCGCACTGTTTTTGTCAAGACATCCTGATAATGAGCGAACGCCCGAAACCGGTCGATGACCACAAATTGAAACGGGCTATCACGGAAAATATCACTATTAGATTCTAAAGTTGTGATCTTTAATTATTATATTAATTGTCTCATTTTAAGTATTTTAACCTCAATTCTATTTAAACAGATGTTTTGTGTATTTTAATCTGTATCTTGGCCAATTCCTATGCTAGTAAGTTTCTCTATGTAAACTTAAAAGCGAATAAAGAATAATATTTCAGATAATTAATTAATTAATTAATTAATTTTATGTTTACAAACAGAAAAAAAAGTTTAGGTTGAATAAAACATAAAGAGAATATTTAAAATCGCTGAAACCTGTTTAATTAAAATGCGAGTTATTATTAGTGAATAACTATTTTTTTAATTATATACTCGTAAACATAATTATTATTAAATAACTGGTCTAAAACAATAAAGTCTAATCTATATGAATACATCTTTATCATTGATATCAATGCCAACGCTACAGGGGATCCAGATTACTAGTTTTGGCCGACTGAAATAAATGCGGTTAAACTTAAGTCTAACTGTACATTTTTAACTGTGCACTCACTTATAATTGTACAGTTATATTGTACAGTTTCTATCGTTCAATGTTTTCAACCCGTTCATTGTTTGCTTCCTTTCCCCCTTCTTCACACAATCCACCGGGACTGCAGCCCTTAATTTCTTTGATCTGGAGTCTTAGCTGATTATAATTTCGTCTTTAATTATCTATTCTCCAATCTCTTTATTTCGGACTATAAATTTCCTCACACTAGAGCTGTTTTTTTTGCTTTTCCTCAATGAAATGTTTCCGACTCAAGTGTGAAAATGGATATAACCGATGGTTTTTTTTTGAAATGTTAGTCCTTAGATAGCGCATTCTACATCAACTAAAGAATCTGGAACTAAAAAAAATTTACTAAAAGTGTACCAAATCCAATTTTAGCTATTAACTGCTAAAGTGACTCTTTATCCAGCTATTTGAAGCCCTCACAAAGCTAAAGTAACATTTGGGATACTTGATTCCAGCAGTTTTTTTTTTTTTTAATTTAAGGCGCGTCATTGAGCCTTATCAGTGTACTGCCGGTCTGAAACGTTACAGACAACTCTGTCCATCACCAGACAGTGAGCTGTAGAGGCTTCTAGGAAGAAAAAAATCTAAGTGAAGCACCCGAACCCGGGTCCTCCGCGTGGGAGTCCAATACGCTAACCACTATTCTCTTCCCAGCAGTTACTTACTCTCCTAATATAGACAAAGATAGTGTTTCTATTGTTTTCTTCTCTCTCTCTGCCACATATAATTGTGTGCAGAATTTAGCGTATTCCATTCATTATGTTAAATCACTGAAAATGTTCGTTTTGAGGGTGTCCTAAGTCCAAAAAATTAAAAAGTTGTTTCTTTTTGTGGGGGGAGGGTTGGTTCAGCATAGCTCAAAAAGGAAAAATAAATCACAGAAAGTTCAAACTTAATATTTAATTCAAGTACTGTCAATGGGATCTGGCACTAAGATTTTGACAACCGGAAGTACCAATTTACTGAATGGAGTTTTCAGTTTTCTGCAATTTTTTTTTTCAAAAAACGGCTCCAACGTTTTGCTTTAAACTTTGTACATACATTAAGTAAATGTAGATGTATAACTTTTATTTGTAACTTTTTATCCGGAAAAATTCATGTAGAAAAGGTGTTTTGGGGGAGGGGTGTGGTTATGTTTTTTTTCTCTAAAGTACCATTTCAATTTATTATACTATTCTGTCACCGATATAATATTGTAACGCAGCCATTGGTGCCATCTAGGAGAGAAAACAGGTACCTCCTAGTGCACTAAGTTCTCCTAGTGGCCACTAGGAAGCGCTAACGGCGCGCTCTAGTTCTTTTTAGAAGAATCGAAAAGATTCTAGACCCTTCTCCACCGGTATAAATAATGGGACCAGTCAGTCTAAGAGAGTTTTCCAGTTACAAACGAAGTGTACGTTTGTGGAAAGTGTATAAACGTGAACAAACTGAACTTTTGTGGTTTAAACTGTGAAGTAATAATTAAGTGTTTTATTTTGTAATTTATTGTGTATAACAATAAATTGGTGTTTTCTTGATTGAAGTTTAGAGTATTTTATCTATACGAACCCACTTAAAACTTCTGCAGTAGCTAATTTAGAGGGAAAAACGTTACAATATTAATTATAATTAAGTGTAATGCCAATCAGAATATGAAGTAAATTACTTGGCGGGAAGTATCACTTTACTGAACGATTTTTACAGTTTTCTACGATATTCTCTAAAAATATAATAAATAGTTTCATTAAACTTGTTATACTAACTAATATATATCAAGACCTATCACTTTTGTTTGTACTTTTTTCTGATATAATTAATTTTAGAGCGGTCCTGGAGGGGGGGACTGGAAAATCATGTTCCCTTATAATATTGACGACTACTAAATATTTAGTAAAAATTACAAGTTTTCAAAAAATTTATCTATAAAAGTTGAGTGCATGTTTCACACCAGATTACTCTAAACTTAATCTGATAATCGCATCTAAAACGTATTTCTCTTCAATTGCTAAGGTGCTAATGTTACGATAATTCAGATTAAAGTTTGAGGTCATCACCTTTTGAATATCTGTGCTTTTTTTAAATGATTATTTATCTAACTTTTCCAACAAGTGGTGAAAGTTCATTTTCGAATGGATTTGATTTGGATGTAACGCCAAATGTTTGTCAGGCTTCCAGAAGACGTGGATGACCTCCAGTGGGTTGTCGGCAGTCTAAGATGCTCATTGGGGGTCCGGACAGAGCTTTGAGTAGCGGGATCCGATGCTTTTTACGGACATCTCTCAGGCATCTGATTGGCTTCCTCACTGGGCATTGTGGCTTAAGGAGACATCTCTACACAATAGGATTTCATACCTGACCCCTTTTGTAGAGTTTGTGAGACGGAGGAGGAAACACACATGCATCTGATCACGGATTGTTTGGGCTGTGAGGAGATTAGATTTAGGACCTTTGGCCGGAATAGGATATCGGTAGAGGATCTTAAGCTATGTCCTTTTAAGGTTTTGGTCCGATTTGTTCGGTCTATGGTGAAACTTAGATGGGTAAAACCTGGGACTGGGACTTTTGTTATTCTTTAGGGGTAGCTATAGGGGCCCAGGGAGGCTTTGGATAGCGTAGGGTTTTGCTCTCCCTTTCCTTGAATAATAATAAATAATAATAACCCCAAATGGTCAAGGAAGGGATTAGCTCAGTGGTAGCGCGCTGGACTAGCAACGCGGAGGTCCCGGGTTCGAATCCAGCATGCTGCCCTTAGATTTTTTTCTTCCTATTAGCCTCTACAATCCACTGTACAGTGATGAGTAGTGTTGTCTATATAGCTAGAGAACACTGCTTCGAGGCTGGCAGTGCGATAATCCCCTAGAACAATCTACAATCTACCCCAAATGTTAGGCAGTTCGGTATATTAATTAATATTGATTAATGCAATGCTTTATAGCAAACTTTCGGTAGTTCACGGCATACCAAATAAATTATTCGTCTAAGCATAATTGCTACAAAATATCTGGGATATTTTCCTACTATAAGCATTGCTGGGATACAAAATTTAAAGAAAATCCTTTAACCAGAATTTTAATTTATAGAATTGATTTCATAGTTTATGATATTATCTTGAAAATGGCTATAATGATTTTCTTTAAACTTGGAATGTTATCTGCATACAGATGTATATATATATGAACCTATCACTTTTATTTGAAACATTTTTCGGGGAAAAAATTGATTTTAAGAAGTTTCTGTATGACCTGGCGATTAGTTTTAAATTTATACCGCCGCTACAAGCTTTCATCGTTCAGACAGAGGACGCTGGGATACAAATCACGATTAGGTTGTATATCTCTACCACATTTTTAATGTCAAGTTCAATTAAACGTTTGTAAAACTTCGCAATTTGTCATATATTGGTGGCAGTAAAAGATTTATTTTTTTCATATTTAATTGAAATTAGCGATAAGCGAAGTAATATGAGCGTTCTGTATCATATTTTTTGTATTAAATTTCATTCAAGTGTTAGTTGAAGTAATGCATTTGCGTAATAACATTGTAAGCAAGTAACAATTTTTTATTATTATACCGGGTACCTGATAGTGTGGGACCTAAGCCTATATGGCTTTTATCCCCCCGATGCCCATCATATCCCCTTAAATAGTCTCCCCCGGTGGCTTACCGGTCAATCTACAATATCCCAAGATATCCTTGCACTCCAACTCGCCCAGGCAATCCTGCGAGAGTGGTACCCTCCCAAATACGCGAAACCTAGTACCAGCGAAACGGGGACACTGACATAAATAGTGGTACACCGTTTCCCTGAATCCGTCGTCGCAGTTCTGACAAATGGGACTAGACGTCCTCCCTATGTTAAACAAGTGACTAGACACCCAAGTAAGTCCAGTCACTACCCCCACCAAGGTCCTCAGACCTGACTTACTAAGGGACAGGAGATACTCCGAAACTCCCTGCTTAATTCCTTTTATAAATCTTTTAGCTTGGAGGCACCCCTGCGTGTTCCCCCAGCATTTCTCCAAGACTCTCGTCTCCCAAAATCTAATCTGTTTGTCGCGAAACTTCTTCGGGACGGCAAGGGCTGGTTTAGGACCACAAAATGGTAATGATGATCCCTCCCTAGCCAACTGATCCGTCCTCTCATTGCCCTCTATTCCCGCATGTCCGAGTATCCAATAGAGACGGACCTTACTCGTCTGAGCCAAAGCATTAAGCCTTCTCCTACATTCTCCCACTAGTTTCGAACTCCATCATGGCTTGCTCAAAGCCCTCAGTGCGGCCTGACCATGTAAGTAACAATAATTTGAAACGAAACATTTTTAGAGCTTAAAAAAAAATACTACCTTTTTTTTCCCAATAATTGAGACACAGAAACCCAAGAATTTCGCTGGCTCAGACTAGGCTTTCGATAAATAATGAAGTATTTATATGATATAAAACATAAAGATCGTAAGTATATATGATTTTTTTTTTTTTTTTTTTGTAGCAACTATATATGACCACCAAGAGCGATTTGCAACCTCTTGTCGATCTGCAAAAATTGTAGCCAGACGTCTATATGGTCGGCATGTTGCTCGTGTTGTTTTTACTTTATTTTTATTATTATTTATATATATATTTTTTTTTTTTTTTTTTTTTTTTCTTTAACAGTATAAAGAAATGAATTTCTAGTTTACAAATTACTGGACTTATGCCAACAATATTAATGTAAATTATGTTTATCATAGTTTTATTATTTTGTCCACCTCAATTTTTATTTTTACTTTATTTTATAATATATTTATTTAATAAATGAGTTGATTTTGGTAAATAATTTAAATAAAATACTGTCTGGCTTATATGTTAATCATGTTTGAGATTGTTTTATTGGTTGTATTATTATTTTTTCTTATTATTATAACGATCATAATATCCTTATAATTAATGGTTTAAGGGTCTGTGCGTTTTTGTACCTTACAATTCATGAAATCCAGAAACCTATGCCTGAAAATAGCACTTCCGGTTAACAAATTTCTTCAAAATTTGGAATTCTAGTAATGGTTTTTACCTTAATGTATTAGATATAGGTGGTGGAACTCATACTAAAATGATCCTTTAGAGCACGGACGCATTCGAGGTTGTAAAGAATAGTGGCGGGCTGTAGAATAGGGGGAAGGGATTAGCTCAATGGTTAGCGCACTGGACTCCCACGCGGAGGTTCCGGATTCGAGTCCAGCTGTGCTGCCCTTAGTTTTTTTCTTCCTAGGAGCCTCTGCAGCTCACTGTCCGGTGATAGACAGGGCTGTCTGTAACGAGAGAACACGGTCCGGAGATCGGCAGTGCACTGAGAAGGCTCCGGGCGCCAATGACCATAGATATTGACGCGACTTATAGTAAAAAAAAAAAAAACTATTTAAGTATGGAATATTCTTCTCGCCCGTTCTTATATGAAGGAAAAGGATTGTGAGATTCGGTCTTTTTAAAAAATAAGAAAATTTAAATTCTTGCCAACATTTCGGCAAATATATTGTCTTTTTCAACGCATAAAAAAAACTATCAAATAATCTTCAAAACATAACAAATATATATATAAGTTTTTAAATTTGTTATGTTTTGAAGATTATTTGATAGTTTTTTTTTGGTTTTTTATACCTTGAAAAGGACAATATATTTGTCGAAACGTTGGCAAGAATTTAAGTTTTCTTATTTTTTAAAAAGACCGAATCTCACAATCCGTTTCCTTCTATTCAAGTATTATGTACATTTATTATGAATAAATAATTATTATTACAATATTTATTTACATTTATTCGCTTGTAAGTACATTTATACAAAAAAAAAGAAAAATCATTAAAGATAAAACCACAAAGTTACAAATAAAAGATAAAATATCATAGTAAAAACAGATAAAATCAAATAAAATAAAGTGTAACCTTTACCGTAAGAAGTAAAAAAAAAAAAAAACAGTAATTAAAATCAAATAGTATTCATAACAAAACGGTAATAAAAGAAATATATATATAAAATAAAACAAGGAGAGGAAAGTATTAAACAGTAAAAAAAAAAAAAACGAAAAAAAGATATTTTTAATAAAAACACACAAGATGTGTCTTAAAGATAAGAGTTTGATTAAACTGTTACCTGACCCTCAAACAAGGCCAACCTCAAACAAAAAGAAAATCTATAATTGAGGTGTCGAAGATTTTGAAAAATATATAAATAACAAAGTATCAATTAGTACGATCTTTGAAAATTGCATTACACTTGCTAATTTTTCCCAGTTGGGAGTGTATGATGATAATTCCAATCGTAAACAATTATCAAAGTTGGCATTGATAAGTTTAGATTTGATTTTTTTAATTTTATTATGTTCATAGTGGAAAATAAAACTTTGAACAAATATGTGTGGAACCAACATAACACTTTGCAGAAGGACATGCGCCCACGGGCACAGGGTTAGGAACCCCTGCTTTAGTGGATCATTTCAGTAAAATGTTTTAGCGTTAAGCTTTCCTTTAGAGTGTAGCTCAACGTTGCAGTTCCCTCAAAACCCTCCCTATAGGTAAATGTTTCAATACAAGTAATAGATATTTATGTATGTAGATAGTATACGAAATTTAAAGATAATTGTTGGAGCCATTTTTGAGAAAATCGAGAAAAACGGAAGAAAAAAATCATTCATTACATTATGTTTAAGAGATTCTTACCGAAACCTTAGTGTCAGATATAGTGATGGTATCTAAACGGAACAATATCCAGTTTGATATTCCTGCGACCATTCGTGTATAAGATGTTTTGCTCACAGACGCATTGGAATAAGAAAACACTTTTTTCTTATTCAATGGACCTCAAAATATGTGTCGACCCAAGGTCGAAAATTAGACAGTCATACTGACTTTGACAACAGTAGGAGAAAATAGATTATCAAAGATTAATTGGATGATGTGATTGCAAATCGTGATCAAAAACATTTTTTTACAAAGATATTGAAGAAACTGTGCTCAAAAGAAGCAAGTGAATTACTGGCTAGAAAAACCATATATCAATAACGCCACCCAGGTGAAAGGATATCTTACCTGTAATGGTTCTTTATTTCAACACCCACCCAGGGTGCCAAATAATCAACTGTTGGGGCTTGTATGGGGACCATTGAGCATTGTCAAATATGGCCCCGGAAATATGCTGTAGGCTCTTCAACTAAAACCGTATCTAAATTTTGACACTACAACACAATAGCTATCGAAGAAAAAGGGCAAGAGAGAATAATGTCACCTTGTACATACAGTCAAAGAAGTTTTCGTTGAAGAATAATATAGGGAGAAAGAGTACTTACTGATGGTATCTCTGGCCCCGAGGGTCCTTCTTATTCATGTTACAGACAGATTGCCGAAGAACCACAATGGATATGGCTACTGTTAACATATGTACACGTGTACATTTCAATTTATTCTTCTAGTTCTCACCTGTCTAGCAATAACACTATCAATCATAAATTTACAATGATATATATAACATCCAACTAAATTGATAATGTTATTTGGTCTTTACGTGGTGGACCAACATGAAATTAGTTGACTAATTGTTTGGTGGAAAGAAAAAAATCTGCTGTGAAACACTTACTCGACTCTCTCTGATTGTAGTCAATACAATTATTATATGACAGATTTTCTTAAAACTTCGAATTTGCACACAAAATTGCCCAAACAATTTTTTTAAACCCACTATAGGGCAGTACCTGAGCTCGCGCTCATCCCTGCCCTTACACAGTACAATCAACATATAATATCTGCCAAATCCATAGACGCGTGGACTGCTGCGTAAAAGATCAAATATACAATATTTAAATTATTTACAAAACACATCAGTTCCCCTGTATTCGATATTCCAGAGGAGCCTCAAACTAACCTAATATACTAATACGACTATACTAATCCTAAACCCTAACCTTACCGCATTCATACCACATGCACAATAATAAACAAATACAATCAACCCACGTTCATTCCGCCTACTCTACCCAACTATTGTTAATCCTTCTAGATAATGCCGCGGACGTGAATTTACTGTAAGCTTCATAAACGAAACTTGTTTTCCAATAACAGACCAAGATTTTCACTGTTTAGGCACACATGAAATCCAATCTTGCCCCACATATGCACTCTTAAGTTTTTATATAAATGGCAGTTAAAGATTATGTGTTCCGCGGACTACGCTTTCCACAATGACACCTAAAATCATTCATAACCCCCTTTTATCATACCATTTTCCATTTAAAAGACCATGCCCTGCCACCAATCGCGCTACAGCGTAAAAGAACTCTGAAGGAACCACTCTTTTGCCTCCAACAGCATAAGCAACAAAACGAAAGGTTGTCCTACACCCTTACTCGAAGAAGCCCAACGAGATTTCCATTTCTCCAGTAAATCCTCATCTATTTTTATTCTCTTCTGTTGGAATCTCCAAAGCTCAAAATCATAACTTTCTTCCTGATTAGGTAATGCCTCAACCGTTATATCGTAAACGGAAAACTTCTCAAGTTTTCTCAGAAAATATCTGGCGCTAATATCTAACGACTTCGAAATCTTGTTATATAATGTTGTTGGGGTTAAGTACATGTTGGTTTCTCTATATCTAGGCGGATACAATATGATAACATTGTAGTCCAGAAGATAGCGCTTTTATCAAACCCTAATAACACTGAAATGTAACAAATAAAGATTCTCTTAAAATTCTAAAATGTTGACTAAAAGTTTGTTGTTTGTTTGTTTGTTTTTTTTCCTTGAGAACGAATACAATGATTTCTTTTAAACTTGGAATGATATTTGCCCAGATAAAAACATATCACTTTTATTCAAGCGTGGATCTAGTGGCTCGTACATTCCTGTGTGGGCAAAGACGTGAAGACCCCAACATCGTGAGAAAAAGTGGGAAGCTACAGTTGGTAGCGCATATGGATGGATAGCAAAGGTCAGAATTAAACGGCGAGGGAACTGCGGCGTGCTTACTGCACCCACCCCACCCCCCACCAAATATAAATCGCCTCACGGACCGTTGCGCCGTAGGTTTTTTCGAAAAAATTGATTTTAAATCCTTCTAAGGAATTTTCTAGCGTTATACAAGTTTGGTGTAGTGTTATTGGCTTTTTCTTCTGGAATACAGTGTAACCATACACTACCTGTACTTGTCACCCCACCACCTCTATCATTATATTAGGGGAGAGATGAGTAAAATATGAAATTTTATGAAAATCTCTCTTTTTATACATAATATTGTATTAACAATTGTAAGAGAATATCGTGTGAGTGATTTAACCCAGATTAGTTTTGTTTTGGTACATGAGAATCCCAAAATAATATAACAAAAAAAATTAAAAAAATAAAAAAAACATTAGTAACACTAAAAAAAAGGCAAATTATCCTAAATTAAAGTTCTCTTAAAAACCCCCGCCCATCAAAGTTGTTTTTTTATTTTATCTTTCTTTCCATGACCCTAAAATAGACACATTAACACCTGTGTGTGAGTGACCGCAAGGGAAAGTGTAAAGTGTACAGGTATGCTAAGAAAGGGCAGGTTTGTGATATAAAGGAAGTTATCCGATGGGAAAGTCAAAAAATGGGTCGTCTGCCAAAGAAGAAGAAGAAGAAGAAGAAGAGGAAGACCTTTTCAAAAGTTTTATGACAGAAACCGGAGTAGTGACTGCGTGTGTGTATGTGTGTTAATATGCTACCCATTTACTCTTATTAACAACACGGTGTGGGGGTTTTAAGGGTCGTCCAATAGTGGTAGTAATAGCCACTTCCAGAACATAGAAGTTCCAGAACACATTTATATATATATATATATAATTTTGTGAGCGGTGGGCAACCCTTGGGTGGGCCCAATTTTCTTTCTACCAACCGGTCTTTCTACGTTCAATAATAGTTTATACCTTCTTACTGTTATAGGAAATAGAAAACTGATTTAGACGTTTTATGTCTTTTACAAAACATAAACGTCAGAAAAGTGTGAATGAGTTTTTTTTTTGTTTTTTTTTTTTTCTATTTCTCATGTTCTCTCCACCGGGTGAGTAATGAATGAAATGAAACGTAGAAAAAGTACAATCATTCAAAGGTAATGTAGATGTGTCGTCAACGGATAACCATGAATTTCATGTTTAAATTTGAAATATTCTTAGTCAACAAATAATTACAAAAATATCAATATTTCCTTGATTGTATCAAGTAATCCAACAAATTATGCATGATTACAATTCGGCTAATGTCATCTCTAGACTATAATTAAAATTGTCTTACTGGCCTAATTTTGAAAGATCAATGATTTGTTTATTTTATTTATTTTTTTTTTTTTTTAAGGCGCATCAACATTGGCGCCCCCGGAGCCTTCTCAGTGCCCTGCCGACACCTCTCTCGTTCTTTACAGACAACACTGTCCATCACCGGAAGAAAAAAATTGCATCACAGGAACCTCCGTATTGTTAGTCCAGCGCGCTACCACTCAGCTAATCCCTTATTTGTTTTGTTAATTATTTAGCTTTATTTCAGCTCGTTCCTATTTTATTTGATTTTTTTTTCTCTAACTTTGTATGATTAGTGTATTGCGATTGTATTTTCGAAATAGTATTTTCACCGGAAATAATGTTTTGAGGTTTTCTGAATAGGAAAAAACCTCTTAGCGAATGGTTTGTGTGTGTGTGTGTGTGTGTGTGTGTGTGTGTGTGTGTGTGTGTGCATATATATGTGTAAATGAACAAATATATCTCAAAAACAATAAAAATCTGATAGATAATAAGGTTTTGATCTAAGTCTAACCAATCAGAAGTGCACTTCACAGAATAGGTTTTTAGGTTTATTTTTTGGCATTTTTCTCGAAAACGGCAACACTGATTTGGTTTAAACTTGGTCTGCCAACTGCACAAATATAAATCTATCTATCACTTGTGTTTATTTCTTTACCTTATTAGATTATAAATTTTGTTCTATATAAGAATCATCATCCAAACTCCGTAATATGAAACAAGTTCCCCTTTTAAGTCGTAATGAAAATAAAAGAAATATTAAAAGAAAATCTGGTTACCTGGTTTTTTACTGCAAATTTTCTAGTCACAGATTTACTAATTTTTATCAATTAAGTTGATAATTACACTAAAAATTATTTCTTTCTATTCTTATTTTTTTTTCAACTCGATAAAGCTCGATTGTGGTTCACCCACTCCTTCCGATTTCCTGTCTTTTTCTTTCATCCATGTTTTTTTGGAAATTCTTTTCCCTATTCTCGAACCACTGTTCTTGAGCTGATCTCTTTTTCTTGATTTTCTTAGGGCTACCTGTGAATACTTACAACCTGTGAATCCTTTTTCTATGTGGCCTCAAGCATTTTACTCTCCTGTTTCCCCAAAATTAAACTGTATATTTCCTACGAAAATGTAATTTTATTGAAATTGTAACACGATCTTAATAATTCTCTTCTTATTCTACCAGTAATAATATTAAGAACATTCAAAAAGTTAATATCAGAGACATTTTCCGTGGTAGCCTGCTTTATTTTGTGGTCATCGACCGGTTTCGGGCATTCGCCCATTAACAGGATGCGTTTGTCAGACAGTATAATAACACAGACTTGCACAGAGCAAATTCAGTTTATACACTGAATGAAAGAGTGTGAAGAAAATCAGAAGACCGGAAGTGCGTTTTTATGTAGTGTTTAAGGCGCATCAACATCTATGGTCATTGGCGCCCCGGAGCCTTCTCAGTGCCCTGCCGACCTCTCTCGTTCTTTTTAGTTCTTAAGTTTACGGAGTGTATAAACTGAATTTGCTCTGTGTAAGTCTGTGTTATCACACTGTCTGACAAACGCATCCTGAAGATGGGCGAACGCCCGAAACCGGTCGATGGACCACAAAATGAAGCAGACTACCACGGAAAATGTCTCTGATGCTTTCCAGCTCTGCGGAACCAACCACCACAACAAAAAATTAATACCTATATTAAAAGTAAAAAATCTGGTGTGAAACACTCACACAGCTTTCTCTTACTCCAGTTCTCAAAATTATAATTGACAAATTTTATAGTATGTGTACCAAATTTAATTAAATTCGTCGAAAATTGAAAAAACTGTCCCGTAAAAGCGTACTTCCGGTTTACCAATTTTCTTGAAACTTGGAATTTCAGCCATCTATTTATTTCTAATTAATTATGTTTGGATGATAGAATTTATAATCAACTATGATAGCACTTTAGAGAAAAACATAACCCCACCCCTCCCCTAAAAGTGCCCTTAAAAGAATTTTCCTATAAAAATAAAAGATGTAGATCTTTGCATGTTTAGTTTATACACGAAGTTTCAAAAAAATCGTCGGAGCCATTTTTGAGAATTTGCGAAAAAGAAATAAATCATTTAGTAAAGTGGTAAAGCAAACGCACTTCCGGTTATCCGATTTTTTCAAACTCGCAATTTCAACAACTATTTAATTATAATTAACATTATTTAGATGACAGAATTGTTAATAAACTGAAATAGCAATTTAGATGGAAACCTAACCCCACCCCTCCCCCAAAAGGGCCCTTCAGTGCATTTTCCCGGCGAAATGTTTCAAATAAAAGTTACAACTTGAGCTACAGCTCTTTGTATGTGTGGTTGATGTTTGAAGTTTAAAGAAAATCGTTGGAGCCATTTTTGAGAAAATCGCAAAAAAGTAAAAAATTCAACTAGTAAAATGGTACTTCCGGTTGAGGAATTTTGACAGATAACGTAGTGTCAGATCCCATGATGATGCCTAAACTTAATATCAGGTTTGAACTTTCTACGATTTTTCGATTTTGAGGTATGCTTCGATTTTGTAATAAACTGAAATAGCATTTTAGAGGACTACCTAACTTCACCCCTCACCAAAAAGTGCCCGAAAAATGCATTTTCCCGGAGAAATGTTTCAAATAAAAATTGTAGATTCTTGTATGTGCAGTTGATATTCCAAGTTTAAAGACAATCGTTGGAGCCGTTTTAGAGAAAATACCAGAAAACTGAAAAATACTTTTCGGTAAAAACGCACTTCCGGTCATCCAATTTTTTCAAACTTGAATTTCAACAACACATTTAATTCTAATTAATATTCTTAAGATGACGGAATTCTATAGTAAACTGAAATAGCAGTTTAGAGGAAAACTTAACCCCACCACTCCCCCAAAAGTGCCCTTAAATGAATTTTCCCAGAGAAATGTTTCAAATAAAAGGTGTAAATTTTTTTTGTAAGAGTAGTTGATATGTTAAGTTTGACGAAAATCCGCGGAGCCATTTTTGAGAAAATTGCAAAAAAGTGTAAAAACCAACTAGCAAAGTGGTACTTCCGGTAGAGGAATTTTGACAGATAACTCATCGTCAGATCCCACGGTAAAACCTAAACTTAATATCAGGTTTGATCTTTCTACGATTTTTCGATTTTGAGGTATGCTGTTTACATACACACACAAAGACACACGCAGACACATACACACACAATTTTCTTGACTCAGGGAACCTCAAAACGGATATTTCCGGTGAAAACGCGATATCGAAAATTTGACACGATTACAATACTTAAAAAAAAAAGAAGCCTTACAGTTAATTTTGCAGTTCTATTTAGAAATGTTATTTCCTGAACTATTTTTAAAAGTATCTTCTTTTAAAAGAAGAAAAAGGTCAGAACAAATCAGTGATGACATTCAAATCTTAAAGTGCAATATGCAAAGGTCAGTCCAAAGCAGTCTAAATGTAATAATTTATACTAAGTAATTAATATGTTAAATAACGTCCATTGTATAGTTAATATAAATTTGAATAATCTAAGTAGATCTAATCATAATGCAAATTGTCTTAAGAGACACCTAGATGCCTTACAATAATAATACCATTGCCAGTATTCCAACTTCAAATATCTCTCTTCAATATATATGTCATTGTTTTCTCACCAATGAACAACATTAAATAGGATCCTCAGGGGCCACCTGTTGTCAGCTAATAATGTGACTAAATCTCTCCACCACTCTATTATAGTTCTCTATGTAGTATGTGAATGGAACAAAGTCTTATCATACCTACCGCATTCTGAAGAATTTTTTTTTTTACAGCCTCCCATAACAATATATTAGATAAATGATTATTTAAAGAAAAATTATTTCTATAATTTTCAGTTTTGTAATATTTCAGCCAATTAATTCTCAACAGTAATTACAGTGAAAAAATGTCATTTTCTGATTATTTATAAAATTTCCCAAACTTCTCAACAAATTAATATTTAACGTTATAACGGGGCGGGTGTTAGTGTAATGGTTATGAGTATGGACTTGTAAGTGGGAGGACCCCAGTTCGAGTCCCGCGTGTAGCTGCTAAATTTTTTATTGGTATGAAAAATGTTAACAGTAAAGTAGGTGCTTCCGCCCCCTGTCCATGACACCTAATTTGGTAGTAGTTGGACGTTAAGCCCGCCTGAAAAAATAGGCATTACTTTTACTTTACTTTACTTTTTTAACGTTATAAAATAGATATTGAGATTCGGTCAGAAGAATAAAAATATTTTCTAATTTTGATCTACGTTTCGATAAATTTATTTTCTTCTTCAAAGTCTGTAAAAAGTTTTTATATTTATTTTACTACTTTAGAGTCAGATACCGTGCTACCTAAATAGCATTAGGCCAGAGCGTCCATTATACCCAGTCTCCATTACGAAGATTTCTGGCATCCATAGATCCGCTATGCATTCCGCCTAACTTTCTCAGGGACATCCTCGTTTCCTTCTTTCTGTTGGACGGTATACCAACCATTCTTGCCAACGCTCACTTTCCATTCTTCTAACATGGCCAATAATACAGAATCTTCCTCATCTCGATGGAATGTATGGTAGAAAATATTATTTTCTACTTTGGCGAGATGTCAAAAATCGTCAAATAATTATAAACAATCAGAGACATTTTCCATGGTAGCCTGCTTCATTTTGTGGTCATCGACTGGTATCGGGCGTTCGCCCATCTTCAAGATGCGCTTGTCAGACAGTGTGATAACACAGACTTGCACAGAGCAAATTCAGTTTATACAGTTTAGTGTCTAACACAAAATGAAGCAAGTGGAAATGAGTTTAGCCTGCACAAAATGAAGCAGGCTACCACGGAAAATTTCTCTGATGCCAGCTCTGCGGAACCAACCACCACAACAATTATAAACAATATAAAATTAAAAAATGTACTTAAATAATTTTTTTTTTTTGTTAGATTTTATATTATACATATTTTAAATGAATTTTTAATATATTTAAAATTTTAATTTTTTAGAAATATTGTAGATCAGGATAGAATTCTAGATTTGAATTCAGGCATTAATGCCATTAGAGTTTCTCTTGTGCCTCTGATGGATGGCATCACTGTCAGGTATTGGATATTATTGTCTATATAGCGAGAGAACACGGCCCACAGGTCACACTTCACTGAAAAAACTTTGATCTCAGAAGGCTAAAAGTCTACAAGGCTGAATTTCTCATCGCTTTTTGGCCTTCATCATAAATAATAATATTAAGAAAATAACAAAACTCCTCAAAAACTCAATTCCGAAAATTTGACACGATCACAATACTTCCCCTTAGCCAGGAAGAAGAGAAAGCAATAAAAGTTAAAGAAATAAACTAACTTGATGTTTTAAGATAAAAAAAAAAAAAAAAACCTGTAGTATATTTAGATGGCCGTGACCTGTTTTTAAAAAAGTGAAGAGCTATCTTAGTGATATTGAAACAAAGTTGTGTGAGAAGTGTGTCTGGTATATGCTTACTTATGTTTACTTCGATATATTTGTTTATCTATAAGTGTGTGTAGTGTATGATGAAAAGGGACACATGCTCTCTATATATCATAAAACCACACCTTGAGAGGATTGGTACTCCAATATAACTCACTAAACATGTATGTACGGCACCATTCAATTCTTCCTTAGGAAGTACTTCATCAAACATATACACGTACGCCATAACCCCTTCTCTTCTTAGATAAAAGCGAAGTGGAAGATAAACACCGATTTGAGTACTTCAATCAATATTATGATGAGTACATTTTACTTACAACTCCTTTTTATCTATATATTCAAATTTTCGTCTAGAACTTATTTCAGTTTGGTATTTCAAATAATAATCTATAAAAAAAAAAGTTTAAAAGCCAACGATAATGGAAATTAAAGGCCGGATCCCCACTCTTTAGATATTCAATATCCAACTTTACAGTCAGGCTAAAATAGGCAATCTCAATTCCTTGTATAAAGTAAGTCTTCTTTCAGAAGAGACTTGCAGCACAGCTGCTGCTTCTTCTTCTTATAGTTCCGTCACACAGTATGAGGTTGGACACCATCACTCTAAATCGTTCTCTATCCTCGGCTGCTCTAAACAAATAAGAAGAGCGATTTACTCCCAGCCAATCTCTGATATTCTTCACCCAGGAAACCCTTCTTCTGCCAACATCCTTTTTTCCTTCAAGAAAATAACTTTTTTTCTTAAGACATATCCAAAATACTCAATTTTCCATCGTCCTCGAGAGGCACACTCGTCTTAAGAATTGCTTATTCATTTATAGTGTAAAATTTTAAATACTCGACTTTTATCAAATAACCAGAGATGCCATCCTTCAGTTGTTTAGACATTCCTATGAATATCCAAACCTATCGTAACTAACAATCAACACTTTTATTGATACCACCAAGATTATATACAACCACTGAGGGCTTAACTTAGCTTGGTTTAGCGAATCAGCCTCCAGATTTACCACCAGGTAAACTCATTCACTTCTATTTGCTTATTATTTCTTTTGACTTTCTCTTGCTCCTGGTTAAGAAGAAGCATTGCGATTGGGCCAAATTTTCGAAATTGAGTTTTAACCGGTGGAAATCCATGTTTTGAGGTCAACTAAATACCAAAAAAAATCTGGTGTGAAACACTCACACAACTTTCTCTTACTCCTGTTCTAAAAATTATAATTGACAAATGATATAGTTTGTGTACCAAATATAACGAAGTTCGTCGAAAACTGACAAAACTTTTCAGTAAATGCGCACTTCCGGCTTACTAATTTTCATAAAACTTGGAATTTTGGCCATCTATTTATTTCTAATAAATTCTGTTTGGATAATAGAATTATATAATCAACTATGATACTACTTTAGAGTACCCTTAAATGAATGTTTCCAGAGAAATGTTTTTAATAAAAGATGTAGATCTTTGCATGTTTAGTTTATATACGAAGTTTCAAGAAAATCGTTGCAGCTACTTTTGAGAAAATCGCGAAAAAGTGAAAAAATTATTTAGTAAAGTGTTAAAAGAAACGCACTTCCGGTTATCCGATTTTTTCAAACTCAGAATTTCAACAACATATTTAATTTTAATTAATATTATTTAGATGACAGACTTGTCTAATAAACTGGAATAGCAGTTAAGATGAAAACCTAACCCTACCTCTCCCCCAGAAGTGCCCTTAAATGAATTTTCCTGGAGAAGTGTTTCAAATAAAAGTTGTAGCTCTTTGTATATGTAGTTGATATACCAAGTTTAAAGAAAATCGTTGGAGCGATTTTTGAGAAAATCGCAAAAAAAAAAAAACTCATTCAGTCAAGTTGCACATCCGGCTAAAGCACGAAACCTTCATATCAGATGCGGTGGTAGTAACCAAGTTTGGACTGCCGCGATAATTTTACGTTTCTGAGTTATTTTGTTCACGTAATAACATATATATATATAAAGACTATTTGCTGAATACATTTTTTCGAACTCAGATGACCTCAAAACATGTATTTGTTTTTGAAAATTCCATTTCGAAAAGTTGACAAGATCGCATTGTTATAGATAGATAGATTGTTATAGGGGATATTTCACTGCGATCTGAAAGATCTATTGTGCCCCTAATACAAAAGGGATATACAAAATAATTTTACTTATACAATAATAATTATAAATAAGAATAAGCGCAGTTTATAAACAAGTACGAAGGTTATAATATGGTGTTTATCAATGTTTTTCTGAATCTTATTCCAATCAGCTGTTGGCACAGACAATTCTTTATTTATTTGAAAGGAGGAAGCGACCTTTTCTTAGTTGACAATTGGACAATACATTTGTAAGAGGGGACAAGACATATTTATAAATATAACAAGGGACAAATTGCTATAAAGGGAGAGATTGCGCAAAAAAGAACGTAGGAGGGGTGGAGAGGCAAGGAGACACACACATAACAAACATGCATACACAGAAAGTATATATATATATATATATGTATTAGTAAAAAAGGACATGTATAGAATGTTCATTCTCTCCATATATCTTTGCATGTACCAATTTGCATACCTATTGAGAAGGTAGTAAGTATCTTGCACGTCTCTTCTTGTCCCAATACCAACTACCTACCAGATAAGGATAGTCAATGCAATAGAATGTCTACTATAGTCAATAGCAAAATAATAGGAATGGGAACTCATTGCAAATAAACAGCAATAGCAAAAAAAAAAAAAAATACAAATACAAATAATGATGCAATACAAAATGAGTTGGCATACAAATCTGTTTTGTTGACATTCGTGTTATCATTAATATTACATCTATACTGATAATAATATGATTTTTCTATGTGCATAACATTAAGATTATCTGTCATTTAAAATACGTTTTTTACTGTCCATTTGATTTTGGTTGAAGTAAAATTTTAAATAATCTGGAGGAAACCTACTGGAGGTGGTGGAGTCATATTTTACGGATGTCTTCATAGATGGAAGTCTTACGTTTCGGCTTCCATAGAACCCCCCTAAAAATCAATTCTTCTATTACAAATATTTTAAATTAAAGTGATAGTGCTATAAATTTAAAGCTTGCATGTGAAATCTGAATAACCTCGGAATCTTTTCAAAAAAAAAAATCTGGTGTGAAACACTCACACAACTTTCTCTTACTCCAGTTTTCAAAATTTAAATTGACAAATTTTATAGTTAGTGTACCACATTTAATGATATTCGTCAAAACTGAAAAACTGTTCAGTAAAAGTGCAGTTTCGGTTTACTAATTTTCTTGAAACTCGGAATTTTGGCCATCTATTTATTCCTAATTAATTTTTTTTGGATGGTAGAATTGTATAATCAACTATGATTGCACTTTAGAGGAAAAATAACCCCACCCCTCCCCTAAAAGCCCCTTTATATGACATTATCAGGAGAAATGTTTTAAATAAAATTTGTAGCACTTTATATTTGTAGTTCAGATTCCTACTTTAAAGAAAATCGTTGGAGCCGTTTTCGAGAAAATAACAGAAAACTGAAAAATACATTTTAGTAAAAATGCACTTCCAGTCATCCTACTTTTTTCAAACTCTGGATTTCAACCACATATTTAATTCTAATTAATACTATTTAGATGACGGAATTGTATAGTAAACTGAAATAGCACTTTAGAGGTAAACCTAAACCTACCCCTCCACCAAAACTGCCCTTAAATGATTTTTTCCGGAGAAATGTGTGAAATAAAAGTTGTAGCTGTTTCTATGTGTAGGTTGATATACCATGTTTCAAGAAAATCGTTGGAGCCATTTTTGAGAAAATCGCAAAAAAGTAAAAAAAAAAAAGAACTAGTAAAATGGTACTTCCGGTTGAGGAATTTTGACAGACGACCCACAGTCGGATCCCATGGTGATATCTAAACGGAATATCAAGTTTGAACTTTCTACGATTTTTCGTTTTTGAGCTATGCTGTTTACATACACACACACACACTCACACCATTTGCTAAAAACCACTTCTTTGGTCTCACGGGACCTCAAAACGGATATTTCCGGTAAAAACTAGATATCGAAAATTTGACACGATTACAATACTTCCTCTTACTAGGGAGTAAGAGAAAGTAAAAACGGAAAATCTTTAAAAAATAAAAAACTTAATAAAGACGCCCTTAGCTGAGCTTTAAATTTATCGGATCTCAAATGTTTATCCAACTGAATATCAAGTCGGACCTTCCCGTGTTTTTTTTTTTCATTTTGGAGATATTTTGACAAAACGAAATAGACACATAGACCACATAGAAGAGCAGAAAACCGCTCTTTAAACACATTTTTTTTCTAAACTAGGGAGGACTTCAAAACAACTATTTTCAGTGAAAACTCAGTTTTTGGGGAATTTGACATGATCGTAATAATTTCTCTTACAACTTTAAGAAATCCATTAAGAAAAAAATCTGGTGTGAAGCGCACACAAGTTTCTCTTATTCCAGTTAAAACGGTAGAACAGTTGATTGGTGGGAACGGAGGTAAGTATCAAACTAACAACTAATGTAGGTAGAGAATGATTACATTTTAGGCCAGAGCGCGTCAATAACTTCAAACCAACCCTATACCAACGTTTGAAATTTAACGCCACAAATTACGCACTAAAATCATTTTTTTTTTTTATTACTTCTTTTTTTTAGAAAAATGTTATAAATAAAAGTGATAGGTTTATTATATCTGTGCAGTTAGCATTCCAAGTTTAAAGGAAATCATCTTAGTCGTTTTCAGATAATTTCAAAAAAAGTAAAAGAAACATTAATAAAGTCGCACTTTCCGGTTGATGGGTTTTATCCGAACGCTTCGTATCAGATATGATGGTAGACGGAATACCAAGTTTGTGCTTTCTGCGATTTTGCATTTTTGTTATATTTAGTTCACAAACTGATACATACACATATACATAAATACTATTCACTAAAAACATTTGTTTCATATTTACGGATTACCTCCAAACATGTATTTCCGGTGAAAAGACGATTTCGAAAATTTAATACGAACGCAATACTTCCTCTTACCAAGAATAAAGAGAAAGTAAAAATTTGCTATCTATACACGCTAATACTATTCGCTTTTTACTTTAAATTTCCAAATTCGGCATCATTGGAGTAAGATTACCCAACTTGCAGCAGATGCTGCAATCATAGGCAATTTCATTCGCCTAACATATTCGTATATTATTGAAAATCCATGTACAAAAACTATCTTCGATTGTTTTTGAAAAGATTAATAATGAATAGGATTATGGTCCAGTGTTGAATTGGAAATGCGTAAAGGATGTGATAAAACAACCAAATCAAACTGTTCTTGGCAAACAAAGTCATAGTGAGCTGCGTCAAGCAAAACAGACCGCAATGTCTTGGCCATGGTAAATGGAGGGAATGTTAGTAATTCACGGCAGTATCATGAACCTCAGTTTGGACGGTCAAGATCGTGATCAGTTTGACAAAAAAAGATCATGTTCAGTATTCCATTAAACCAAAGATCCATCATGGAATGAAACACCTCTGCCAGTTTACTCATAGCTAATAGTAACCAATAATATTTAGCGTTAAACCACTGTGACCTTATTGTGGCCCTATTGTTTTGTAAAATATAAGTCCTGGAATTTATTACATTAATCGAGTAATGAATTTTTATGAAGAATAGATTCCTTAAGTTGTTTGTATTTTAGAGCAGACCGTAATAGATGATTTTGACCAATCTTTCGGCACAGATCTTCTGATATTATGCTCTGTATCAGGTTTGCTTTGCTATTAACTTTCTTTGGATGAGACAGAAAATCGCTAAATTCCATACTTTTTTTAGTTGGGGAACTCAATACAGAAGTAAGAGAGAGTAATAAAAAATATTGCATAAGTATTGTAAAACGAATAAACAGGCGCGCAATTGCTACAAAATGCTCTGGAACTAATTGCCCAATTGCGGCTCTGAGAGACTGGACTCGGAGGGAACATAACCGATACTGGAGGCTGAGTACTGGAGCGAAACACGGCAAAATGGTTATGCCAGAGCTGTGTGGAAGAAGGACCAGATACATCCTGGGGTTAAGCAGGTATCAGATTGCCCTGATAACGGGCCTGCTTACTGGGCATGGCAGGTTCAAAAAACATCTGTACAAGGTGGGGTTGGTAGATGTAGAGCCCTTGTGCAGACTGTGTCAGGAGGAGGAGGAGACGGCCTCTCACCTGCTGTTTGATTGCGTTGCAATCGCTAGACTGAGGTACGAGATCTTCGGCACGTTGAGACCGGAGGAAATCGTGCTCCAGGAGGGACTGGTGGGGAAGGTTTTGGACCTCATGATGAAGGGGGGCTTCCGCTACTAGGTTTGAGGGGTTGGCACAATAAGCCTCAATGGGAGGCTGCGGTGCCTGGGTTTTAGTTCCCCCTGCAGCATTCTAATTCTAATTGCCCAATTTGCAGTAACCTAATTTAACCTTCCCCTTGCTTTTCTGTTCAATCCCCAATTAAGCAACTTCTCTGCATACACCCTTGAACTTTTTTCCTGTGCTTCCTAGTAGGGTAAGTGATTAAAAAAATTGCTGTTTCATATTCGAAGCATTAATATGCTATTTTTAATCAAAATACTAGAAACTATTTAAAAAAAAAAAAATCTATGAAAAACAACAAAAATTACTTCAAAAATTCATCAAACAAATTCATTCAGAACAAAAAGTTTACAATAGTATTTAAAGTTCGATTGATTAACTACGAAGAGCCATAATTACTATGTAGTTGCGCTCCCTAGTGAAGGGAAAAAAAGTTAAAAAGCTAGTTGCATGAGAAATACTGAAATTGCAGCTATAAAGAATAATAATAAAATCCCTTTGTATTATTCTCTTTTCTTTTTTTTTTTTCTACTTCTCTTACCTGATAGACTTTCCCATACTGTGTCAGTATTATTTTTTTATACTAAAATTCCAAATGAGGAAGATATATTGAAAGAATGTATGAAAAAGTTGATAGCATAAAGCAAAGTCGTAAAAGTTATTATAAAAAGGGGTCATTAAACTTGATATTAAACAAGATATAGGAAATAAATTTAAAGTTCATGTACACATAAACGATTTTATTTCTTTAGATTTGTTAGTACTATTTGACAGTTTTAAGACTTTATTATGAAGAGAAGTAGATCGTATTTAAAACTTCCTTACCTAGTCGTTTTAAAATCATAGTTTTTGGTTATCTAAGCTATTCACGCAAATTGAATTAGTGGGTAAAAAAGTAATATTATATGGAGAACTAATATTTCTGAAACAGTTTCTTAAAAACTAATTTGTTTACCACTGAAATAGAATCACAATTAAAAATAGTTCAAGTGGGAAGTAAATTAATTATATAATTATGGAATTAAAAAAAAAAAAACTCTTTTATTACATATAATTTGATTTGAAAATTCTAAACAAAGCGTAGACTAGAATGTGCATTTGAGTGCCATCTAGCGGTAACAGATTGAAAAATAATTATTGAAATCTGTTATTGAATATTTCTTTTATTTTTAAACCTGCATTGTTTGAAGCAGCAGTTTTTATTAAAAGCTATTTAATGTTAACAAAACAGATCTATTTTCTTTCAATTACGAATACTCATAGCATATTAATATGTAAATATATGTTATAAAATTATTAATTTATATGTGTTAATACTTTTGTCTGGTAAGCCATGATTTTCTTTGAGGAATTTAAATATATTCTATACTAAGCATTTGATAAAATTTGTTTATTTCAAATATAACTAAATAGGAATAATAAAAAAAGAAGAAAGAAATCAGAAAATTTTGATGAATTTTGAGAGTATGTCATCATACTCTCTCAAGTAAGACATTTACTCTAAGAATTTTATCTACAGTCGAAAAGATATTGTGGAAGTAGGCATATTGATCGCTTAAACACAGAAATGCTGGACAGAAAAAGAGTTAAGATCCACAAGAACTCATAAGAAGAATTGTGATGGAAATTTTCAAAAGTAGGATTGGATCCGCGAAAAATAACACAAAGTATTATCAAAATTGGTAATATCAGTACAGTTTTAAAACATTTATTTAAAAAAAAAAAATTCTCTCCAATTGAATGAGACTTAGAATGCTTAGTCAAATGTGGGATATTTCATTAATAATTTCAAAGATATGAGAATAAAATCTATAATGATATTCATTACAATCTTTCTTTCTGTGGAATAATTTAAATTCTGTACTCATGTAAATATCTTAAATTTGTAACAATGTGAAAGTGTACTTAGAATCAAAGTAGTTATTTTCTACTATGAATCATATATTTTTAGAAGGGAGATCTCAACAAGAAATTTTATATTATTTATTCATTTACTCATTGATTTTTGCTGAGTTAAATTCTTTGTTTTTTCTGATAGTATTATTATTTAAGTAGTATTGTGATAATTTTAGGATGACAATTTAAATCTTAGAGTGAGAGAGAGAGAGAGAGCACAAATTTATAAACTTTTATACAAATATTAAATAATACACAATAAATTCTATTTTGAATTAAAAAAATTGTACTTATCTGATAACATACATCATCAAAAAATAGAATTCACATTTCACTATTTTCATTAAACACTAATAATAAAAACGTTAACATACAAATAAAATCACTTTATATTAATTGTTTATAACAATATAATGTGATTTGTATTGGAGTTCTAAAAAGACTGAATTATAATCTTGCAAGTTTTTATAAAAACATATTATGATCGATACAAAGTAAAAGGTCGCACATCCCTATTGACAGACATTGCAAAATATCAACTGTAACATTTTTAATGTTGTTATTATTATTAAAAGAAGATTATGATGCACATTATTATTAAGTTTTTATTTGTAATTAATATACTATTTTTGAAAGGAGGTTATTATTTTGTTCTTTCTACATCATTTCATTCATTTTGTTTAACATTCTTCCGAGTATATGTTCAAATAAAGTGACTTTAGAAACTTATTTTTTGTCTATTTATTTCACAAATTTTCTAGACTACAAAGAAACAAATCTTTCAAAATGAAGTCTCCAAATAGATACGCATCTGTGTTTATTTATCTTCTTTAGGACAATTAAACGTAAGTAATCCCGATAATACGAGTATATGTACGAAATAAAAAAAAAATTATTGTAAATTACCCTCACGACTTATTTGAGAGTTACAATAATACTCTCATAATTCTGATTGATAAATTTCCTTGAAAGCCGGAATTCTTACTACATAATTAGTTCTCTCATCTCCCACAAGTAATACATGATACTGAAATACCACATCACAGCCTAATGTCTCAGTTCCCTAGGAACCCCCCCCCCCATCAAGTTTCCCCTGAAAAAAAGTTTTAATAATTTGATAGGTTTTTGTAAGTAGAGTAAATGTATCGAGACAAATCTGAATTTCTCTAAATTCTTGAAAAACTGGCAATTCTTTGAGATCGCAATTTAATACACTTATTGTTTTTGCAGTACTGTGAAGGGCAGTAAAATCAAGAAGGATTAAAAAGTTTTACCAAAATTACAGAACTCTGAAGAATTTTAATATGTACAGAGTATTTGAGAAAGGGACGAGTGGTTGCATTAGAAAAAGAATGCAATAAAATAAAAAATGTAAAAGATCAAGCGAACACCAATGTAGAAATTATAAATATTTATTTATTTTTACATGCATAAACGAACTTGTTTTTAAACTACACATAAAATATAAAACGTATGAAATAAATAATAAAGGTAACAATGAAAGTGAATTAAAAGAAAATCTTATTGTAATTTTAATATACATTAAAATAATTCTATTTAGTATTTACTCTTTAATAATTACATTTGTTTGCAAATTATTGAATATTTCGTTACTATTTCAAAAGAGTTTTGTCCAAAACTTAAGAAATTACAGACACATTGAGTTAAATTGTTTCTTTAAAAGTAGTGATCCAACCGTTTCAATTTGTTATTGTGAATCATCGTACATTTTTAAATAGGTGACTATATACTTTAAACTATTTGTTATATTGTTTTTTGATAAATAAATAGATAAATTTTCCTTTATTGAAACCAAATTATTTCTAATTAAAGTCCTAACATTGATGGTTAATTATAGTGTTTCTAAGAATTGAGATAGGAAAAACTAATTTTAGAAATTAAAGACAGAGAAAAATTAGGGCGGGGACAATACTCGTGGGAAACATCTTAGTCATCACCCCACTCTGTGATTCTTTCCAGAAGAAAGGTTTATATGTATGTCTGAGAGATGACAGTCTAAATGCATTAGGAGGTAAAAAAAAAAAAAAAAGGAACATTACAGGTGTAAATTATGACTATTAACATTTCTAATTTAGACCAGCTTCTTGATCATGTCATAACTCCAAAGGTCATTGTAATTTTTTATTCTTGCTTTTTTATATCAGTCAACTCTTTATTAGATTTAATGATTTATTTTAAATTCAGCCAAAACAATTAGGCACATTTAAAAACCAAAAATTTTAAACCAACTTTACAAAATATGATAGTTGGAATTAAATGACAAAAAATCCTAGTATAATATGTATAAAACACTTTACTTCTCAAGATGGTCATCTTGAGAATGAACTGGCTCCCAGGTCGACAGCTCGATATCGTACAGTAAAGTGTTTTTTTACATATTATATTAGAACTTTTTCTAATTTAATTCCAACTATCATATTTTGTAAAAGTTTTCAAGACCAATAAACAAAACAAAGTTATAGTGTTAAAAATTCATTGTTTATTATTTAAACAACAGTTTCAAAAGCCAAATTTGTTTTCGAAGTCTGTCAGTAAATTTGTAACAAAGATTTATTTCATTGCAAAAGGTTCTGTATATTGAAAGTTTAATACATTTTACGACGCTTTTCCTTATTAACTGCTATTTTAATTACAAACTATATATTTAAAAATAATTAAAAAAAGTGACGTACATTTACACTTTCTCTTACTATTATATTTCTACCATTTCTTTAGATTTCTACTAAAAATTAGTTTTCAATTAGATTCCTAATAATTTACATAGATAATGAAACCGAAAATTATGTCTAACTGGAAGTTCTCAGAACTCATCAGAATTAAATACCCAGAAAAATATTTGTATCGAAAAATATTTTATAGATTAGGAGTTAAAGCCGTTTTCGAGAAAATGTTAGGAAATCAAAATCGATGTAAAAGCTGGAAATCAAAAATTCTCAACTGGAATTTTTCATTTAAATCTTTATAATCATATATGGTAGTATTATGAAAAAAGAATTTCCATACCTATGGAAATTCACAAATACATCGCGTTCTCAAAAAATATTTGATACAATTTAGGTGGTCTTAAAATATATATTTCCAGTGAAAATTCAGTTTCGAAACTTCTATGGCAGTAAATAATTGCTCCTGTAGCAATAACAAAGAGGACAAAGAATAGAAATTAACTATGTTTCCATAATTTAGTGCATTTTACTTTACAGAAGATTTAGAATAAAAACATTCTATCTATGCAATTAACAATAATATTCTATGTAATTTTTGAGCTTTATTGGAACTAAAGGTTTGGCAGAAAGTTTCTCAGATGTATTCATACCAACCGCTACAATGGAAATTTAGGTTAATGAACAAAATATGATCGAGCTGACAACAAAAAATTTTGAGTAATTTATATTTTCCGTAATTTTTTGAAAGATCTAATCTAAAGGAATATATTCCAATTTAATTATAGACTGGACAAATATTTAAAAATACACATCATATACTTTAAAAAAAGTAAATTTGTAAAGTTATTTGTTGGATATTACCCATTAAGTTTGCTCATTTATATCGTGAAGACCTCTGCAGGTCCGGAAATAGTCGCAAGTCGCAAGATTCGAATAAAGGACCACATTCCACTGACATCTCCTCTATCCTTTCCAACTCTAATGCTCATTCTCATCGATGGTCCCACAAATTTAGCACTAGGGGGTTATCTATTCGATTCCCTGGTCTGTGGAGACATCACAACCTTCTTCCACTTAAAAGAATATCCCATCTTAATTCCACCCTGCGTCCTTACCTACATGTACGATATCTTTTGATGTTCGATACTATGGTTTGGAGGTGTTAAACAAAATTCCTTACCTTCTTTTTTTTTTCCTATCCTATTTATCCATCCATAGGCGAGGAGATGAAGATGGCTCTGGAATTAACAAGTCAGTGGCAAATACCAGTGACTTGAACTGCTTTTGAGTCCTTTGGAAAATGGCTTATGAGATATTGCATCCTCTCTAGAACTGGTGTTGTGGGAATAAGGCGCTCTTTCAGGGCTCATTATGCTCATGCACATTGAACCTTTTTTGGGCTGGGAAAGAGGAAAAGCTAAGGAGGAGATCTGATGATCGGGTCGGCTTCTTTAATACACTACCACAAAATAGACTCTAAGCACATTCTTTTTGTGGGAATTTTGACGATTTTTTGTTTGGAGCTGGATTTCTTGGGCCGAACTTGGAATCGAAGATATCTCTTAACATAACGGGCGCCTTGTCGGTTTTTTCCTAATCTCAGTTAGTTTCTTCTAATGAATCCAAACTCCACTCAGAGAGCAGCGCTCGCTTTAGCGGTTACGTCGCCCCGGACAAAAAGACAAATTGCCACCCCTTAAGAATTTGTACACTACCGATCAGAAGTTTGGGATCAGTTAAAAAATTTGGCCTTGAACTACTTCACTATAGTCGATCGTGTCCAATTGATATCTTAAAGTTGTTCTTAAGATATCTGCCACGACAAGTCCCCAATAGTTTCGTTCCTTGGAAGTTGAATGACGGCGAGTGAAAACCAAGATTTTTAATAAATCTATAAGATTCTGGCTGAAGATTTTATCGATGTAAAGCAGCTCAACCCTGAAGATATGCTATAGAAGACTTGTGAAGCTTTTGGGCGGAATTCTGACATTTCTTTTAACTGGGTGGCTCTTATGAGAGAAATGCTTTATTCTATAGGAGCGCAGGACATCTGGAAGGCGCAGCATGCTGTCGTGGTCTGTAATAACTTAAATAATCTTTCTCTAAACTGACATCAATGAAGTACTTAACTCTTCATATAAGATCTTCTATAGATTAATTATCCCTTGGCTAATGGTAGCTCATATGTAAATATTAGGTGCTATCATTAAAACCAGATTGATAGCTCAAATTAGAGTAGCTAGTGACGTCACTCCAGGATTTTTTATAATGGAAAAGCCCATTTATTTGATCCTAAAAGAGTTGCTTTACTTGTGCGGTGGGAAAAAATGATAATATTATGCACTTTATTTTGGAATGCCCTTATTATAATGTTTGAGAAGGAGGTTGTTAAATAGGTATTTACCTTCACACAGTTCTTATGTTTTTGCTAACTTAATAGATATAGAAAATACAGAAAAGTTAAACCACTTATTTTATCTCGGAGGCTTTGCAGGAAAGATATACATAGGTTTGTAAAGGTATTATTTAATACCTACGAGGAGTTCCCTCAAACTCCTTCCTTAAAATAATTTGTATAAATGAATAAAATCTATTTAAAACATTGTTACTATCTACTTTATTATTCAAGAATTTAATATTATTTTATTACTCTGAAGATTAAGTTGTAATGTTTCTTCTTGTAACGTTGTATTTTTCGTTCAGCTTTCAGCAGAGGTTTCTCTTGCTATAGAGATGTATAGTTTCTTTAGACAATAAATAAATAAATATTGAATGAAATTTCTCAAGAAATGTTTCAAACAATTGTACCAGCCATTTCAAGAGATTTTGAAGCTGCTTTCAAAAATATATCCAATACAATATTCAATCAAATAACAACATATGAAATTAGCCCATAAATTTTATTGACAAGATTTAGGATAAAGTTCTTGAACTGTATTTTGGTACATATAAATGCTTATAAAAATAATGATTATATAGGATGGATTGCTATTTGAATCTATCCTTCTATAGTCTAAAAATTTCTCCTTTTAACATTGTATCTGAGTTATTACATACGATAATATTAATATTCGTAGCCCTCTATAGCTTCTACATGAAAAAGAAAGGAAGGAAAAATATTATATCAAGCATTAATCCACAAAAATATTTTGGCAAATAATATGCCAAGAATTATCTTAAAAGCTTGAGAAAGAAATATAATGTGGAAAAAAAATAAATAAATATTATTCCTAGTTATTTCTAGTTTAAAAATGAAGTATACGCTTCTTTTTTTCCAATTATAATATACATCTATTTAATTTTTTCAGTTTTTGTGATTTTCTCCATAAAAACACCGACGAATTTTCTTAAATTTGGTATACTAACTATAAAGTTTGTCAATTACAATTTTGAAAACTGGAGTAAGAGAAACTTGTATGAGTGTTCCACACCAGATTTTTTTTTGTTTTCTAATTAATAAGTACCTAATTAAAATTAGTATATTTGTAGTTATAAACATGGCCACCAGATAACAACACCTACTGAGAAATCAATTTTATTTATGGTTATACAATTTGTCACTAGGTATCGCTACTTCCAAAGATTTTTTTGGGAGTCCATTACGCTAACCACTACCCGTTTCTTCCAAAGACGCGTTAAAGTAAACAATTTTTACATCACAGGATGGCGCTGTGATCGGGTGGCAAATTTTGGAACTACAATTCTGTATATCTAGATGCTTATGCTTTCTAGCGGCAATTATTTAAACTACTACAAATTCTAAGTTAAGTAAGTGCTGTTACCTGGCGGTGAATTCAGAAAGTTAATTTTATTCATTTTTAAATATTTTTTTTTATTTCAACTTCAATGTAAAATTTGAATTTTGTTTGTTTGTTTTATAAGAATACTGTCCTAATTTTTTAGTATAAACTTAATCTATAACATATTACTCTTAAAACAGTTAGAAAAAAAAAATTATATTTGTTCCTTAGCTCTATCTTTTTTCATGTCTTTTATTAATTATTCAATAATATTTCTTAAAGCGAACTAATTGTGACTCTAAAATTAAGTAAGTTATTTTCTCTCTTATTAAGTTACATGTATTTATTATATTTATTACCAATTTAAAATATTCTTCAAATAATTGTGAAAGGTGTTCTATCCTGCAAATTGCTGTCACAAGCATTGCTACTGGACTGATAGAGAGCTATTTGCGGTATATATTTGCGATTAATATTTGGATTGGTTATTTTAATTGGCAGAAAGTTTTTGCATTTAAATATCTGTTGCTTTAGGATGTTCCGGATTCCACAGTAGAAGAGAATGGACAATTAGTTTTTAATCCTAATCCAAGCGTACCTCAAGGTGGTTTTTCATTCCAGTGAAATTATTCCAAAGATATGTAATTTTCCCACCGCATTGACTGAGACGAATCATTCCTATTTTAATTTTGTTTACTCTCGTATTATACTGTATTTGTTTTACTCACATTATATTGTATTTGTTATAATAGCAATGAATAAAATGATAGTTATTTCATTTTTAAACACAATTATCATGTATACGTTTATATGAGAATTTAAAATTCGAATATAATCTGTTCCAGTTATCTTTCTCTTTCCTAATTATGAATAAATGAATCATATACTTTTTTCATCCATTCAGAAATGTTTATATTCATTGTTTTTATATGTATTTAATGGAAAAAAAAAAATATATATATGTTGCCCATTAATTCTAAAGAACTGAATTTGAAGAATTAAGTTAATGAATAATTTATATTGATTATTTCGTTTTAAAATGAGAATTTTTATATCATATAAATTAATTTTGAATTTGGTATTGTTTATTACTTTGTATAGCATTTTTTACTAAAGAAAGTTTTCTATAAATTTCTTTCGTTTCTTTTCTCCTTTAACTTGTCTTTATTTTTCAGGAAATATATGCAATAACACAATATTTATAACAAATCTGACAATACCCTTTGATCAATGAGATCGTCCAGTGTTAAAGCAAAATTAAGCGTATTAAGTAAAATATGCTTGATTGTTATGTTGTTGTTTTTTTTTAATATTATAATATTATTACTTATTCTGTTATTAAATATAAGAAAACAATATTAAGTAAAACAAACAAATAAATTAAAGTAAGAAACAGAATAAATAAAAATCATACACTAAAAACAAACTTTTTAGTAAAGTCAATTTTCCTTACTAATTCTGATCTATAAACCCATCTATATTTATTGTTTTTTTACTTTCTCTCACTCCTAGTAACAGGAAGTATTGTAATCGTGTCAAATTTTCGATATTAAGGTCCCCTGAGTCCAAAAAAAGTGGTTTTTAGCAAATGGTGTGTGTGTGCGTATGTGAACAGTATAGCTCAAAAACGAAAAACCGTAGAAAGTTGAAACTTGATATTACGTTTAGGTATCACCATGGGATCTGACGTTGCGTTATCTGTCAAAATTCCTCAACCGGAAGTGCCCTTTACTAGTTGTTTTTTTTTAAGTTTTTGCGATTTTCTCAAAAATGGCTCCGACGATTTTCTTTAAACTTGCTATATCAACTACACATACAAAGAGCTACAACTTTTATTTCAAATATTTCTCCAGGAAAATTCATTTAAGGGCACTTTTTGGGGAGGGGGTGGGGTTAGGTTTTCATCTTAACTGCTATTTTAGTTTATTAGACAATTCTGTCATCTAAATAATGTTAATTAGAATTAAATATGTTGTTGAAACTCCGAGTTTGAAAAAATCGGGTAACCGGAAGTGCGTTAAATAATTTTTTCACTTTTTTGCGATTTTCTCAAAAATTGCTCGGTCGATTTTCTTGAAACTTCTTATATAAACTACGGATACAAAGATCTACAATTTTTATTTAAAACATTTCTCTGGGAAAATTCATTTAAGGGTACTTTTAGGGGAAATTATATAATTCTATTATCCAAACAAAATTAATTAGAAATAAATATGGCCAAAATTCCAAGTTTTAAGAAAATTAGTAAACTGGAAGTGCGCATTTACTGAAAAGATTTGTTAGTTTTTGACGAATTTCGTTATATTTAGTACACAAACTATATCATTTGTCAATAATTTATTGAGAACAGGAGTAAGAGAAAGTTTTGTGAGTGTTTCACACCAGATTTTTTAATTTAAGGCGCTTCAACATCTATGGTCATTAGCGCCGGGAGCCTTCTCAGTGCACTGCCGGCCACCGGACAGTGTTCTCGCTACAGACAACACTGTTCATCACCGAACAGTGAGTTGTAGAGGCTCCCAGGAAGAAAAAATCTAAGGGTAGCACTGGACTCGAACCCGGGACCTCCGTGTGAGAGTCCAACGCGCTAACCACTTAGCAAATCCCTTCCCTTTATATTTATTGTAACTAACAAGATCAGACCAGTTTTTATCATTTAAATATTCAATTAATTACTAATTATTTCATTCCTAGGTAAGAATATTTTATACAGTCATTTCAATCTAAATTCTTTTAGTATTACTCAAACCTGCAATGTAATATGAAATGAAACTAATTTTTCTTTGAGAATTACAATTATGTTAATTTTTTCCCAATTGTAATTTTTCGTTTTCCATTGCCTTGATCGCAGATCCGTCTTATCTGATGGTTTCTTGGCCAATGATTGCTACAGTTTAGAGAACTTATATCCTAAAAGAGTTGCATTACTTAAAAGAGTGCGGTGGGAAAAAAATGATAATATTATGCACTTATTTTGGAGTGCCCATATTATAAATTTTGAGAAGGAGGTTGTTAAATAGGTATTTACCTTCACATAGATATTATGTTTTTGCTAACTTACTAGATATAGAAAATACAGAAAAGTTTAACCACTTATTTTATTTTATCTCTGAGGCTTTGGAGGAAAGATATACATAGGATTGTAAAGGTATTATTTAATACCTTCGAGGAGATCCCTTAAACTCCTTCCTTAAAATAATTTGTATAAATGAATAAAATCTATTTAAAACATTTTAATAGCTACTTTATTATTCACCTATTTAATATTATGTTATTACTTTGAAGATTAAGCTGTTATGTTTGTAATGTTTCTTCTTGTAACGTTTGTATTTTTCGTTCAGTATTCAGCAGAGGCCAATCTCTTGCTGTAGAAATCTATAGTTTCTTTAGGCAATAAATAAATAAATATTGAATGAAATTTCTCAAGAAATGTTTCAAACAATTGGACCAGCCATTTCAAGAGATTTTGAAGCTGCTTTCTAAAATATATCCAATACAATATTCAACAAATAAAATTAGCCCATAAATTTTATTGACAAGATTTAGATAAAAGTTCTTGAACTGTATTTTGGTACATATAAATGCTTATAAAAATAATGATTATATAGGATGATTGCTATTTAAATCTATCCTTCTATAGTCTAAAAATTTCTCATTTTACATTGTATCTACGTTATTACATACGATAATATTAATATTCGTAGCCCTCTATAGCTTCTAGATGAAAAACAAATGTACATGAAAAAGAAAGGAAGGAAAAATATTATATCAAGCATTAATCCACAAAAATATTTTGGCATATAATATGCCATGAATTATCTTAATAGCTTGCGAAAGAAATATAACGTGGAAAAAAGATAAATAAATATTTGTGTTTTATTTATATATATTAATATAATTAATATGTTCATTTATTTCTAGTTTAAAAATGAAGTGTACGCTTCTTTTTTTTCAATTATAATGTTAATAAAGTAACTAATTAAATTTAGTATATTTGTAGTTATAAACATGGCCACCAGATAACAACACCTACTGAGAAATCAATTTTTTTTATGGTTATATAGTTTGTCACTAGATATCGCTAATTCCAAAGATTTTTTGGGGGGGTCCATTGCGTTTACCACTTCCCGTCCCTTCTTCCCAAAGACGCAAGTTGAAGTATTAAAAATGGTTTACATCATAGGATGGCGCTGTGATCGGGTGGCAAATTTTGGAACTACAATTCTGTAAATCAAGAAGCTTATGCTTTCTAGCGGCAATTATTTGAACTACTACAAATTGCTAACCTACCCGTCCCTTCCAAAAGATGCATATTAAAGTATTAAAAATTTTTTACATCATAGGATGGCGCTGTGATCGGGTGGCAAATTTTGGAACTACATATCTGCATATCTGGAAGCTTATGCTTTCTAGCGGCAACTATTTAAACTACTACAAATTCTTGGTTAAGTAAGTGCTGTTACCTGCCGGTGAACTCAGAAAGTTAATTTGATTCGTTTTTAACTATTTTTTTTTATTTCAACTAAAATGTAAAATTTGAATTTTGTTTGCTTGTTTTATAGGAATACAGTCCTAATTTTTTAGTATAAACTTCATCTACAACAAATTACATTCTTAAAGCAGTTAGAAAAAAGAAAAATTTTATATTTGTTCCTTAGCTCGTATCTTTTTTTATGTCTTTTATTAATTATTCAATTATTTGTTAAAGGGGGCTAATTGTGATTCTAAAATTAATTAACTTATTTTCTATCTTATTAAGTTACATGTATTTATTATATATAAAACCGATTTAAAATATTCTTCAAATAATTGTGAAAGGTATTCTATCCCGAGACTTAAATTGTCCTGCAAATTGCGTTCATAAGCATTGCTACTGGACTGATAGAGAGCTTGCTATCATATAATGCAATCTTACTTAGGTAAATAGTATAATCCTCACCTCCTTTATTTATCTGTAATACATGTACACTAGCCGTTTATTTGCAAATGAATTATACAATAAAGGAATAAAGGGTGATTGTTTTATACCAGATTTCTTTTTCCTAAATTGTTGCAGTAGACTAAATAAATTTAGGGATGTCAAATCTAGACTATGAGGGAAAATGCAGACTTTGTCAACAGAGCATCATTCTGATTAGGAACATAATTTTTTTCTTATACAACCTTTATTTGAATTTTATTTTTCGCATTATTTGTTTGTCTCAAAAGTTTTATTTTCGGGACTTCATCAGTCATTTTAGTGGTACTTTAGAGAAAAGCCATTATTGCTAATTAGTAATTTTAGTGATATTTCAGAGAAAAGCATATTGCTATTGTTCCTTCAGAAAAATGTGGCAAATAAAAATGATAAGAATTTAACAAGGATAAGGGACAAGGTTTCTTCAACTGGGGACTAGCAATCCCGAAGCCACGAGCTTCATGAGGGAGCCACTTTCAGCTCTGCTAGGCCTGAGAGGGTGAAGGTGAGGGATATCTTACCCAGGAGATACACAATAGACCTCTCAATGAAGGTCGCATTGGAATGAGGCATGGCCCTCCCCCATCCAATCTAACATAATATACACTTTTTCCTTTGAGAAACCATATACCTCTTGGATTTGTTAGTAATTCTTAGAGAATAATTTCTTTGAAATTATTGATTCTGTTTATAGATTAGCACTTTGTATTGTTTGTCAACAAATCATTATTTACTTACTTTTTATTCTATTTTATTTATGGGATTAGTTTCTCCTTGAGCTTCACGGTTTACAAGTATATCTTTTTGCGTTTACGAGTATATCTTCACGGTTGCGAATATATCTTCACGGTTTACAACTACATCTTATTCCAACGCTGATTTTTCCTCTTTTGAATTAATACAAAATGGACAAAGTTAAAGAACTTAGTGTTGCTACCTGAATAGGGAAATCAGAACGAAAAATAACGGCTGTACTTAAAATTTCAAAGTATTCACCGGGCTATCAAACGGTTATAAAAAATATGGTGATCATGAAGATTTACATCACTCCGGGAGACCAAAATCAACAACCACAGCTTAGGATAAGTTCATTATTTTATGAAGTAAAAGAAACAGACGACTCACAGCTCCAAAAATCAGAGGGGAAGTTATTAAAACAGGTTCGAGGCCAATTCCTGTCTCAACTGTTCAAAGGCGACTTCGTCAAGCGAACTTAGTACGAAGAGTTGCAACGCTGAAGCCATTATTAAAGGGTGCAAACAAGAAGAAACATTCAGAGTGGTCTTGAAATACAATGAATTCACAGTGAAAGGTTGGAGGAACCTTTCAGATCAGAAAAACTACATCCACAATGCATAATACCCACCGCTATGCACTGAGAGGCTCGGTCATGGTTTGGGGATGGTTTTCACGCTATGGAATAGGTGATCTCTCCGTATTGACGGGATAATGAAAAAAGAAAATTATAAAAGATTTTAGAAAACCACGTCTTACCCTGCGGTCAGCGATTCCTTGGGGAAAAAATCATTATGAACAGGACAGTGACCCTAAACATACTTCCAAATTATGTAGACAATACCTTAAGGAAAAAGAAGACGAAAAATATGTGTCAATATGGTCTGGCCGTCGCAATTCCCGGACTTGAACCCAATTGAACTTTTGTGGGATGAGCTAGATGGGAAAGTTCGTCTCAAGTGCCCCAATTCTCTAAATACTCTGTGGCAGATACTGTACAGTGTTTGGAGTACTATTGAGTTCGAAACAATCAATACATTGATTGAGAGAATGCCTAGAATTCTGAGAGAAGTAATTGAGCGGAGAGGTGGTCACTTTGATGAAAAAGCCGTTTAGTCGAAATTTATTTTTGGGAAAGATTTACACTTTGTAATGAATTTGTTATCGCTTTTATTATTGTATATAGATTAAATATAACATTTTTGAATTGCTGACAATTTATTTCATTCATAACAAATCATTAAATTAACAAAAATAAATATAATACATTTTTATTCTAGGTGGTTCACACTTTTTACCAGCAATGTATATATTTTATTTAGCAAGTCTATGCATGTTCGAACACAAGCTGAAGCAGCACACTGCATGCTAATGCTATTCTGTTCAGAGAAGTATATGCTTGTTCAAACAAATTCAAGCACCGTCCTTTACAAATTGTGCGATAATTTTTCAATAATGAAGTAAATATTTTTAGCTTTAATACATAAGCTATATAAATACGCCACGCACTATAAATTTTTAGCGAACGAAAAAATCGATTAGTGAAATTTGAGTATTTAACACAAAAATATTTTTCCCACGCTTACAGCCAAAATGGCGCCCCGGACAAATGTCCGGGTTGCCCGCCCCTAGAGCGGGCTCCGCAGGGAGGTTCATTTCTGAATTCCTTGCAGTGGGAACGTCACAACCATTTCCCGAGAGAAGTGAAAACCCAACAATTTTCCACTCCACCTCCTTCTCCGCGGGTTGCGGTATTTTAAACTTCTACCGTGGTTTGGAGGTGTCATTCATAATTCCCTGCCTTTTTTTTCATTTGTAGATGAGATGAAATCCGTTCGACCTCTGGCACTTGAGACAGGGCTGATATAAGAGCGTATTCGAGGAGCACATTGGGCCCTTTTTTTCGGAGGCCCTGTGGTTATAGAATAGAAAAGAATACTTCGTGAAGAGTCTTTTTTTTCTTCACAATAGAAAAGTGAAAACCATATCGAAAAATCTGGAGTGAAACACTCACACAACTTTCTCTTACTGCAATTTATAAAGTTATAATCAATAAATTTTCTCCAAACTTATAATTGTACTAATAAAGGTATGTATAGATAAGTTAGCATTACAAGTTTAATGAAATTCGTTGATATCTTTATGGAGAAAGTCGAAAAAATCTTTTTAGTAAAGATACGATTCCGGTGAACCAATTTTCTTCAAACTCGGAATTTTGGCATCAAATTTCATTGCAATTAATGCTATATAGATCAGTACCAATGTGCTGTGTGCGATACTATGTGTCGCCGCGCTCATAACATAATAATAGTTACAATGCAGGGGTGGCCATCCACGCGCCGCATGTGGCCCATAGTGTATAATAAATACCAAAAGTGGTGAATAAATTTGACCACAAATTTTATTCAATTAATACAGAACTAGATTGGATTCGAAATCCTTTTGCAACCAATGCTATAAATTCTGCAGATGCACTTTCTCTGCTAATTTGAAAGGAATTTATTGACAGGACGCTAAAACTTCTCTTTGCCGAAGTTCCATTGGATGGATGCTTTCTCGATTTCGGTTAGGAAAGAATATCCTCAGATTTCAGATCACACTATTTCAATTCTACTTCCATTTTCAACGGCATATTTATGTGAACAAATTTTTCAACTCTAGTGTTAATTAAAATTGATAACCGGATGTGCTTAAAAGGTCTTGATCAATATCTTCAGGTTGCGCTTTCAAATATCGAGCTGAATATAAATTATTTGTGTACATTGAAACAAGCTCAGGTGTCACATTAATTACCCTTTTTTATATAAATATAGTTCTAAGTTATGTATGTATATGTAACAAATAAAAAAAATTATATATATTTATGCATTCTATTTTGTGTATATAATATTTACTTTTGGTGTGCCGCGAAATTCAGGGAAGAACTTTGTTTTGCCGTGAGTAAGAAAAGGTTGCGGAGCACTGATATAGATGATAGAATGATAACAATATTCTGAAATAATGCTTGATGAAAACAACCCCCTCCTTCAACCCCATTTAAATGAATTTTCCCGAAAAAATGATTCAAATAAAAGTTGTAGCTCATTATATGATTAGTTAATATTCCAGGTTTAAAGAAAATTGTTGAAGCCATTTTCGAGAAAATCGCAAAAAAATGAAAAATCTATTCAGTTAACTGTTACTTCCGGTTGACGATTTGTTTAAAACCTTATTTCCCATGCTAAATATCAAGTTTAAACTTTCTACGATTTTTCGTTTTTGAGTTTTGTTATCATACACAAAACAATTTTTAAAAACCACTTTTTCTCGCTCAGCGGACCTCAAAACGTTTATATCCGTGAAAACTCTATATCGAAAATTTGACAAGACCTTAATACTTCCTCAGTTAGAGAAAGTAAAAAGAATCTTAGCTGATGCAATAAAATTGAATCCGACGAATACCGAAATTAACCGAATTATAAATTCTTATTTTGAATAAATAGATCAACGTTTTAGGATAACAGTGTAGTAAGAAATAACCTCCCATTATTCATGCTGAATGAAGGACGTAGTATTTGAAATATTCTTATTACATGCATTAACCAAAATTTATTTTAAACTTACGGCACTATGAATATTGCACAGTACTTGCAACAAGTATGTATGACTGGTTAAGGGTTTATAAGTATGAATTTTCTATTCCTAAGAATTGAATTATCTACATTTGTCTTCTTTCTTTTTTTTACAGATAAATACCTATTATAATGAGAAAAGAGGATATCAATTGGCTGTAAGTTTGTGCAAGACTTTTCTAAAAATTCCAGAGAATGCAATTATATTTTTCTTATTTTGCTTGTTTTAGGAATGGCTTTCCTTGAGACACCATCATGCAAAAAACCCAAATCTATTTCATTCAAAACCAGATAATCTCATTGCTAATCATATTGAAGATGAAACATTTGGAGAACTTGTAGGTGCACATGTTAGGCAAGTAAAATTGATCAATTTTCATAGTTTCAAGTGTTATTTCAATAATAATTTCAAATTCTAAAATATTTGTTGCAGATGTTTGTTCGCTGTGTTTAAAAATGAAGCAAATGAAGCACATATGGAACAGAACAATGTTGTTCAAGCATTCATTAGGATTTTTCAGTATTATAAAGAGGAGAATTGGTTGTTACCTGTGATGAACACAGTGTGTTTAGAATTGAGGATACTTGCTGGGAAAGTTGATACTATCTCAAGTAATGAATCTATTAGAGGATCGGTTAAACCAAGAGAGGCTTTAGAAAAGGCTGCGGAGACAATGATGGCATGCTTTAGGATATGTTCTTCTGATAAGTATGCAATTTTAATACCTTTACTTGGTATTCGAAACACGGCACTTAAGCCTTTGTTTCGCTACGGTGCCGGGGTGTAGTCCACCCGTAGCTGGAATTCTACGGAATTTATATGTGAATAAATATATATAATTTGTATATTTGGTTATTATGGATCGACAATTGAGGACTAAAGAAATTTTCTGTATTACCAAACTTTCGACATAAATGTTTTGTTTTATCAAGGCAACAAGTTGTCATTCAAAAAGAAATTGGATATATTTACTTTGAGAGAAATCTTGACGTGCATATTGTTAATTTCCGTATAATGTTGAGCTCGAAATGCAAATTCTTCTTCAATGCCAGGAAGGAATGAATTGAATCATTCTCATTCATTAATTATGCAAAAATGTTACAAGATTTTTGACGTAATTTCTCGTTGTAGTCGATCTTCTGAAGCCGATACCAAAAAGTGGGGCATGCTGTCGCTTGTTAATCAACTTTTTAAATTATACTTTCGAATAAACAAATTACATTTGATGAGACCTTTAATTAGAGCCATTGATTCATCACCATTAAAAGATAAATTCAATTTAAGTCAGCAGATTACATATCGATATTATGTTGGACGGAAAGCAATGTTTGATAGTGATTATGTTCTGGGTTAGTGCCGACATCCTATAATATGTCATTACATTTATTTTGATTACTTATGAAGTTGCTTTCATATACTTAGTCCAGTGTGAGTTGAACATGAATCTTGAATTACACTTTAGCCTAAAACATTTAAAAAATGCATAATAATGTGTATTTAAAAAGATTTAGTAATATGCATTAATTTTGTTTAATAGCTAATGAAAATTTGACTTTTGCTTTTCAACGGTGTCACAAGGATTCCAAAAAGAATAAGCATCTTATTCTTATTTATTTGGTTCCATTAAAGATTTTGTTGGTATGTTTCAGACAAATTATTCTTCATTTATATGAATAATGTAATAAGATTATCAGGAATATATTTGCCATTGCTTTACGTTTCAGGGTTATTTACCTAAACGGAGTTTATTGGAAAAGTATGACTTACTCCAATTGTGGGAAATTGGCGAAGCAGTGAGGTGTGGAAATGCACGCAAGTTAACTGAAGCTATTGAAACTCATCAAGAATTCTTTATTAAAAGTGGAATTTATCTGATTTTGGAACGATTACGACTTGTCACTTATAGAAATTTGTTTAAAAAAGTGTAAGATAAAAATGAAATAACATAATACATTATAACATGAATACATAATTATATTTATTTTTTTACTTAAAATGGATATAAGATTAAAGTGGTTTTCTAGGTACATGATAATGAAAAGTCCAGTTCTAACTTTAGAAGATTTATTAATAGCCTTGCGGATGATGGAAAGTAGCGATATTGAATTAGAAGAAGCCAATTGTATTCTTGCAAATCTGATTCATCAAGGCAAAATTAAGGGTTATATTTCACATACTCATCAAAAAGTTGTTTTGAGTAAGACTGATGCATTTCCAAAATTAAGTGCATTAGTGCAGTGACTATTTTGTACGTTTTTTTTTAATCACTTGTAATATTTTATTAATAAAAATAAGAAAACTAAATAACCCATTTTTCTGCAACATATTTAATAAGATCATAATAATTATTCCGTAAACAATAACATTTCCCTTTTTTTCTATATTCAAGCTTAGTAAGATTCACTGTAAAAATTGTTACTCATATAGTTTATCGATTTTCTGGTAGTTATCCGTAGATTGCCATGAAGAAGTACTGAAATTTAAAGTAAATCTAGGAATAAAAGTGAGACTGCCTTTTATAGGAAATAAAAGGCTGTTTCTTAGTGTATGATTCACAAGTTAACTTACACCAATTCAATACACAACACACTTTGATAATGAAACCATTTGTGTTTTGTTACTTTGTCTCATATAGATTTGTGAAGAAAAAGGGGAAAGTTAAAAGTAGATTTCCAGCACAGAATACCGAACTATCTTTTGAATATTTCAAGTTTCTTGAAAAACTCTACTACTCATTATCGTTTAGTTTGTTTTGTAATGATACTATTGACAACTTTATGTAAAATAACCAAATTATTATATTCCTTAAGTCTTAATATATTTTTTAAAGTAAAAAACTTGTCACACAAAACTTCAAAAACTAAAAGAATGGCACTCTTGTTTTTTGGACATGGGTACTTTCGATGCAATTGGACGAAACAGCACCAATATTAGCTAGATTGGATATTCTCAGCGAGAACTCATATTAATTTCAAGCTGAATATTACTGAATGAGAATTAGTCAGGCAGGATTGAAAACTTAAATTATTTCCAATAAAGTTTTCGATAATGTATTTCGTTACCATGAACGTAAAACTGAATTATCGAAAGCTCGACTTGATTGCTAAATAATTTCTGAACGAATCCAAAAAAGCATCTAGCAATTAATTCAACACGGATTCAAAAATCAACATGTATAATAAATTCTATTTTTCATAAAAGTTGGCGCAGTATAATGTTGAAAGATTGGTAAGTGTTAAGGAACCTTGTCCGCTATTTTGAATTTCCCTCTTGCTGTGACACCTGGCATAACCTAGAAGTACCTAAATGGTAACCCAACTTAGAGATGGGTGAAGCGAGGTAATTGTTATTAACTAAAAAAATACTTCATTTTGTTTTTTGTTAAATTTTTCTATTGACAGGTAATTGTAAGTTTTTAAGAATTTATTTCTTTGCTTTTTGCGTCAGTTGAATTTTTGCTTTAATATAGTGAAATTGATATAATTATCCTTGATTTGGACCTATTAAATTCGTTTCATAGAAGTGTTTCCAGTATGCACAGCATAATTCTCTGCGATGCATTTCTCCTCATATTTGAATCTGGATGATAACCTGATGTGGATTTAGTGGATTAATATTTCAAACTTTGAATTACACCAGCAAACTAGCAGTCATGCAAAATGGTTTTGGATGAACAGCAACCATTTCTTGTTCAGGCAATTTACTCATTCAAAGGCAAAAACAATGATGAGGTTTGTTTGCCCTTGTTTTTCTTAGCGTGATAAGAAATCCAGTAAAACGTTTAATTGAAGACTTATTTGTAATTCTTGTATTATAGTTATGCTTCAGGAAGGGCGACATAATTACAGTAACACAATTAGAAGAAGGTGGTTGGTGGGAAGGGACGTTAGGAGAAAAAACTGGATGGTTTCCTTCAAACTATGTTAAAGAATATAAAGTTCAAAGTAAGTAGTTCTGGATCAAAATAACTTAAGTAATTCTGGAAAAAGTTCTTTAGGTAAGATTTATTTTGTTTCAGGTGATAACTTGAGTCCTATAAAAACTTGTGATATAGTGGCGCAACAACGAGCTTATAGAAGTCTAGTTCTTAAAGATTTCATAGATTCAGAAAGATTACATGTCAATGAATTGCAACAATTAATACAAAATATTATTGTACCAATTGAAAAAAGTCACTTGTAAGTAAATTCTTTCTAATTAACCCCTACACCAAAAAAATAATCCAGCTAATGATTGTTTCATTCAATAATAGGTTAACTAAGGAAGAATGCACTGCTGTGGTAAATAATATAAGAGAAGTAGTAAATTTACATGAAAATATTTTATGTGGTATTGAATCTGCTATTACTAAATCTCCTTCTGAACAGAGAGTAGGCAAAGTGATGCTTGGAATGGCACCACGGTTTAAACAAATTCATCATACCTATTGTTCTCTTCATCCGCATGCAGCTTTCATAGTTAATAAGCACAAGTAAGGGAAAGAATAAAAATGAACTATATATATATATATATATATATCGTAGGAAAAGTTTACATGAAACCTGTCTGTTTTACTTTTTAGAGATAAACTGACCTCTTTGTTTCAAACTGAAAGCATTACCATGTTGACTCTTACTACAGGCTTGAGCAAACCATTTCGTCGAGTAGAAAAATATACAAATCATTTACAGGAATTAGAAAGGCACCTGGAAGAAAGCCATCCAGATAGGGGAGATACTCAGAGAGCTGTCAGCGTCTACAAGGACATTGCTGTAAATTAACTCTAAAATTACTTACTAAACATAACTGGATTTATTGAGTTGTTTAATTCTTAAATATGCAGCTAATATGTATTTTAATCATATGACATCCAATCTTATCAAGTATTAACTAATTTGAATAATTCCATACTTCATTTCCCTATTATCATTTTCACTTTGTCAACCTTTTTTTCTAAATACTTTTAGAATGCTTGTTCCGTGGTCCGTCGTCAGAAAGAAATGGAAGTTGAAATAATGAATGGAGGAGTGCGTGGTTGGGAAGGTCAGGATATTAGTAAAATGGGAGAAATTATTCACATGGGTTCTGTGGCTGTGGGACCAGAACATAGGGATAGATACTTAGTTTTGTTTCCGTCAACATTACTAATGCTCAGTGCCAGCCATCGCATGAGTGCTTTCATTTATGAGGTATTATTTGCAAGCTCATAATTTATATATACTTGATCGCATTCATCTTATACCACCTTTCAGTACATTGATATGAATATTTGAAAGAATTTAGTAAAGCTTTCTCTAATAGAAAATTGTGAAATATTTTAGGGAAAACTGCCTTTGACTGGAATAACTGTAAACAAACTGGAAGATACAGAAAATTATAAAAATGCTTTCGAAGTAGTTGGTAAGAAATCATTTTTAAAATGAACATATTAACTTTTTTTTTTGCAAAACGGTACATGTATGTAATATAACATTTCAAATCAATTTTAAGGGCCTTTAATTGAAAGAATTTTAGCGATTTGTCAAACTAAAGAAGATCAGCAACGTTGGGTCGATCTAATCAAAGAGCAGTGTGACAAATTTGGAGCAAAAGCTTCGCCTTTAGCCTTGCATAAGGTGAGAACAAATTATTTTCCTTTTTCTTTCAGATGTTTACTCTTTAATTCAGATCATTTCGTTCCTTTGCTAGTCATCTGGGCTTAAAACTGCCCTTACTATACTCGGGTTGATCTGCCTCTCCTCCTGTTTCTCTGGGGCTTCCACTTTTTTATCGTCTAAGCTGTCTGTATAGGAGAGGTGTCCTTACTATTTGAATGTCCTTGTTATAAATATTTGTTCTTGATCCGATGTGCCTTTTTGTTCATTTCCTCCATACCCAGATCTTCTTAGGAATTAATGATGTAGTTGTCGCATTTTCAGCACAGTAGGAAGGATTCCGTCAATAATTGGATAGGAATGTTTCTCTCTTATCTTCAAGGCTGTAAAAGCATCTTTAATACAGAACACAAATAACTAAGTATAAACTTGCTGATTTTCTCATTATCTATCCCTTTGTCCACATTAATATGCTTTTGTCTTCAGTCTGGGTAATAAACCGTTAACGTCTTCATTATCGTAAATGTTCCACTGTTTATTTAAATTGTTGATTTTAGTTTTATAAAGTTAATATTTCTTTATTTTATAGAAACGTGAAAATGTGATGATAGATCATAGTACTAATGGGCCATGGTCAATGACAAGATTGCGGCCTTCTGCTCCTGCCAGACTTTTAAAGCAAAGTAGGTATATTACATATCTTACATTTTATATTCTTTACTAATATAAATTTAATTTTGTAGAATGATTAATATAAATTTAAACATAATTTTTCCCGCATATTGTAGGTGATTTGGAAAGAGATGCACAAATTCTTAGGGTAATAGAATCGTACTGTACTTCCGCCAGTTCCAGATTTACCTTGAATTCAGGTAAGCGTTTATTTTCCGAAGTTCTTAATAACCACTTAAATATATTTAAGTAATGTTAATAAAATGATTTGTTTGTTTCTTTGTAAAACTAATTCCATTCTTTAGTGAATTACGTAAGTTTCCCTTAACCAAATTTAAAAAGCCACAGTTTAGAGAAAAAAATTATTTAACTCGCATAAAGTAGCCAACTTAGATTTTTTTTATTTCTATTTTGCATTATTATAAAACAAATTTTCCTCATAATAATTTCATAAACATATTACATATTTCAAAAAGTTTACCAATTAGAATTTTTTATTATTATTTGTACATGGGTCAAAATTACAACTTCATGCGTTTAACGGAGCCTTGGTTCCTTATTGGGCACCAATTTCTGCACTTATCTTTCAAGAAGTTAATTTATAAAAGCCAACTTAATTAATAGAAATTTAAATTTTCAGTAAATATACATTTACTTCAATGAGATTTAAGTCGGAAGTATAACTAAATTAATTCTAAATTGAATTATCCCGGAATGAGATTGTAGTTCTAGGATGAGCTAAGTTGCTTTATTAACCAGAAACGCATTATAAATTACACCCAACATTCTAATCATTTGGCTTTAATCCATTATTTACAATTTCTAAACACATAAGATTAAATAATCAAATTGCTATAGTTTTAATAAGCAGGAAATTAACATAATGGTGAAAACTGATTCACAGGCGTATATTACCAATTTTATGAACGTAATGTTCGTTTAGTTTAATGTTGCACTTGGCTAGTGAATACCATTGTTTCCTATTGTGTTGTTTTTTAGGGATTAAGTTGTTTCTTAGGAATTAAGAGACCAGAAAGACACGAAACACCTTCCTTTTAATATACATTACAAATAGTAGTATTTAGAAACTACTAAAGTAGTTTTGCTGGTGTGTGCAGCTACCTTATTTTGCATACTCTCATAGGCCTACCGATACACAATACACATACACATATCTTCACTTCTACTTGCATACATCCGTACTTTTTAGATTGTTCAAAATTTAATGAACTTACAGGGAGCGGCAATAAATCTTCTAAATCAGGGACCTTAACCTACGGTTTGCAGACTGGATGTACCCGGGGCACGATTTAATTTGGCTCGCTATACACCGTTTCTTTCAGCACCGATATCCCATGTAAAATGTTTATATCTTAATATTTGTTATCTGAGAGTAATCAAGATCTTCAAAAGGGGTGCATTTAAATCGTCCAATGTATTTTTTTTTTCTTACGCCATGACTTTAGGCTCTCTTGCGGCCCTGTATAAAATTTTAGACTGCATTGGCGGCTGATGTTGTTTGTTTATTTGGAAGCACGTGAAAACAATTTCGGTCCCCGAAAAAAATGGATGTGTTTTACAAGTTCATTCCCAGTCTCTGCATCCCTTCTCGTGGGACCACTGTTAGCGGATTACCGTGTTCAGACGAAATGCAAGATGCTCCCTTCAGACCTTATGTCGGAAGGGTTTTCTAAACCTTCCTTTCCCCTTATACGGTTACATATAACTTTTCTGAGAGTCTATTCCCACGGTCCCACAGGAAACGGTCCAAAAGTCGCAGTTGCCTAGTTCATCAGGCGTGCGATCTGTCACATTGTATTCTTAGAGATATGAAATACTGAACTACGGGCGTAAGCGCTACTTCCAGCCAATTTGCTTGTAATTGAGGTTGGATTCATAGTTGTTGTGATTAGAGCAAAAACTCCAATGTCTATGAAATGAGTTGAGCCTTGAGCAGGAGTCTTGTGATATAAATACATCCCCTCGATGCCAGCCCGCAGCTGGAAGTGCATTTACTGGGTATGTGCTGTTCATCAGAGCCATTGCTTTCTCTGACTTCTAGTGGACGAACAAGGCTCGGCCCCGCTCGCTGGTTGGGCGTATCTCAATCCCTTTGATGGACCAAGCGGGGATGAGTCTTAGGACGCTTCTGCGTAGTTTAAGTCTTGCGCACCAACCTAATTGGCACTGTGACCTCCCTCTCTTGAAAAACTAAATTTTCTGGTTTGCCTATGCTAAATAGTTATAACTAAATAGTTCCGTCAGCCTATGCAATACTACTCGTCAACAATGTCCAATACGATACTCGACAGCCTCTCTAACAAAGATCGATACAGGGAAATTATCATCCAATCTCACGAATCTTACAGTCCACCTTGTGAGCTCATGCGAAATGATCTCACTATGAATATAAACAATAGTTATGTTTGGCCTTTGTTAATCAAACAAGCAAAATATTAGTTGGCTGGAACCAAAGAAAAAACATTTTATCTTTAAAAGTTTATTCGACGTTTCGGGCTCCTGGGGCCTTCCTCAGGAACTGTTAAGGAAGGATAGAGAGTTAAGTGCTACAAGCTTCTACTAGCCATTCATTCACGCCCAATTACATGAAAACAGTTCTTTATTTACATCGTTGTTAAAAATAATAAATAATAACATAAATCATAGGCAGAATTAAAGTAAGATAAATAAATAAATCAAAAACCAAGAAATAACAATTGAATAAATTTTGAATCAATGATAGCATTTCTTGTTATTTTACGTCACTTTGTCACAGCATATTTCTCTTTCTTTCGAATGATCGTTTCAAGCGTTTGTAATTTTTAGAGATTATTTGTTGGTATTGTAAAAAAATTTGGCTACTACAATTTAACAACTATTACTCAGTTATTTCCACGCTATTTTCAAAATATCTCTTAACAAGTTGACCGAATAGGCGGTCGGTCAGCAAAAAAAAAAAAAAAGAATAAAACGAGTAAAGTTGGCTATTGTCCACAAACTGCATCCTCCATAACCTATTCAGTAATATTATACATTACACTATATTTATTGTTTCTTTTATGCAAATAATTAAATTTGCAAATATTTAGAAAGAATATTGTGTTTAGAATTTGTGTGCTAATGATTTTCTTTGTGAAGAATGATTTTCTTTTTAATAATTTTTTGCATGTTCTTTATTTTTGCATGATTGCATGAGATTTGCTGAGTGGAGAAATAATGTATTATTACCATATTCTTGCAATAAATTTAGCTGTTTCATTTATGATGTTATTTCGTTGACAATACATAATTGTTTATATTTTTAATTGTGTTTCTATTTATTCATCCTAAATTTTGTTATTTTTGTTTCTGTGATTTACTTTATTTTATTTTATTTTTATTCTACAAATATTATTTTATCAGCTTAAATTGGTAGTTATGATATTTGAAATCATTTACGTTTTTTTCTTTTGTGATAGGCAGTAACATGTTTAATGCTGCCCACTGTGTATTATATAAAGCACGCCATATTTTGAAATTATTTTATTCTTGCTTTATTACATTTATTAAAAAAACAAATCATAGAATAAAATCATAGCATGTACAAAATTAATGTGCTTTTTGTATTTAAAGTGGAATAGTTATTTGAGTTACTACTATGGAAAATGGTACTTTTCTCGGAGAGAGGAATGTTGTGACTTGAGCCGAATCCGAGTGTTAAAACTCTCGCACATGTTAACAATGTTTTTCTAAAAATAAAATAATTGTTAAACAAAATAATAGAAAACTTAGAAAAGCCTTTAGACAACTGCTAAGCAATAGAAAATCAATACTTTGAAATTAAAATATATTTTAAGCGTGTGGAAAAATGCCATTTCCACCTTAATGAAGAAAAGTTTCTCAAAAAAATTACTCTATACTCGTATCGAAATGCCACATTGCACTTTTCACATGATCAGAGGAAAAATAATCAATATTTTTACTTTGATAACATTTTTTGTGTATTTATTCTGTGTAAAAAAAAAAAAAAAAAATTAAAGAGATGATATGATATTTTTATGTTTATGACCAGTTTTAGTTGCTCTTTTGTGATTTAGGCATGATTATTCGTTTGTCTTTATTATTTGATGCAATTCTTTGTATATATGGCATTATTTGAGCAATAATTGTTATTGAATTTTTCAGTTCAAACAAATAGATTGTAAAAAGTTTATCTCAGATTTAATTTGCTTTGAACTATTTATTTGTAAATGTTATACTTGTTTGTAATTTTTTTTTCTAAGTTTTTCGAAGCACGAAGTTTTGTTGTGTAAAAGCAAAGCAATTCTATTTTTTCCTGTTTTTTTTATTTTATTTATTTCTATTTGTTACCTATATTGAAACTTGTTTTTAAGAGTCATTATTTGCTTTAAAAAGTGAATTATGAGTAATTTGTGAATTTCAGATTGTTTCTTGTTTGCCTTAAAAGTAATTTTCAAATTTACTTAGTCTTTGTTTTGTTGAATACTTTGTAAATTGCAGTCACGCTTCATTCCGGACGAATGCAACAGCATAAACCCAAGGCTGGCATTTTATCTTGGCTCATCGATTGATCGTACCTCTACCTTTAAAAACAGGTTCATAATCTCTACTTTCTTTTTTATTTTAAGCATCCTTATAATTAGTGAGAAATTTAGAAATGATCATCCTTATAATTAATGAAAAACATAGAAATGATTGTTATTTTACTTAGACCATATTATGCTGTTTAATTATCAGTGGGTAATGTACATGCTCCAATTTTCTTACTTCCATTCAAATTTTTAATTCGTTATTTATTAAGTTTTAATGGAAGTATAATTAATGTTTTATAGAATGAAGAGTAGATTAAAGGATTACAAAAATGGAACAGAAATGGTTTCTCGTAAGATAAGAAAGTATTTAAAAGATACTCTACAACCGTAGGGATACCGTAATATTATTATTTATCTTGATTTTTCAAACATTCGTAAGACTTCTCAACAGATAATCAAAATATTTGCTATTAGCTACTGTCTAGGCATTGAATGCCTACTTTGCTTACTATCTAATAAAGACTTGTTTTTAAATAGGGAAATTATTTTGTCATATCGTTAATAACAGAAAAATTATAATCTCGTGTCTTTCTAAATCCTTAATATAGCAAATACATTTAAAGTTCTCTAGCCCTTAATGGAATGAAGTTCATCTTTAATTTGCTAGAAAGTGTTCTGCACTTGCCTTTATCTGCAGGAAGTATCTAAAAAAATTCAAATTAATACATTCGGGAGAATTTCATAACAGTTATTTAAAAACTTGCACTATATCTTATGGATAGTATTTTCTTTATCGTCCTTTTCTTCACTTTTGTGAATCCTGTCTTACACATCTTGTGACCGTTCCTGATTGCGGAGACATAAGTAAGTACATTATGGGGGGATCTTTTCGCACTTTTCTAACATTTGCAGTCAGTTGTAGTTTTCTATTTTTGCTCAAGATATTACTCTGTGTGAGCCCCACAGAAATAGCATTAAATGTTATCCGATCTATAGAAGGCAAGTCAGAGGGACTGTTTAGGGTCATGTCCTTTAATAAACCGTGATAATTTTAAATTGTTTGACATGAACGAACTTCGAGTGCAAGCATTTCGAACAAAAATTTTAGAACCGTGGCCATTAATTCTAAGCCTTCGAGGAAAGGCTTGTGTCATTAGTTCTCAATACTTAAATTAGCTACAACTAGATTAGCAAAAAACTATAGAGAGCTAATTATAATGGGGACAATGTTTTTAAGTGACTAAATCTTATGATAGCAACATAAAAAGCCTGAGTTAAAAGATACACCTTAAAGAAATTAAATTACACCATGAACAAATTTTGGAAATATCCATTCAAGCGCTTACAAGGCCATATAGTCCAACCAGACGTTAATCAAGATCGTTTCGGGAAAGAAATCATGTTTTGTGTTTGGTGGGCATTGAAGGTGATTTTTAATTTTGAAGTTGTCTCAGTGTTTTACACTGAACAGTTGGAGGGGTTTATGAAGTCTTAAAAGCAAGTTACTCCTTTTTAAATAACCGAAAAAAGCATTCTGCAACAAGATCACGCTCCTTCCCCTCCTGTGTGTATTTGATCGGATAAAATTAGCAGAGTTGGAGGGAGTAAGCTTTTTGTCTCACTCTGCCTATAGCCCCTTGTTGCACAACCTGATTACAGTCTTTTCCGGTCCATGGCTCATTTTCTGAAAACAATTTTAAAATAATGAAGCAGTGCGAATGCGAGGAATTTTTCATCCAAAACCAGAGTGGTATCGTCACCAAATTGAAATGCTTGCAGAAAGGTGGATGAAAGTGGAAGGAAATGAAGTTTTATATTTTGTCTTAGAGTAAGATTCAAGTTTTTTTTATTTCATTTTCAAGTGTAAAATGAAACTGTTTTCTTATTCACAAAAATTTTTGTAACATCAAAATACAATAATTTTAGAAAAAGTTGTTTGTTATTATAAATTTTATTGCACTGTAAATTGAAGCGTGTACATTACTTTACATAATTTACAATGGCTGTTTATAAAGTTAGGTTATTTTTATTTCATTCATATCTTTTGTTTAGAATTTTCGCAAAGGTAAATTGCATTTCACTTTTTGAGTTATTCAAACTAATGGCAGTTTTATTTATTTTTTATTAGTACTAACTTATTAAAGAATTAGTTTTATTATAATTTAATCCATGGTGAATTAATAAGAAATATCGTATAGCGTGCGCAGAGTGTATTAACCACTAATTTTAATGGAGTTAGTATTCATTTAACAAGCTAGACAATTATGTTTTTGCTGATGTGGAGGTATTTATTTTTAAGTGATAATTTTGAAATAATAACATTAGAATGAGTGAATTTTTTTTTTTATTGTTAGAAAATGTTTTGTTGCAATGTGATAGTAGGTGTTTAATGTTTTGTGTACAGCAGCTGAAAAGATACGAAGAGCTGAATCACCTCAACCATTTGTTCAGCGCAAACCAAGACCGCGCCGAGCATCCACCTGGTGTTGCGGTAATTTCTCACCTGTTTTAAAAGCTATAACCAAGGCTCATCTTGATTAAGTTAAATTTTTTTTTTAATGTTTTTTTTTATCATTTTTTTTAACATCTCATAGTATTAAGCGATTAAGCCTGTTTGGTTTTGTTATTATTTATATGTTTTCTTATAAACTGACAAAGTAGTTGGTAAGAAACTTGTTGATAATTTTATTAGCCGCAGCAATAATTAAATCTTTATTTTTTTCGATTTTTGTTTTAATAAAAACTTTGTACAATAAATTGAGTATGTTACTGTAAAGAAAAATATTGTCTGACAGATTCTGCAGAATTTGCTTGGTGCTACTAAAGAAAATTTCTAAATTTTATGCTTGTTGATTATATGAAGATATTTTTATGAGCTTGTCGTGTTCGTGCAGTTCGTCATATTCGACATAATAATTCTTCCGGATTTATCTGTTTAAATTACAAGTATAAATAAGTACCATTTTAAAATTCTTAAATCTCTTTGTTCTTCCTTACTGGTTTTCTAAAAGAAACATATTTTTGTGTTCCTGTAATTTAAAATTATTAATCTGTTTAAACTAGATTGTTAATTCTCCTGCCCAAGACTGAGTTTTATACTTTCACATTGGAAATATATAATAGATCGGCTACCGGTTAAATTTAGAATTAACGAATGCAGATATCAGTTGGTTAAAATAAATTTACTCGATCGATGGCGAGTAACAACATTACAGTTGCTCTGTAATGATCCTGATCCGGGAAATTTTTACAACAAAAGTGAGGTTTATTTTGTTATTGTTTATTACGGATTTTATGTACCAATGGATTTTTAATCGCGTCGGATAAAGGAAAAGAACATGTTGATAGTGCTGTTGAAATAATTTTTACTGTCATATACTATAGTTGAAATATAATTATTATTATTATTATCTCTTTACTGCTGTAAAAAAGAAGTATCGAGATCGCATTAAACTTTATAAATTATGTTTGGTTAAAAATACTTGTTTTGTTATGGTCTGTTGAGTCCAGAAAAGGTGCTTTTAGAAGTTGGTTGGTCTTGCAAGCATGGGTGTATTCAAGATCTAAATTAGGGGGGCAGGAATATGCAACTGGCAAACTGGTTAATAGTAAAGGTTGATCAAACATTCCTAAAGGAACAAAAATTTAAGCTGCATAAACACTTGAGAGCCACAGTTAAATTGTTTCCGAAAAAATGTCTTAGTTTATTTTATGTAACTTTATTTGGACTACATTCAAAAAAATCAAAGCCAATGATTAATGTTGATTGATAATTCATACCCAAGTGTTAGACAAAACCGTTGGAAATCTCAGCTCATATATTTGTATTACTATATTGTAATTACTGCATACAGTAACTTCTATACTATTTGTGTATTCTACTGTACATTTCTAATTTTCGTGTAATATTTTTATTTTGTGTTGTTACATATTTAAATATTTTTATTGTTTACTAGCTCTAGCAGGAAGGCAGCGGCCTCCACCTGCCCCCTTGGTTTTTTTTTTAAAAAAAAAAACTCAAATCAAAACATTACCAAAGCTCAAACCTGATATTCTGTTTGGGTAACACCGGTGATGAGGTAGTAAGGTATCAGTAAAAATCGCCAAACCGCAATTTATTAAAGGCATCTTACAAATTAGAAAAAAATTCGAACTATGTAGAAAATTTATCATTTTGAATGATAAGGAATGCTGTAAGAGAAAATAGTTTTCAGTAAATTTTTTTTTATTTTGTTAAATAAAATATGCGACCATTTTGTGTTGTTGTTTCTAGTTTGGTCTTTAATCTAGGCAAAGTTTATTTATAACAGGCGATACTTAATACTTCAGCAAGTACATTGCATTGACGGTGTTTCGCTGTTTTTTAGGTATTGCTGTATTGTATTAAATCTGAAGGATATTGTTCCGATATATTGAAATATATTTCAAGAACACACTGGCTGAACCAGCGGTATTTAGACGCCACGTAAAACAACCGTGCAGAGAAAACGCTCCCTATGCCATAAAGTACCAAGGCTTGCCAGAGGCGATTTCTAGGTAAGCACGCCGCGGTTCCCTTGCCGATTTGTTCTGACCTGCGCTCTCTGTAGCTTCCCACTTGTCCTCACGATGATGGATCAACTTCGTCTTTGCCCTCAGAGGAATCGGAACAATGATTCTCCCACCAGACAAGTGCGCTAGCCATTAGACCAAGAAAGCCTGCGCAATTATAGATTTTCGTTTAAAAAAAAAAAAACTTGGAGGATTATGTTTGAATTGTCAATTAATATATTTTAAACCGATAAAAGACATCTTCTGTTCGCAGCAGTTATAAACTAAAAACAGAATTTTTTAATAATAAAGACGAATTTTTTACGGCGGTACTTACAAATAACGATGAGTGGAATTAGGGAGGGGAATAACTAATAGGTTAGCGTACTGGACTCCCACTCGGAGCACCCGGTTCGAGTCCAGCTGTGCTGCCCTTAAATTTTTTTTTCTTCCTAGGAGCCTCTGAGCTCACTGTCCGGTGTTGGATAGTGTTGCCTGTAACAAGAGAACACTGTCCGGAGGCCGGCAGTGCACTGAGAAGGGTCCGGGCGCCAATAGCCATAGTTGTTGACGAGCCTTAAATTAAAAATAAATAAATAAATAAAATAACGATTATCAATATGAGCTTCAAAATTAATAAAATATTTCGAAGACAAAAATTTAGAAATTAAATCAATAATTATTGCGCAAGCTATTTTATTATAAACAAAACATTAAAAGTTAAGTTAGAAATGAATATAATCGTCGATTGTAGCTAACATACGTATGTAAGTTAAAAATGTTGTTTACATGTTTATAAATAATTATGTTATTTTCTATATATATATAATTATTCATTAATTTAATTACTTAAAAATCTTTACTGTATTAAAAAAAAAAATTAAAGTTTTATTTAGAAAGAAATATATATACCACAGTATAATAATTTGTACCTGAAGTATAAGTAGAAGAAAAAAAAAATTCGCTAAGTTCAACAATTAAATGTGTCTTCATATTAAACAAAATAAAAACATAATATGTATGTGTGTGAGTGTGTGCATATGTATATGTGTTTATCACAGTGTACCTGTATTTTTTCTGTAATTAGTAATTATTACTTTAAAATAATAGAAAATTGAAGAATCTAAAGACCAAAACTAGTCCGCGTGGCTTTTACAAATGTGATCATAGGATAAAATGTCAGTTACTGTTGAATTGGAAAAGGGGGCGTCTTGTTCATATTTATAATATTGTCTTGCGATTTAAAGGTGACTAGATTGATAGATGCATTTGAGAACAGGAATCTATCTGATCAAGTTCTATTGAGCTGTAACGAGATCTCGGACAATAACAAGACTTATTTATGTCTTCATCGCTTATGGAAGATTAGCTAAGCGGTTGCTTTTTTTAGAATGTCACTTTAGTTGATTAAAAAAATTCGCTTTTAAAAAAAGAATTACTGGAAATTTGTCAAGAAATATGAAACAACTTTAGTAGCTGTTTTCGCTTCAATCATATGTATTTCATTTTTACTGAAGAGTTCGCTCAAGATTTCAAAAATCTATACTATATTTTTTTAATGATTAAGATGATCAGGCCCTAAATTTAAAATTAAACTATGGCTCTGCCAACATTTTGCTTCTTTTATTTTTATTTTTTGTCTAAGGATTAAAACAATGCAAACACCAAGAGCGCTTGCTAATCTTGTTTTTAAGACTGACCCAAATACTGCATTTAGGTGAGGACATGTGATATATGTCTTTTGTATCCTTGTATGGACGAGGCTTAAGAAACAGGATTAAATGTATATAGTTAGAACAAAAATGTTCTACATTCATATCGGGCGCCACGGGAAATCATGCCATACTAATCAGTTTTCATGTATTTATATTTTTAATGCGAGTAAACATATAAATGAAAGTCGCGCGTACCAATTGAGTATTGGTCTAAATAATCATAACTAATGTGAATTTGTTTGTTTGATGCCACTTTAATTATTACTGAGGTAATCATTATAAAACACCTTTTGTGCGCTAAGATGCAAAAGTGTAGCTTGTCTTCCTTATTATATGTTGCAAGTTTTATTGTTACCTTACCAATATCTTGATTTCGGTTTGGCACCCAGAATATTGTTATCTCTTTCGCACTTGTTATTGGGAATGGCTGGCAAACGCCAAGATGTAGATTCTGCACCACGGGAATCTTGTAAAATTTGTATTTTTGTTATCAAATAGTTGCCATTGAATTACTAGGTTTTGCGAGTGACTCTGATTTCTTAAGATTGTTTAAAAATCAAATAAATGTAGAAAATAATAAAGAAAACGCTTATTATATTACAATTTATAATATAACAAAAATAATACATCAAAACAAATTTGTAAAGAAATCATCAAACAAGCATTAAAAATAATTTTGATAATTTAATCAAAATGATAAAATAAAAATAATAAAAAAAGTGAATAGAATTTTCTCATAAGTAACGAAACTAACATCGTTTAAGAATTTTTGAATATAATGATATTTGTAAAATTGTATAAAATTAATAATAATAGAGTAATAATAAATTTAAGAGACGTTTACAAAAACTTCTTTTTTTTTTGTTAGAACTTTATTTGAAGTTCTTTAATGATAAAAATAGTAAAAATGATAATTACATTTACAGAGCGGCAAGATCAAAGCTTACCAATATCTCTACAAACAAATATTACATTTATATTATTTGTGTCCGACAAACATAAAAAAAAAGTAATAGTGTATTAGTATAGCTAAAGTTTTTATTTATTTAAATAAAAGGCCTTTATTTGGAAAACTTTAAGAAGTTCCTTTTTTTTTTTATTACGTAGCTTCAATTTTGTCCTGTTTTTTCAGCTTCTTTTAATCGTTTTGTCAATTAAAAAGTAATAAATCCTATCTCGCATATCTCATATTTTTTGAAAACTAGTTAACTTATGTGAAGTTTTATGAATTATGTATTTTCTTATGGCAGAAAATTACAGTATTGTATCATAACGAATAAAGTAATGTGTATTATTAAAAAAAAATGAAAAGAAAAAATCTGTTGCTATACATGTATTTGAAGTTAGCCTTATGAAGTTATACGAACATTTTGCCCCATTAAAAATAATATATGTATCCCTGATTTTATTGAACTCAGTTATGATGCATTAACCAAAGATATACATTAAGGATATTACATAATCTATATTTATTTATATGAAGAGAGTTACTGTTTATTGAATCGTATAAATTCTAATACTTTTTTTTTAACGAAATACTAATAAATTATTATTATAATATAGGTTAGGTGCCTGCATTTTTGTGCCTTGATGGTTTATTTAGTAATTTTTTTATGTTTATTTTCTTTATATACATTATATATTATATACACAATATAAAGGAATAGTCGCTATAGTCGAAAACTGGAACCAAATTTGTTTTTCTCGCAAATGATATCTTTAAATTATTTCAATTAATAAAGTTATTGCCTTTAAATTATTGGCATTGCTTCTGTAAGTGTACTTCTACAATTGAAAAAGTATATATAATAAGTACATAATACATACGTAATTGTAATCAGATATTTTAATTTGAAGTTAAGGATATAAATACAGTTTGGAAATCATCAGTTTTGTACTCTTCTTTCTTAGTACTTTTATTTCCATCTTTATTCGAAAACCAAATCTTTATTTCTCCACTACGCAATATATTTTAATTAAAAAAAAAATGTTTAATTATTATAAAATGTTTATATTTTACTTTAGATGAATTGGATTCTAAGAGTATAGAAAATTGTTTGAATGCAAGCAAAAATACTGAAATTAAAACTAAGTAAGTATTTATGTGTTTATATTTTTAAATTTATTAATTAGATGTACTTTTTATTGTTAAGATTTATTTTTAATGCAAATTATCTCTTTTTTTTTGCAGAGATTTATCTGGAACTGTATACGAATTACATGAAAGAATATTACAATTACAAAATGAATTAGATTCATTGAAAACTGACGTGAAAGTGGAAAAAACTGCACGAGAGCAATTAGAAGCTTTCGTGCAAAACAATCAGTGTCCTATTACACCAAAGGAAGAGGCGAATGGCTCTTGACGTTTAAATATTTTATGTAAAATAATATATTTTAATTTCTACATGATCTATTTTTTTTTTTTTTTTTAAGACTAATTATAATTATTTTTATGCTTTCTTGTGATATATCAGTATTTTATGTAGGAATTTTAGTTTATTAATTACTTTTTGTTTAGGTTTCTTTCTCTCTCTTTTTTTTTAGTCTTCCCTCGCTATTCCTATAAATTCTTGTAATCGTGCGATTTGTCATATCCCGGAATTTAACTTAGTTTGAGGTTATAAAGTTTCAGAACATATATATTACGAAAAATTCCTAAACTTTTTAACATCAAATAGCTTTTGGTTTTTCTCGAACATCACTTCCCTCTCCTTTTTCCGGAGTGAGCACCACCTCGCGGCTTACATTGGTCATTGCCCGCAAGGGGTATCTGTTGTATGCAGTTACTTAGGGAGTAGCGACCCCACGGGTTACCACAGCTCAGTATTCCATGCAATTATAGTATAATAAGTAAAGTATAGTAATTCGTCACAGCAGTACACACTACACTTAAACTGCAAACACTACTCTTTACAGACAAGGACAAACACAGTACAGAAAGTAGGGTATCCGTCCCTAATTAACTGGCGTAAGCCAAGGTAGAAGGAAGGGATTAACTCAGTGGTAGCGCACTGGATAGCGGAGGATCCCGGTTTCGAATCCAGCATGCTGCCTTTAGATTTTCTCTTCCTAGGAGCCTCTAAACTCACTGTCTTGTGATGGGCTGTGTTGTTTGTAGCCGGCTGTGCACTGAGAAGGTCCGGGGGCACAATATATCTTTCAGGTCGCAGTGCAATAATCCCCTACAACAATCTACCTTGGTCATTATCCCAGTTCAATAAAATACTGTTAATGTTTTTGGAACATTCAATCGCATTCTTGGTGATTGTTGCTTCACGAATTTCGAGCCTTTAGCGTGATATGAAATTCTAATATTAAAATAAAAAAAAGTAATTTTTTAGAATATTGTAAAAAACTAAAATAATAATAATAATAATAAAATATTTTCGTGCATCTCAAAGCATTTATTTTTAATGACGAACTCGTTTTGAAAATCTTGGGCGATCACAATACTTCACTATTCTAAGTGATTAAGCGTAAAGCAACTTAGATAACGACCTTTTTTTTAAATCAAAGTTGTGCAAACTAATAGAAAATGAAAAATTTCAAAACATTGCGAAATATATTGTTTATACAACAGTGCTAATTTTAGTGAGAATGTGTGACCAGGATGATTTTTTTTTAAAGTCATCAATTTTTTCGAAATTGAGTTTTCACTGGAAATAAAAAAAGTCTCGTGAATATGAAAAAAATGTTTTTAGCGAATGATATGTCTGGGTAAACAAAATATCTCAAAGGTAAAAAAAATCGTGGGATGCTCAAACTTGGTATTCGGTTCTGGTACCACCACACCGCATCTGACACGAAGATATCTGGAAAAATCCATCAACCGGGGTGCGACTTTTACTGGATGATTTTGCCCCCCCAGTTTTTCACCTGTTTCTAAAGAACAGCTCCATTCACTCTTATTTGAAATATTTACCCAGAAAAAATTATTTTTTACTCTTGCCAGCGCCACGCTAATCTTTCTACTAAAGTGCCACTTCAGTTCAGTGTATATAGTTAGATACTTATATATTATTAATACAAATTAGAACTATTGGTAGAATTCCAAGTTTGTGAAGAAAATCTGTTAATCAGTTATTTTAGTGCGACTTTACGGAGTAAGTTTTTGGGTTTTTTGGAATTTTTTTCGAATACTACCACGGGTTTTTTTTAAACTTGGAATGCTAAGTGCACTATAATAAACTTATCACATTTCTTTTTAACATTTTTCAAAAAAGTTTATTTTAGAGCGTTCTGCGGAATTTGTGCCGTTTAATTTCAAAGTTTGAGTTCTCCAATATTATTGGCACTGTCTTCTGGACTACAAACATGTAAACCCACCCTTTTGTATTTATGTTAGGAGTACTGAAAAACATTGTATTAACTGCAGTAAGGGAAAATCGTATGAGTGTTTCACACCAGATTTTTTTTTTTAAATAACACAAGGACCTCCTGTATCTCCAAATTTACTCAAATACATTATTTTCAGTTTTAAATTTCATTCACTAAATAAAGTATTATTCTATTATCATAATATAAATTGGTTCTCTTTTGCATTTCATATGAAAAACTGACAAACGTAATGTTATATTTAATTGTTGACGAACAGAATCATTGAACTTTGAAATCTTGAAGGATTTGCAATCTTCTCAGACCAGTTTTAACAAACTAATTTTTACTCTTAAAGCGGGCACTCATAAGTAAAATTAGTCAGAAAACCGGGTACAGAGTTTCTTTATCCTCGCTTTTTATCCTAGCTACTTGTTCATTGATATTTCATTTCAATACATCATTTTTTTTATAGAAATCTTAACTAAATTGTCGAGCTTTAATGAACCGCATTTCGTAGCTGTTCTATAGAATAGTTTATGTTAATAAATAGTCTTGACTTCTATAGATTTATTAGTGTAAATTTAAACAAGAAATAAAAAATTGATGTAGTTACAAATTATCTAAGCGAGGGAAATTGCATGGAATAGACTTTTTTCCTATATTTTTGATTGTTCATTAAGAAATGCTGTTATTCCTCAATGATTAGACTGATTACTTTTGTTGTTCTAAATATTACGTTCTTTAAAAAATATTTTTATATTTAATAATTTATATGTTAAATATTAATTTTAAATAGAGAAATTATTAAAACAATATGAAGATATTTTAATTAATTTATGTAGTATAAGAAAAAAAAAAAGCTTTACCTTTTATGAAAACATATATTTACTTTTTTGTTCTACAAGAACAGTATTTCTTGCCTTTGTTTCATGTATTTTCAAATTTAGTTTATTTATTGTTGCTTAACATTTTTGAAATTGCTCAATAAAAATTGTTTTTTGAGAATAATTACATATTATATATTAATTACTTATTTTAACACAAATAGCAATATTTAATATAACAATAAAAAATAAATAAAAAGTTATAAGAATTTTTTTAGAAATCTAGATACTAAGATATTGGTTGTGCTTTTTAAGCCTAAATACATGTCATTTCTATTTTTCAAGAAATATAAAACTATTTAAAAAAATAATAATGTATTGATTCCAGAATTATTTATGTTTACTGAATTTTACTTCTTTTCCATTTTTTAATTGCTTCAGCAAACTGACGAAACATCATTGTCATTAGTCCAGCAACACCCACCTGTATATTATGTACCATATGGTCTAACCATTCTTGCATGTATATAACAGTGTCCATATAATAATGTACAATCAGCTTTCCATTTGGAAAATATGAAAATTCACATAAAGAGCACGAAATGAAGTATTGGAAAACGAATTGGTAACTTATCAAACATTTAACTGGAAAAATTTATTTTAAAGGGGTTTTTTGAAGGTAATGGTGACTGCAAGGGCTCTCTCTAATTTCCGTATTTTTTTTATGTTGTACCACATAATGTAATTTTATTGAGAATTAAATGTAATATGCCAAAATTCCGAGATCAAAGAAACTCGGTTGTCTGGATGTTGAATGGATTTTTCAATCTTCTGCAATACTCTATGATTGTATCCATCATAGCACGCTTCATTTTGTTGGTACTGACCGGTTTTTATTCAGTCAAGAGTAAGATTTGCAATCTATTCGTGTACAGAGATGACTTCAACTAAATGTTTCAATCAAGCACCACACTGGTTGAATCAATTTTTCCCAGAATTTGTTTTAAATAAATTGGCTTCTTTGTTGGAACTTGTTGAAGCCAACAAGTGTGGTATGTAACAGAAACAATACGTTGATGAAAACCCTCTACACAAATTTAATAAATTTGCACTGACGATAGACGAAGTATTATAATCAGCAATATAACAGATAAATTGTCAAGATATTTTCCATGATTTCCCGCTATCGCGTTAAATATCTCTCATGCTTTCCAGCTCTGCGGATCAACTGCAAAGAATTTTATTCCGGTTGCAATAGAAACAATTCTCCTTCACTTTATTTGTAATAAATTCATTAAAAAAAAAAAAAAAACTCAACTCTTGTAAGATTGTTCAATTCAGTTTTCAGATACCATATAGTACCATAAGTTCATACAGATGTCAGGACACTATTACTTCAATCATTAATCTATAGTCTTATATTTTATTTTGAATTACATTTAGTAAGTTAAATCAAAGTTAAAATAAACAAAATTGGACAATTGTATATTGGTATAACGGATAAAACTCTCGGAAATATAGATTCGTTTCATACAAACCTTACTGAATACGAATGTAATTACAATTAGTGTCAGGATATATGAAAACAATACCTCTTCCAAATTTAATATGAAATAACTCTAGAACGCTCCAGAAGAAAAATGTTCCAACCACAATAAATAAGAATAAATAATTATGAAGTTAACAATTCATGATTAAGCACATAATTTGCAAAAAAATCATGCAAACTGATCACTAAAATAATTAACCGACCGAAAACTATGTGTTGAAAACCCCTGGTGTTAGTTTGTATTTATGCGGTTCACACACACCATTCGCCCAAAAAAATTTTTATTCAATAGATTGCTAATAATATAAATAATAAGTTTGGCTGTTGTTGTTAATGCAAATTGATGGTTCGTAGATGCCAAAAAAATCACTTTTTGAAAAAGTTTTTACTTTGGCCCCAGTTAACTATCATTTTCTATTTCAAACAATAAATGATATTCCTGGTGAAAAACGAAAATTTCGAATATCTGACATGATCGTAATGCTTTCTCTTGCATCAGCGAGAGTCAGTTAAAACAGTATGCCTTTTACTTCATAATTTTATTTTCTTCAATTTACTTCATACAATGAATTTTTACAAATATATTTTAATATTATATGGTTTTTTGAAGCCCAGTTTAGAGAAAGCCTAAATTTCTGCTTTCCGATAATCAACTTTCGACCTTGAATTTATTAGCAGCTGTATAAACACTATCGTTTCCGTCTATCATGGAAAAAATAATTTACTCCAATTGTTGAAAATGATTCTAGTTGTTTTCTTCAATTAAGTCTTCTTTAAAGCAGTTACCTTATATGATCATTGGTTGCAGGACTGCTCATGATACAAGCAAGAGGCGCATATGGACCGCTCTCAATAGGGCCCGTTTCAGAACAATATTACGATCAAAACTAGAAATGAGACTGACAATGAATTGCAATTGCCGTTTTTTTTTTTTTTTTAAAGTACTAAATAAATAAATTGGTCTCTTAATTATAAATTTTATATATATATATTTTTAATCAGCAAATTTTAGTTAGGTTTATGTAAGATAAACGTTATTAACTAATATAAAAATATCTTTAATTTTAAAATCACAAATAAGAGTACTTTTATTTTTTGCTATCTAATGTGTAATGTATATTTTATCTCGTCTCGTCCCACTAATTGCTTCAAGAGCACTTGTTCTACATGTTTGGCTCGATAGAAAAAAATGAACACTAAAGTGCCGTTTCCTATTCACATCTTTAACTATAATTCGATCCCAGAACACTAATACAAAATTTGTTCTGAAACCAATTTGTACCACCATATGGATATATGAAGCACATGGCATTATTGTGATGAAAAATTTCATTTAGAGAATGAAGATTCTTACTTATAATAGCAGTCGTGGTTGGGTCCGCGAGCTGGAAAGCTGACAAAATAGGCTCTGATATTTGAGTAGTCAGAAAAGAAGTAGAGAAGGAATGTTAGAACTTTCAAGTTTTATGATAAGAGTGAGGATAAATTAATGTTAAGGCAAGCAAACCTGATTTTTTTATATTATGTGTAATCATTTAAGTGAATAATGAAGTTACAATAGTAATGCAATTTCATTTTCTCTGGCACTACAAAGTGCCCAAAAGATGGTAAGTACGAAACCTTAGATAAAAAAAATATGGGGCTTTTTTAAAAGGAAGTAAAATAAATATAATCCATTTGTTATTATTCTAGAGTATTTTATTTTCCCAATTTTTTATTTTTTGAGCTATTTCTTGAAGATCATTTGGTGTAGTCCTACAGCATCCGCCAATATATGAAATTCCAAGATTCAACCATTCTTCTACATAAGCGGTCACTTTCCTCGCATTATCTTTTTCAATCCATCTGAAAAAATAAATGTCGATTTCAGGTATATAATTATCAAAATTAAGTTGTAATTACTTAGGCGTGTGAAATTATACTACTTACTTTTTCTCCACCCCATCATAAATTTCACCACTATTTGGGTAAGCTATAAAAGGTATTGATGCATTCTTTTTAATTAGAGCTGTAAACAAAGGTGTAACATACATTGGGGTCACACAATTGACACCAATAGCTATCAACTGTTTGGACCCCAACTCCCAACACATGTTCGCTACATCAGCAAACTCTTCTCCGTTACTTATTTGAGACTCATTCTAGAAACAAAGAAGAAGATATTTTAAGTCTTAGAGAGTGGTGATATCATAATTTTAATAAGCACACACAACTTTACCTTAATAGAGAAAGAAATCCAAGCTCTAGTTTTGGGAAATTCCTTCATTAACAACTGTAAGACTGCAACAGCTTCAATTGAGCAAGGAATCGTTTCTATGGCTAATAAATCCACTCCACCATCAATGAGGGCTTTGATTCTTGGCTTGTGCCACTCTATCAATTCTTCCTTGGTTATATCTTTACAGTAACTACCCGTATATTCAGATCCATCGTGTAGGCAAGCTCCGTATGGTCCAACAGCTCCTGCCACTTGAATGTTTAGCTTCTTACCTGCAATGCATAAGCGAACAACTTTTTATTTATATATATGGAGGCTAGTAAAAATAGAACAATTTAATTGAAAAATATATTAACTGAAATAATATAACATGTTTAGATTTTGCTAACCACTAATATCTTCTTCTTCACTAATAGCTTTTCTCGCTAACAACACAGACTCTTTAATGCTCTTAATTGCATCTTGTTGAGTAACATTCATATGTTTCATAAAACCAGGTACGCTTGCTTGATAGGAATTAGTTCGAATGATTTTTGAACCAGCTAGAAGTAGCAATAAATAACATTGCATTCAAGATTAAACATAACAAGCAGATATAGTAAATATATGCGCAAATATTACTTGATAATATTATAGCATACCTTCATTGGAAGATATAAAGAATTCTTACCTCGAATAAAATCTCTATGCACAGCAACACAAATATCCTTGTCAGTAAATAAAAATCTTGCTGTCCAAAGTGGATGTCCGTCAATCTGTTTGGTGGTGTAGGTGCTTAGTTGGGTAGAAAATCCACAGTCTATCAGTGTCACTGAGCCAGACATTGCTCTGCATAAAACTCTACGAAAATACGAATAATATTACACTAATAATCCCATTTACTAAGTCTAATTTGTAGAACTTTTAGGAATTTATTTAAACATTTCTATATTATTAACAGTATACTGTGATAATAATAAGAATTTAGCTCAACTCATCACAAAAACAGGGATGTGACGAGTAAAACCTGTTTTAAAACTGATTTAAGTTTTGATTCTTACATTTTAATTTTTGATTAGTTGGGTTGATTAGACAAATAATCTGCCAGAAATATAAGTAATTTATAATTCAATAAAAATCCC